>LPNX010076947.1:212657-403393 GCA_001517045.1 Pseudotsuga menziesii
CTGTTTGGGAGGGGGGGTTCAGAACCGCCCTTAAAAGTTAAAACTTTTAGCGTTGGTTCTATTAGGGGTGGTTTTGTAAAGATCGCCTCCAAAGACAAAACTGCCCCCAAAAGTGACTTTTGAAGGCAGAAGACAACTACCCCTAAAAGTAAAATTTGTTGTAGTGTAGCAGCAGAGAAGGGAAATGAGTCTAGTGTGAACCGAGGTGAAATAGTCAAGTTTTTTTAAACCTTCCACCCAATAGAGCCCAGAAAGAGAGACATTATTTGCAAATAAATTTAAGGAAGGGGAAAGTGAGAAAGAGGAAGTACCTGGGAAGGGAAACCCCTTCGAGAGCCATACCTTGACCATTCTGTTCACCTCCACCACTTATAGGGGCATCGACACCTCCTCTTTTTGGCTAGTTTCCTCCACTTCGTCGCTAACAAGGTCCAATGGCGTCGTGGGCTGAGAAGAAGGCGGTCCTGACAAATCCTCTGCCCCACCCACTTACTTTTTGCCCCTTTGATGTCGACAACCATTGAGAGTGCGAACTGACAATTTGCAATCTAAGACCGGGTGTCCATAAGCATGAAAATTCTTGCAACTAAAAGGGAATTTTTCATAGTCCAATGTCTACTTCATCACATAGGGACCCCATCTCAAGTTCATGTCTTTCGCTACCCCTTCACGCACATTTAGACTGACCAAAATTCTGGCAACCTTTTGATGTTTAGTCTCCAAAAAGGAGAGGTCTGCTTCTAAAAAGGTCCCTATAATGTTCCCAATGTTTTTGAGATGTTCCTATGTCCATTAGTGGAGTGGGAGCCCTAGCAATCAAACCCACAATGGCACAATATCAACTCGTTCCTTGTTGGCATCGAAAAGGGAATGCCAAGGTTTGAGAAGCACATGCATATGATCCAGCGTACAATTCCGGGTTAAAACCCACTGAATATGCTTTGGTTGTGAGAAGTTGAACACAAACCACGCTCTGGTAAGTGCCACCACCTTTGGTACAGAGCCCAGGGGCTCCAATCAGCTATCTATTGCCCACTGCAGTACCATCTGCAAAGAGAAATCCCTTCCCAAGACCCTGCCAACCAAGGTCGGATTAGCGATTTGTAAGACTTGATGCCAACCAATGTCCTCACCCAACACGTAGTTGTAACCAACCCTCTTAGATTTAATCCAGTTTTACGGTTCCTCTTATAACCGCCCCTGCCTCCAACCTGAACTTTTGGATCACTGTGTTACACATAAATCTCGTCACCATTATGTGTTGAGGCCTAAAAAATCAGAAGTTTCCCTCAATTCCCAAACTATGAAGTTGGACATTGGCCCAGACTCGTAATTTCCATAGTTGAGTCCACCACTGCCTTTTCTTTTAATGCAAAAAGCGTTGGGCCTCTTCAATAAAGGCGGTGCCACTTCCTGTGCCCCTTCATCAAAGAGCGGTTCCACCTTGGTAACGCTCTGTCTACATAGAGGAAAAGTGGTGCTTGAGTTTAAAAGAGAAAAATAGAAGATTCATGAAGCTTCTCGAAGAAATACTTCGTGGCACCCTCATCCCTACTCCTATGGACCACCTGGAATCGAGATCCCCCCTAGTAGGATCTCCCTTCCACCTCATCCACCATTTTCTCAACCATCCCTATCCTCCCAAGGCCTATAAAACCTGGCTCATTCCCCATGGTTGAGAGAGAGAAAAGTTATGTTGTTGCACTGAGGTTCTGGCCAAATCTAGGGTGAGCATAGAAGGATCAAGTTGGAACTTTTGAGGACAAGGAATGGCATGTGAAGGAGAATCAAAACACTAAGATGATGGTTGTAATCTCTCTTCTTCATTTTTAATGCAAAGATGGTTCCTTTCCCATAAAATGTATTATGTTGTAATCATTCATTTTATTATTGGATTCCTTAGTCACTAATATAGAACTGTAGATTATGTTCTGGTACCTTTGATCTTGCTTGTTTGTTTGATGTGTTTGTGCATGTACGTCCATGGAGATTCGTCACCATAGAAGACAACTACATCACACCACATGATAACAAAAGGATTCATTCCAGATATCTACAAGCTCTAGGGGAAGTCTTGCATCCTTGTTATCACTCATTTGTTCTAGATATGAACCATTCAGACCTAGAGAAACAACTCTTGTCAGCAAGATGTGCGATTTTCTAGCAACAAATCTGGCGAACATACTGGGGACAACATTCAACACATTTGATCTTCCTTATTTTTCAAACTCTTGTCTATAATCCACAAACTCCAACCTTTTAGTGATCAGATCTACTAGTTTTTCTAGTGAGATTTTTGTTCAACATAACCAGATCTGTTCAGATATGAGATACATCTGCTTTATATACTTAATTATCATGTTATTTTTATGATTTGATGCCAATATTTCGGCACTTAACTTTCTCTTTTTCACCACTTTTTTGTTTTGACCTCTATAGGAGTCACCGTGCATTCAGAGAGGAAATTAGGCGGTCCCATCGCACTTGCTCAGTAGACATTAAGTGGTGCCACCGATTTGTCATAGTGGAAAAAAGCCGCTTCCCAGGAGGTAACGCACTGTCAACAACCTTTTGCTAGCGGGGCTAGGTAAGGTTTTGACACCCCTGTGATTTCAAAGATTAGTTAGGTTTGCTTTCTATTCTGTGTGTTTTTAGGGCTTTATTTTTGAGATCCAGACTGTTAAATTAAAAGTATGGAAGTGTAAATGCTTATTTTGCTTTGGTTCAAAGAGATGGGTTGCATCCATCTGTTTAGCTGCTTGTATGCTTGGTTTTGATTTTCAAAAGGAGTGCTTGGAAGTTAGTATAGTTAGATCTCTTTTTACTATTTGATCAAATTGAAAAGGAAGCTTTGCGTTTTGCTTTTTGCTTTTTGTTCTTCATGAATTTATGAAAGACTTATTTTTTCTTTTGATTCAAAAGAAAAATTTGTGAGATTTGATCATAATTGTATTTAAAGACAAATCATGGGAGCCCTGATTAGATTCACAAGCTTTCAGATATCCATGTTCTTTTCTTTTATACGTTCTTATCTCGTCAAAAATATATCATAGTTATAAGTTATATTTTTTCATTTTTTGAAGAATGTTAAAAAGTGCTTAGTGTACCATTTAGTGCTAGTGTCTTTCTTTTTGGGAAAAGAGATCTTGCTTCATTCTTACTTTCAAAGATCAGTTTAGAAGTGTTGTTGCTTGTTTGCATTTTCAAACAATAAAAATAATTTTAGTGTGACTATTTGGGAATTTTTTGTTTTGAAAGAGAATTAAAACACTCTCTCCTTCCCGTAAGTAGGGCATACTTTGAATGGTAAAGTGAAAAATTTGCATATCATGCTACATGGTTTTAATTTTCTGTCCACACTTCATGCATTCACCTAATCATTCAAGATAAAATTAACGGTAGCTATAGGTTAAAATGTTTAGTAACTTGAGTGATGGGATAGAGACGTGTTTCGACGTCGATAAACGTAGGAGCCGTCGTTCAATTGCCTGCACTACATCCTGGGAACTGTGTGGTTCTTTGACGTATCGTTGGTATATCGAACGACCTTTCACGTACCCTTGAGGTATAAAGAAAGGTACTTCACGTACTCAATTGTATATCGAAAGTCCCATTTTGAACAATTGTGCATTAGACAACACTAACACAGATTTGAGCTCCCACGTACCTTGCATATATCGGGAGACCCTTCTAGGATTCCCTAAACCATATGAGAAAAACCTTTTGGTCGTCTCGTCAGCGGAATACACCGAGAACAACACTTGTTGAGACTACTACGTACGTACCATCCAGGTAATTGGGTATTCAGGAAAGGGTATGGTACGAATCCTCCTTGTCACACTTTACTGTTGGACCCTGTGGTATATTGTGAGTTGAAAATACTTGAAAGTCCTAGTGAGGAACCATATTTTTATCAGCCCCTCTTGTCACCTAATTTTTCTTATGACCTTTAGCTTGTGTAGGAGAGGTTTTGTGTGTTTTTCTAGTTTTCAAACCCTAGGTTAGGATTTTTTAGTGACCAGTAATCTGGCGGAGTTTCCTTTGAGACGATCCAGACGATTTCAAGGCTTGCCACCTGACCCTCCTCCTATTGCAGGAGAAAGACCAATGGAATCCATAGACCAAGGTGCAACAACTTATTCTCACATGGAAGAGAATCCAGCTGTGGAAGTGGGGGAAGAATTCACTAAATATGATAATCCCTTGGTCGAACATCCTCCTATGGCTGATACTTCCTTTCATTTTCCAATGGAAGGTCATGTTGGTTCATCAAGTTGGGTTGATCTCCCATCTGATGATACCGAGGGGACATAATATGGCCATAATGCTCATTTTTGGAGAACTTCTATGGGTCAAGTAATTTCTGAATTTGGGATTACCAAAACGTCCTTTTTTAACCCTCTGTCGAATGAGGAAATGTATAGAAGGATCCAACCGACTTGGATCATTTATGTAATTGTCAGGAACACCTTGTGAACATCACTATTTCGCCTCTTCCTCATCAGGAACCCATGTCTTCTCTTTTACCTCGTATTTCAGAATCAACCCTTCTCGGATATTGTCCACTCTCGACGTCTCAAGTAATTACTAGTTTGACATCAACGGCTCGAGGATCAATAGTTCCTATTCTAGGCCAACCCTCCAACCCTGTTACTACAGTTCAAAATCCTAGGTCTTCTTCTGGTTCTCCCGTATCTTCTACCACCAGGGGGCAACCTCCAGCCCAAGTGGCATCAATAGTTAGTGCAGTCACATCTAGTACAAGACATACCCTTACTATAGGATAGTTAGCAGTTGTAGTTCCTTCCATGAAAACCATAACAGTTACTCCCCCTTCTAGTATGGGGCAACCCTTAGGAGTACAACTTGTTGTTAATAAACCTTCTTGGGGATACACTTACCCAGGAAATCTACCATCCGTAAGTAATGTAAAATTTCAACCTACGTCTACAGGAATGGTATACCTCAATATGCCTTACCCCAAAAACATGATTACACCATGGGGGAAACCCAATTGGTTGTATATTCCTATCCCTCGAGGAATACCTATCAATACTGTTAGAGGTTATGGTGGCCCACCTTTTGGAGGGCCACCTGGTGGAGGGACACCTGGTGGAGGCCCACCTGGCAGGGGCCCACCTGACAAGGGCCCACATGCCATATGTCCACTTAGTGGAGGTCCACCCTATGGCGGAACACCACCCGGAGGACCACACTCTAGAGGACCACCTCCTGGAGGACCACCACCTTCTAGTGGACCACCTTCTAGGGGGCCACCACCTGGAGGACCACCTCCTGGTGGACCACCTTCTGGGAGACCACCTTATGGAGGCCCACCCGATGGAGGACCGCTTGGTGGAGGACCACCACCACCACCACTTAGAGGAAACCCTCCTCTTGGAGTCCTGCCTCCATCTAGTGTATCTTCGAGAGGATTATCTATGAATCCAAATCCCCAACAGCCAGTGTATCAATCGACCCATGGTTCCATTGGTATACAGATGCCTTATCAGTACTACCTGTATGTGCAACCTAATCGACAACTTCCTTTTTGGAAACTTTGGACTTGCCTGATTTTCCCAAGTTGATTAATGACCCCATCCAACATAGCCCTTCATGGCCTGCAATTCTAGTAAAGTTACCATCACATATCCCTAAATTTGATGGGAAGCATGGAGAAGATCACAAAAACCATGTTATGACTTTCCATCTATGGTGTTCTTCCAACTCCTTGATGGATGATTCACTTCGTTTGAGGCTTTTCCAATGAACTTTGACCGGTACGGCTACAAATTGGTACATTGAACTTCCACAACATTCGTTCGTGGATTTTAACTCATTGGCAAAGGTTTTTTTTACTCATTTCCAGATGCCCATCCGTTATGAAACTGGTACATATCTTTTGACATCAATTCATCAAAATACTTCCACACATATATCTGATCATATTCATGAGTGGAGGAGACGACGAAGGCTTATATAATTAAAGCTCCTATACTAGGCCAATTATTGGCTGATTGGTTCACAAAATCCTTGTTGCCTCCCATTTCCCGAGATGTGGCTATGGGTGGTGCTATTATTGAAGAACAAGCTATCAGTCGCGCTCAGTATCTGGACTTGGTTTATTCCTAATGTGGAACTCTGTATGACCTAATCCCTCAAGCTCCTCGTCCCAACATATACCCTACCAATCCACCTGCAAAAACTCTTATTGATGGGGTTGTCGGTTCAATCCAACCATCATCAGTGGGTAAGCCTGGAAAGCAACATAATACTTCTGCTCCTACGGTTTCCACCGAGGTGAACGCTATTCAAAGTACGCAGACAACCAGTAATAAGAAAAAAGGAAAAGGAAAAGGTAAGCCTAACCTGGAAACCGAAAGGAGAATCCCAAGGCTACATCCCCATAGAATGACAATAAAGGCAAGAGGAAGGATAAGTACCCCTTCCTATTGTGTGGTGTTGACCACTTCACGAAGGAGTGCCCTCATCCTGAAGAGATTAGTAAATTTTTGAAAAGTAACCCTATACTGGCGGTGCTTACCGACCCCTTTCCGTCTCAACAAAAATTGATCGATCACATCTCTTCTCAAGGAACCTCTAATTCTACGGAAGAAATCAAAATGATGTCCTCGAAAACTATTAGCTTGACTACTCATAGTTAGTCACAAGAAAAATCTGCAGAGAAGAAGGACGAGAATCCTTCTTTTGAGAAAACTCCTTCCACTAGTTCTTCTCCTTCTTCGTCTAATGGCCCTCTTATAATCGAGAAACCTAATCTCGACTTGATTTTGCTCCCACCAAATAGTACTCTCCAAAAATCTGTCTTTAATCCAAATGCTTAAGCTGCACAATTCTACAATGTTGTTGAATATTTGGCTCAAGCACCTTGCATGATGTCTACCCTGGAGGTACTCCAAAATTATCCCACACAACGCAAAAACTTGTTGACAACTTTAGGAGCATTAGACCTAGATAACACTGCTTTGACCGATTTTAATGTGGAGAATTACAACTCTAGATTACCCCACTAGCTTGCATTTCAAATCGTGACCAGAGTAGTTGGGAGGAAGGTCCATAGGACCGTTTTGGTGAAGGAGCTTCTACCTCGGTATAGTTTGTGGCTTGTTGGAGAGCCATCGGTTATCCCGAACTTACGAAGTCACCCACAACCTTGAAAGCTTTCGACGGACAAGGTTTCCAACCTCACGGTCTGTTACTGGCCCTTTCAGTCGAGCTTAGGGGTAAGACTGTTTCCATTCAGGTGGAGGTAGTCGATGCTCTGTTGGATTACAATCTGCTATTAGGGAGAAGCTGGTTCTATGCTATGATGGCTGTCGGCTCGATAGTTTTTAGAACTCTCCAATTAACTCATTTAGGGAAGATTGTGACCATCGATCAACTCAATTTTTGTTCACTAGATGTTACTACCCCCACTGCAAATAATATTTTGATGCTAGGTCAATCCCCTCCACCTTATCAATAGGTTGGGGTAGGTATGTTGAAGGATTCAACCCTTATGGGAGTGTTCCCCTCAACCCCTCCTAGTACAGAAGGGGCAACTGTGAACATGATTTCCACGACCGACCACATTCCTAGTGGCAAAGAAGTAGTTGAGTCATCCTCTCTTGGCCCTTACGAAGCACTCTATGATGCTGTTCAATATGCTTCCGATGTCCATTCTGATGATCTGCATATGGTGGCTTCAGATCCTTATCACCTGCCCTATTGGCAAGAACCCTCTCTCCCCACTCTAGACTATCTCTCGCAGACTTTTATGTCAGATGATTCCATTATGGAGATCATCAATGTGGATGAACCTATATGGGAATATCATCACTATAGATCCTTTCCTTCCCAATTCTAGTTTGATAGACTTTGATCTTGTGTCTCTTATTAGTACTGATATTGTCAGCAATCCTCAAACACCTGTATTGCTGTGAGGAACTGATTCTGAAGGAAACCTTTGCAACATCACTCAGACAACCCCTATTGACATATCGGTCAATCCCAGAACTGTTGAGCATGTTTATGTAGGCCGAAACTGTTCAACAGAAGAAACTGAAAGTTATATAGCTCTATTCAAAGAGTTTTGAGATGTTTTTTCTTAGATGTACAAGTAAATTCCTGGGATTGATTCATCCATCGTTGTACAGGAGATTAAAACTTATCCCACGACCTAGCCATTCCGACAAAAACTACGTCAAGTCCATCCTAGGAAGGCTGTGACTATTAAAGCTGAAGTGGAGAAACTTTTGAAAGCAGGGTTTATTTATCCCGTACTACTGACGGAATGGGTGTCTAATATAGTCCATGTAGCTAAGAAGCAGGGAACTATTAGGGTTTGTATCAGTTTCCGAGATTTAAATAAGGCTTGTCCCAAGGACAATTTCCCTACTCCACACATCGATCAAATCATTGAAAACTGTGTTGGGAGCATCGTCTTTTCTTTTATGGATGGATTTTTCGGCTACAATCAAATAGAAATTATGCCTGTCGATCAGCATAAAATGACATTTATTTGTCTGTGGGGAACCTTTGTGTTGATGTAATTGTAACTTCGAAATGTATTCACTTGTATTTCTTATATATTGTAACCCAATCTTTATTCCGGGATGTACTTGAGTCATGTCATGGCCTGATGTTCCTATTGGGAGGTTCTATAATGTAAACAAGTCATGTCAAGTCATTGTGGGTAACCCTCCTATTGATCAAGGGTTAAATTCCCCGCACTTCCGGGGCCCTAGGGTTATTAGACCCACCTCGTGAAGTCGGCCCTAGTTGGGTTTAGTTAAGTCAGGAATTAGTATAAATAGATATCTAGCCTCTCTATTTATCACACAGTCACTCACACTCAGTTGTAGCGCATAGCTGAGGAAGAGAAAGACACTGGGGCACGGAAGAAAGAGGTTGCTGCTGTCAGGAGATCATCTTAAAGACACTGGGGCACAGAAGAAAGAGGTTGCTGCTGTCGGGAGATCATCTTACTGTTTTGGGGTTTTACTTTTGGTGCTGATTCTATCTTTGAGGTTTCCCTGACGAAATACACTGTGTTCATTGTCTCTTGTGTTTGATTGCTGTGCTTGTTGTTCTCTCAGTTAAAGATCCTAATGTTATGCTATCTTAATGTTAAAAATATAACATGGTATCAGAGCTAACCTGAGAAGAAGACATTGTGCAGCTGCGGGAACTAGGGATTCCTACTTTATGGATCTCTCTCCATAGATTTTCAGCAAAAGAAGGTTGGAATAACTCTCCTCCCTAGGGCGAATCTTTCTGTCGAAGCAGAATCCAATTCTGAGGTTTTTCAGTTTTGGACCCAACACTGCTGCCTGAAATTAGGGCTTTTCACAGAAGTGGAATTTTTCAGTGAGGCCAGGCCTGGATTGATATCCTCCTCAAAATCAAAGTTAGGGATCAAATTCAAAGCATTTGGTTGGACAGAACTCTGGAAAAGAAAAACCCTAATCTGCTCAGGAACCAGCACTACAGAATTTTAGCTCCAAATCGAGATCCGACATCTTGACCTAGTAAGATCTAAATCTTTTGTATTTCCCTTTGAGGTTCTCAGTTAATATGTCTCATCATACCAAGCACGATGAAAAGCTTGGGGGAGCTGATAACTTCCAAGCCTGGAAGTATAGGATCTCCCTGGTCTTGGAAGAAAATGAGTTGGACTCCTATATTAGTGATGAGGTTCCAGTTCCAGAGGGAGATGAGGAAAAGGCCTTACATAAGAAGAAGTTGGTTATGGCAAAGATGATCATTGCTGATTCATTCAAGGATCACCTCATACCACATGTGTCCTCCCTAAAGACACCTAAAGATATGTTTGATGCCCTAACCAAATTGTTTGAAGGGAAGAACATAAACCAGAAGATGACTCTGAGAAACCAACTGAAGAATGTAAAGATCCATAATGCAGAGACCATCTAGTCTTACTTTACAAGGGTCTCTCAGATCAAGGAACAACTAGAAGAAGTAGATGAAGAAGTGGAAAATGCAGAGATTGTAATGACCACCTTGAATGGTCTCCTTAGATCACGGGACTCGTTTATTCAAGGAATCTATGCCAGAAAGAAGTTAGTCAAGTTTAGCATACTATGGGAAGAATGCTCTCAAGAAGAAGCTCGAATAGTAGCTTGAGAAGAGAAAATGGGAAGTGAAGATCAAGCTCTCACAGTTCACTCCAAGAAAGGCAGAAGAAACTCTCATCACTCCAGAGGTAAGAACTTTCACCATAAAGATAACATTAGAAAGGACCTATATAAATTAAGATGCTATACATGTGATGAAAGAGGACACTTTGCAAAATACTGTCCTAGAAACAAGGTTAACTCTCATAAGAAGAAGGGAAACAAGAGAAGACATCATGCTCATGCTGTAGAGGATGATGAACCTTCCAAAAAGAGAACCGGATATGAAAGTGAAGACTCTTCCAGTGGTGAAGAATATGTTTTGATTTCTGCTCTTATGGGAAACATTACTCATGGAAGCAATGATTGGATTATAGACAGTGGGGCTTCCAAGCATATGACAGGATTCAAGGAATCCTTTGTGAAACTATCAAAACATGAATCACCTCACAAGGTGAAGCTCGGAGATGACTACCAGTATCCAATAAAAGGTAATGGGGAATCCTCCTACAAGCTAGACTCTGGAAAGTCTATGACAATGAAGGAAGTACTGTTTGTACCAGGACTAAAGAAGAACCTTCTCTCCATATCTGCATTAGATGCAAAAGGAATGAGGGTTGCATTTATAGATGGTCAAGTCATCATGTGGCCAAAAGGAAATATTATTGATGATGTAGTAGTGATTGGAGAACAAGGAGGATTGTACAAATTGAAGGGACATCCAGAACAAGCCTTGGTCCATGACATAGTAGAGCCAAATGAACTTTGGCATAGAAGGATTGCACATGTGCATTACAGAGCACTACCACTTGCAAGCAAAGCTGTTGAAGGTCTTCCAGAAATTCAAGCAAAACATGATGGGGTCTGCAGAGGATGTGCGAAAGGAAAGAACACAAAGAAGACATTTCCAAGTAGCGAGAGCAAAGCAAAAGGAATCTTGGAAATCATCCACTCCGATGTATGCGGTCCAATGTCATCAAGTTCTCTAAGCGGGTATGTGTACTATGTTTCTTTTATTGATGACTTTTCTAGGAAGAAATGGATTTACTTTATGAAGAACAAAGATGAAGTATTCAGCAAGTTCAAAGAATTCAAAGCTTTGATTGAGAACCACACTGAAAAGAAGATCAAGACCTTTCGATCAGATAATGGCGGAGAATTCAAATCAAATGAATTCAAAGAGTTATGCAAAGACTCAGGGATTAAGAGGGAGTTGTCCACTCCATACAATCCACAACAGAATAGGATTGCAGAAAGGAAGAATAGAACTATCATGGAAGTTGCAAGAGCAATGCTTCATGATCAAGTTCTTCCTATGCATCTATGGGCCGAAGCTGCCAGAACAACGGTGTATGTACAAAACCGTACTTGACATAGAGTACTTAAGAACAAGACTCCTGAAGAAGTCTTCTCCGGCAAGAAACCAGAAGTCAGCCATCTCAAAATATTCGGCTGTCCAGTATACATTCACATTCCAAAAGAGAAGAGAACAAAATTAGATCCTTCAGGAAAGAAGGGTATATTTGTGGGATACTCTGAAAGCTCGAAGGATTACAGAATATACTTCCCAGGATTCAAGAATATTGACATTAGTAGATATGTAACATTTGACGAAGATTCAACCTACATCAAATCCAGGAAGAGACCGACTGAAGAACCTAAAGAAACAAGAGAACCCAGAATTCATGATACAATCATGAATGAAGAAATTCAAGAACAAGATCGAGAATTTGAAGAACCTCAAGAACTGGTAGATCCACCTCAGGAGAAGAATCCAAGGTGCAGAAAGATATGGGGCTCCAGAAGAGAATCACAGAGAAAGAAAGAGGACCAGATCTTGCTTCGGGTATGTAGCATTATTATGTGATTTCATCGATAAAGAACCTTCCAATTATGAAGAAGCGATAGAACAAAAAGAATGGAAGGATGCTATGATTGAAGAGTATCAATCGATCATGAAGAATGATGTTTGGGATGTTGTCCCAAGACCAGAAGGGAAGTCAGTTGTAACTTCCAAATGGATCTACAAGATCAAGCATACTGCAGACGATAGCATAGAAAAATATAATGCAAGATTTGTTGCTCGTGGTTTCTCCCAGAAAGAAGGAATAGAATATGAAGAAACTTTTGCACCTGTAGCCAGATACACTTCCATAAGATCAGTACTTTCTCTGGTTGCAATGATGAAATGGAAGATACACCAAATGGATGTCAAGACTGATTTCTTGAATGGTGTAGTAGAAGAGGAAGTGTATGTGGAGCAGCCACTCAATTTTGAGACACATGACAGGGAGGCTCATGTATGTAGATTGAAGAAAGCCCTGTATAGTTTGAAACAAGACCCAGGACTTGGTACGACAGAATTGATAGCTCTCTATCCAGTTTGGGCTTTACTAAGAGTAAAGCATATTCCAACCTTTACTACAAGGTTGAAGATGGCAACCCAGTGATGCTCCTACTGTATGTAGATCATCTGTTTGTAATAGGTATGGATGGGTTGATTGCTGATACGAAGAGGAAGCTTGCTACCGAGTTCGAAATGAAGGACTTGGGTATGATGCATTATTTTCTAGGCATGGAGGTGTGGCAGAATGCAGATGGAATTTCCCTGGGACAAAGGAAATATACAGTAGAGATCTTGAAGAGGTTTGGGATGATGGACTGCAAGGCTATGGCCACACCTATGGCATCGAACTTGAAGCTATTGAGTGATGCTTCATCAGAGACAGTTGATCCTACGATGTATCATCAGATGATTGGGTCCCTTATGTACCTGACGAACACGAGACCATATATTTTCTTTGCTGTGAACACCTTGAGCCAGTTCTTGACAGATCCGAGACATGTTCACTTGATTGCTACAAAGTATATTCTGAGGTACCTAAGGGGTACAGTTTATTATGGGCTCAAGTATGAAGTGAGTCAGAAGATTAACCTGGAGGGTTATGTTGATTTAGATTGGGTAGGCAGTGCCATCGATAGGAAGAACACTTCAGGGTGTTGCTTCAGTATGGGATCAGGTGTGATCTCTTGGTTTAGCAGGAAGCAATCCTGTGTGGCACTGAGTATAGCTGAAGCAGAGCATGTCGCAACTTGTTTAGCTAGTTGTGAGGTAGTATGGCTGAGGAAGATACTATTTGATTTATTTGATCTCCAGTTATATGCTACTTGTGAATATTAGGACAACCAGAGTTGTGTGAAGTTGTCAGAGAACTCGGTGTTCCATGACAAGTCGAAGCATACTGAGATCAAGTATGACTATATCAGGGATATGGTGTAGAGGGGAGCAGTGAATCTCCAGTATGCTGCGAGGGACGAACATATAACTGATGTGTTGAAGAATCCATTGGCTAGAGTGAAGTTTGAGTACTTTAGGGAGAAGCTTGGTGTTCTACAGATCGAGGTCCCTTCCAAAGGGAAGTGATGAGTCCGTGAGCCATTCTGATATGGTGAGAGGATTGGTTCCTTCCATGATCAGATGTAAGGGCCGAGACATTCTGTCATGGTGAGAGGATTGGTTCCTTACATGTCAGATATGAGTGATGAGACATTCTGATATGACTATAGGATTGGTTCCTACATGATCAGATATAAGGGCTATTTCCATTCTTGGAATGGAGGTGCCTGGTTAGTTACGAGGAATACTTGGTCTAGGACTGAGGGCCATTCTAATATGACTGTAGGATGTGTTCCTACATGATCAAATGTGAGCGCATGACCATTCTGATGTGATTGAGGGATGTGTTCCCACTTGATCAGATATAAGGGCTGTTGCCATTCTATTAGGAGAATGGAGGCACCTGGTCAATTACTAGGAACCCTCAACTTGGGGTTGAGATCCTTTCCATCATGGTTGCAGGATGTGTTCCCACATGGGTGGATGTAAGTGCAGAGCCCTTCCATCATGGTTGCAGGATGTGTTCCCGCATGGGTGGATGTAAGTGCAGAGCCCTTCCATCATGGTTGCAGGATGTGTTCCCGCATGGGTGGATGTAAGTGCAGAGCCCTTCCATCATGGTTGCAGGATGTGTTCTCGCATGGGTGGATGTAAGTGCAGAACCCTTCCATCATGGTTGTAGGATGTGTTCCCGCATGGGTGGATGTAAGTGTAGAGCTCTTCTAGCATGGTTGCAGGATGTGTTCCCACATGGTTGGAAGTGCAGAGCCTTTTTAGCATGGTTGCAGGATGTGTTCTCGCATGGCTAAATGTGAGTGCTGGCCTTTCTGATGTGATTATAAGATTGGTTCCTACATGATCAGATGTGAGTGCTGGACATGCCTTTCTGACATGGTGTTGGGTGTGTTCCTCTCATGGTCAAATGTAAGTGCTGGGTGGGCCATTTTGACTTGGTGTCAGATGTAAGCGCCGAAGAAGACCTACATGGAGGCTAGGCCTACAACCAACATGAAAAAGGGCTAGCTCTGTAGAACTTTCTGTGACGAGAAGAATCATGAGATAGCACCTGTGATGATCCAGTGGTGATGATCCAGATCGAATGAAGATCCAGATCCAGTGATGATGCAACAGTGATGATCCAGATCAAGTGATGATCCAGATCCAGTGATGATGATCCATATCAAGTGATGATCCAGATCCAGTGATGATGATCCAGATCCAGTGATGATCCAGATCCAGTGATGATGATCCAGATCGAGTGATGATCTAGATCTAGTGATAATGATATAGATCGAGTGATGATCCAGATCCAGTGATGATGCCCAGTGATGATCTAGATCTAGTGATGATGCCCAGTGATGATCCAGATCCAGTGATGATGATCTAGATTGAGTGATGATCCAGATCCGAAGATGAAGATGGCTTGAAGATGAAGATGACTTGAAGACGATGATGACTTGAAGATGAAGATGAATTGAAGATGAAGATGACTTGAAGATGCAGATGACGAGATGATCCAGAGAAGAATACGAGTGACGAAAATTGTGTCGAGAGAATACCTTCCTAGTTAAGAGGGAGTGTTGATGTAATTGTAACTTTGGAATGTATTCACTTGTATTTCTTATATATTGTAACCCGATGTTTATTCCAGGATGTACTTGAGTCATGTCATGCCTCGATGTTCCTATCGGGAGGGTCTATAATGTAAACAAGTTATGTCAAGTCATTGTGAGTAACCCTCCTATTGATCAAGGGTTAAAGTCCCCGCAGTTCCAGGGCACTAGGGTTATTATACTCACCTAGTGAAGTCGACCCTAGTTGGGTTTAGTCAAGTCGGGATATAGTATAAATAGAGAGCTAGCCTCTCTATTTATCACACACTCACTCACACTCAGTTGTAGCGCATAGCTGAGGAAGAGAAAGACACTGGGGTAAGGAAGAAAGAGGTTGCTGCTGTCGGGAGATCATCTTACTGTTTTGGGGTTTTAATTTTGTTGCTGATTCTATCTCTGAGGAAGTTGTGGGGTTTTCTCCATTTATGGTTTCCCCGAGGAAAAACACTGTGTTCATTGTCTCTTGTGTTTGATTGCTGTGCTTGTTTTTCTCTCAGTTAAATATCCTGATGTTATGCTAGCCTAATGTTAAAAATATAACACTTTGCATATCAGAAGTTACCCTTTGGTTTAAAAAAGGTCGGAGCTACATTCCAACGCACCATATCCTATGATTTTCATGCTATTAAGCACATCATGGAGCCGTATTTGGACGGTCTCCCTGCTCATTCACAACAACGAGATGACCACCCAGGACACCTTAGGGACATTTTCCTTAGGTGTCGTCATTATAATATTTGGCTTAATCCACACAAATTTGTCTTTTGTGTTGAGAGTGAATGTCTTCTTGGCTTTGTGGTTTCCAAAGATGGCATCCAGATAGATCCTTTCAAAATTGCTGCTATTTTGGCCTTACCCGCCCCGACTAATATCACTGAACTCCAAAGTTTGCAAGGGAAGGAAAAATTTCTTTATCATTTCATATGCAACTTCACAGAAAAAATGCATGGCTATATGCGTCTCCTTAAGAAGGACACTTCATTCTTTCGGGATGACCAAGCCCAACGAGCTTTTGATAATTTGAAACATGCTCTGACACATTCACCAGTGTTGCACCCCCCAAATGACTCAAAATATTTTCTGCTATATGTTGTTTCCTCCACTACTACTATTGGTATGGTTCTAGTGTAGGAATATATTAATGGCCAAGAACACGTGATTTATTACCTAAGTAAGAGTCTTCTCAACTCTGAAAGTCGTTACTCACGTGTGGAGAAGCTAGCTCTGGCTATGGTCAATGCTGTGCAAAAATTTCGTCACTACATCTTACTACACACACAATTGTTCTCGCGGATCAAAACCCCATGTATTAGATTTTTACTCATCAAGTACTTGGGGGAAAGTATTCCCGTTGGATCGTCGTCTTACATGAATTCGATCTTGAGTTCGCTAAGGCTACTTTGAAGAAGTCCTTGGTTTTCGTGGAGTTAATGTGTGACCTTCCCTGTGCTCTGATGGAAGCTGAGCCCAATGATTCATTTCCAGAGGAATTTTTGTTCCTGATCAGCACAACCGACCCGTGGTATGGAGATTTGAATATTTATCTCCAGACCCAAATATTTTAGCCCAACATGTCCCGTGACGATCGTTGTCGCATTCGTCACCACGCAAAGTATTATCTCATTTTGAATGATATGTTATATCAATGTGGCATTGACTCCATTCTTCGAGGATGCCTTACACACGAAGAGGCTGAACAAGTTTTGAATGATTGCCACTATGGAGCATGTGGCAGTCATCTTTCTGGGATGGCAACATCTTAGAAAATCCTTCGCGCTGGGTAATTTTGGCCCTCAATATTCAAAGATTGTTTTCCTTTAGGTACAACCTCGCAATGGATTGTACCTTAAAAGGTACTATGCTTGAAGTCATTTATGTATGGTACCTTATATATATGTATATTGTTTGACTTTTTGGTGTGTTTTTGGCTTTTCAATATGGTTTTGAGTTTTTTGTTAGTATTGTTTCTACCATGTTTTGGTTATGCAGATTATATGGATTTTTATGTTTTTGCTGATGGTGCTTGCTGCCATACCTTGAACCTCGCTTCAGCTGCTTGAGTTTTATATTCCCCGTCACATGACTTAGTTAGTTCAGGAGCAGTTTGTATTGGTCCGACTACCAACAACATCGCCGAGTATCAAGCAGTGATAGGTTTGTGGACTGAGGCTGCATCTCGGGACATTCATGACTTGGTAGTATTCATAGACTCATAGCTAGTGGTTTGTCATTTAAACCACATTTAAACCATCATAAAACCTACACTTCTTCATCTTTTTCGAAGAGTGCATCCGTTAAAAAGGTCGTTTGAATCAATCACTTATAGGCACATTCCTAGGTCTTATAACACGATTTTCGACTCTTTGGAAAGCTTCATTTTAGACTGGTATATTTCCCATACATAAATTTTATAAAATAAAACATGGTTCATTGTAAAATAAAATAAACAGTAAAATACACATAAAAACTCATGTAAATATCATTTTCCATTTGAACACATATAAACACCGTAAATAAGTCTGTATATATATAGGGTAGCAAGGGATATCATGTGCTATCATGAGCACCACTAGACATTCTACCCGATTTATACACTGAAAGGTAGCTAGCTTCAATATTTTTGCCATTTTTTTATATCTGAAAGCCAGAGTGCTTTAGTCGGGGTCTCGTGACCATATTTTGTAAAACACTTTATACATATACATACATACATACATACATACATACATACATATATATATATATATATATATGTGTGTGTGTGTGTGTGTGTGTGTGTGTGTGTGTGTGTATATGTATATGTATATGTATATGTATATATATATATATATATAAAGTGTTTTACAAAATATGGTCACGAGACCCCGACTAAAGCACTCTGGCTTTCAGATATAAAAAAATGGCAAAAATACTGAAGCTAGCTACCTTTCAGTGTATACATCGGGTAGAATGTCTAGTGGTGCTCATGATAGCACATGATATCCCTTGCTACCCTCCATAGCAGGCAGCTGAATCGATCTGACACTCCAGCTGTGTGTCTATGGTACCTCCTAGGGAGGTCGTCAATAGAAACATCTTGAATGTCCAAAGTTAACTTGTTGAGGTTATCCTCCAACTCGATTAACTCATCATCTCCTATGTGAACGAAGCGGGCCCCGTTTGTGTATCAACCGGGGAAAATCCTCCAGGTCGTGCATCTCCAACATCTTCATGAAAACATTAGGAGTTGTCATCATTCATAAAAATTATAAAACACAAAAATGCAAATATAATCAAAGTCTTGAGTAAGTCTTCTTACCAATATCGCCCCATTGGGAGCCTGCTGGTAAAGGTATATTAGGGCCCCCCCTGATGTCAGTGCCAACATACACATAGTACTCCACCATGAGAAGGTTGTCATCCAACCAACAGAACAACGCACTCCCATATTTGACCTTGTCCCCATCGCCACCGATGCAAGCCATGATCTCTACCCACTGCAACATGCGAGGGTCCCATGCTCTTAGCTTTGTAAAGGTCACCTGAGGTCTCAGAAGGGGCACCCTCTTGAAGAAGAAGGTTTCCAAGATGGTCCCATAGCCAAATTGTTTTAACTCCCCCTACCGACACTTAGTCAGCTAATCCTTGAACACACTCAGTAGAGCCTCGAACCAATTATAGACTATGGGCGCCATAGCCTCCAAGATGTAAATCATTTGGGATTGGGAATCCTAGTGAGCTCCTTGGCTCCTTGTAACCCTCTGCATGGTAAAAATCATAGTCCGGAGAGGAAAATACATCACCTCCTTGATGGGAATATTTTTCCCAGACATCTGAGTACTTAAAAATAAGTGGTGATCTATCAGTTCTTGTGTTGTGATGTCTCCTCCCCGAGGACTCGTCAGTGAGATGTGCTCACCTCGCCTGGATAGTCCGGTAAGGAAGCAGACATCCTCTACCTCCACTGTAAGAATGTGAGCACCCACCTCAAAGTAGTGCTACTCCAGATTCCACATCCTCAAAATGTACTCTAGCAGTCTCACATGAGACTTCATAATCGAGACATAAAAAACTTTAGGATTCCACTGCCCCGTAATGCAGCTATAGAACCGACATCT
Source organism: Pseudotsuga menziesii (assembly GCA_001517045.1). Classification (NCBI taxonomy): domain Eukaryota; kingdom Viridiplantae; phylum Streptophyta; class Pinopsida; order Pinales; family Pinaceae; genus Pseudotsuga; species Pseudotsuga menziesii. The sequence goes on from LPNX010076947.1 coordinate 231,901, forward strand.
GCCCTAGCTCTAACATCATCATCCTCGTGTTGTCTTTCTTTCCACACCACCATTTTGACTGAGATGACCTGCTAAAAACCAAAATTGGAGTATTAGAACACATAATCAACATTTAAAAATACTTCAAAAGCACTAGTTTTGGCCATACCATTCATCTCTTGGGTACACTTTGCGGCACCGCTTCTGTTTTCTTGAGACAGAGCAGTGCCACCACCTGTTCAGGCATAAAAAGCACGGTTTTCCATGAGCACCGCCTTTCCCGCAAAAGGAAAGTGCATTACCCGGGATGCAATTTTTACCCTTGGGTAAAACCCCCCAAAACTCCATAAAATGTGATTGAAAAGGAAACATTTGACCCTAAGAATGTTGAGGATGGTTGTAGCTCTTACCTAAAACAGACAGATCGAAAATCAGACAGGTAACGACTCCGGAATCTTCGTCAGAAATCCGCACACAATTGCTCCAAGTAGATCTCCAAACCTAGTAAATAGTAAAATGAAATGGTTTTACTTTTCCTTTGGCTTTTATATGAGATATTTTAGGGTTTTATGGTATTTTAATATTTTTTTATTATTTTATTAAAAATTCCCTTTTCTATGGTCATGAAAAGTCAATTTTAATATTTTTTGGAAAGCTAATAGTCTTTCCAAATGTTTTTGGAGGGATGAAAGTAAAAGTATTGACTATGGGTGAGTTTGTTTTTGACTTTTTCATACTTCCATAAAATGGAAAAAGTCATCGAGCGTCAATTTTGAAATTTTGGTCGTGCTCTTGAAACCTAGTACCAAATTTTCGAGTCATTTTTGCTTCTTTTCAGGCTCATTAAACCCACTCATCGTGAAAAGAAACCCTAATGGAGTCTTCTTTAAACTCTTTTAGGACTCCTTAAATGTGGAAATATTGTCTAGTGAACTTGTCCTCTTCACGCTCCTAAAATTACTTGAAGAGTCATCTTTCCGACGGTAGTTTACCCTTATTTTGGTTTGGATTGACTAGTTACAAAAAATGAGCGCTCTAGCCAATCATGACTGGAAGAGTTCTCTCTGGTATGATTTTATACTTTTTCGGGCCCTAGAGACTAAATTGTATGAAAAAGGACCCTTTGGAGTCTTCTTCCATTTTCATTCAGACTCTCTAAACCTGAATGATACTGAGTTAACTTTCAATGGACTCGTTGAACTAAACATTGAGAGACCTTCTTTTGGGAACAAACCCCTCCTTTCTCAGGTTCGTGAAATATATGAGAATGGATTTATCTTAGGATAAGCTACCACGAGTGTTTGTTACCCTCTTTGGACTCGTAAAAATGAAAAGAGACACTCATCAATCATGATGGGGAAATTAAGGTAAGGGAACTATTTCATTTTGCAAATAAATGGCAGTTACTAGTCACCTTTGAACATGGCACTTGTCTGCATTTCATTCAGTCAATTGGGTATTCAACTTTCTTCCAAGTCAATCCACTTTCACGAGTCATGTCACTCCTTTGAGCCTTTTAAAGAATGCGTCATTTACTGTCACATTATGTCTTGGTATCCGCTTGGTCTAGTCAATGCTTCCAAGTCTTCGATTGTGCCGCCCGATGTTCAAAGGGAAGTCAAATTGAGAGTTTACCTCTGCAGTCAAAACAACCCTTTTGTCAATACCTTTTGAGTCAGTCCTATGGTTACATAATGCTCAAAATTCCAGAACTTTGTTCCAAGTTTCGTGTCGTCGATGTGGGGTTCATCACGGCCCTCCTTCGAGAAGGCTATTCCTGTCGACTTCATCTCATCATCCAGGAATTAGTCTTAGAAACAAATTAGTACCTTGAGATCTATATGCATAAATGACAGATTCTCTCGCTCTCGAAATAGGTTCACATCATCGACCTTTGATTGAAATATTCAACTGAGTGATTGATATCAAATCATCTATTCGCGCTCAAGATATTGTATTAGGGTACGTTGGGAATTATTGACATCAATGATGATCTCCCTCGCACTTGTTAACGGTTCTCATCATTGACTGATAATCAAGTGGTTTCTACCATGTTGAACATCAAAACATTGTAATCCGATGGATAGAATCGTACTTTGTAGAAGACAAGACGAGACACTGGGTATTTGTTAAGCGCGCATTGCTTTCCCCAGGTTGCAATAGATTTTTTTGTGTAATTCCTAGCATGGATCCACATTTGTATGGTCGTGGTTGTGCTCAAATTTGCGTCCATTTGACATAGATCTACATTGTATGTCTGGTAGCAATGTCCAAGTTTGAGTCTTCTTCACATGGATCTATGCTGTATTCTAGTAGCCATGTTTATTCATCTTTCTCAGGGATCTGCCTTGTATTGGTCTGCATCTATGATGAGGAGACATTTGGATATGAGTCAAAAGTATTGATGTATTGCATAATCTTGGTTGATGATGATCTCTGATCAAGCGATTTCTTGCCTCGAAGTGATAACTTTATCTTTCAAAGCTCTCGCCTATTGTATCCCTCTAGCCTCATGCTTTTGGGGGCATTTTGTTACACACAAATCTCGTCACCATCATGTGTTGAGGCCTAAAACATCAGAAGTTTCCCTCAATTCCCAAACTTTGAAGTTGGACATTGGCCTAGACTCCTAATTTCCATAGTTGAGTCCACCACCGCCTTTGCCTTTAATGCAAAAAGCATTACCCTCTTCAGTAACACCCATTATCTCTTGACAATAAGTGGTGCCACCTCCTATGCCCCTTGATCAAAGAGTAGTTCCACCTTGGTAACACTCTGTCTACATAGAGGAAAAGAGGTGCTCGAGTTTAAAAGAGAAAAAGAGAATATTCACGAAGCTTCTCGAAGGAAGACTTCGTGGCACCCTCATCCCTACTCCTGTGGACCACCTGGACTTGATATCCCCCCTTGTTATAGCTGATTTTACCACAAATGGTTGATCACATATTTATGGCCTTCCCCGTCCCTCTGCAAACTCTTTAGACCCCATGGACTGATATTATAATTTGATGTTTCCAAGTTCATCCCTAAAAAACCCATGTTTATTGTTGATCGCGAATTTTAAACCCACACTCTTGTGTATACACAACTTTTTACCTCAAACCCGCATACATCGGGATGTGTGCATAAAGCCAAACAATTTTTGATTTTTCCTTGGATGAGTCCGAAGATCTTGACTCTTGGCCTTCCATATGCCTTGATATCGCTCGGATTCGACCCTCCATTACCCTTTGGAGTGCTATATAAGGAACCCCTTGGATACATTAAAAGAGGAAGAATTGAAGAGAAACGAAACTATAGTCCATTTTTGCCATAGCTTGCATATACTTGAGTTTGCATCCCTTTGTGTTCTTCCCAAGCTTGCCTTTGCTTGTGAGCTTGCTATCGAGAGATGGAGGATTGAGGTGGTGGAGGTCCAGGTGGAGGACTCGGTTTCTCCGGTTCGTAGACGTGCCGATAGAGGTTGTCACTTATGTAATCTCTGATTTGATTAATACAAATATATTTTCGTGTCCAATAATGTGCATTTGAATGTAAATATTGAATCCATGGATATGTTTAATTGCTTATATATTGTTTATTATATATGCTAGAGTAGATCTAACACCATATTATATATCATGATTGTCTTGTTTGCTGTTGTTGAGAGAAAATTGTTAGTGCAAGCGGGATTGGAAAAATCTCAATGGGGATCTACTTCAATCATTCGGAATAAGGTATGATTCGAGGTCCCTTAGTGTTAGATGTTCGGTTTCTCTTGCATATTGAGAAATGATTGATTTCTCATGTCTAGCTGTCTGTTGTGGTACACCCCAAGCCATAGGAAGTTTCTCTCCGTAACACCCCTGGTAGGATCTACCTTCTACCTCATCCACCATTTTCTCAACCATCCCTATCCTACCAAGGCCTATAAAACCTAGCTCATTCCCCATGGTTGAGAGAGAGAAAAGTTATGCTACTGCACTGAGGTTTTAGCCAAATCTAGGGTGAGCATAGAAGGAGCAAGTTGGAGCTTTTGAGGACAAGGCATGGCATGCGAAGGAGCATCACAACACTAAGGCGATGGTTGTAATCTCTCTTCTTCATTTTTAATGCAAGATGGTTCCTTTCCCATAAAATGTATTATGTTGCAATCATTCGTTTCATTATTGGATTCCTTAGTCACTAATATAGAACTATAGACTATGTTCTGGTACCTTTGATCTTGCTTGTTTGTTTGATGTGTTTGTGCAGGTACATCCGTGGAGATTCATCACCATAGGAGACAACTACATCACACCACAAGATAGCCAAAGGATTCATTCCAGATATCTACAAGCTCTAGGGGAGGTCTTCCATCCTTGTTATCACTCATTTGTTCTAGATTTGAACCATTCATACCTAGAGAAACAACTCTTGTTAGCAAGAGTTGCGATTTTCCACTGATTTTCTAGCAACACATTATCAGATCCTGAACCAAAAGTCCCCCCCCCTCCTAGACTAGGGCGGCCCCTTTGTTCAAGAGAACCTATGAATCAAGAAAGGGAACCTTTCTCCTCCTGTAGAGACTCACCGTCTGTAAACCTAAGGGTTTTGAACCTTCTCTTAATTCCACCACAGATACCGGTCCAAAAATCACACCTTCCTCCATCCCACCATGAATGCGGCGCTGTGGTCCAACAACTCCAACCCTCACCTATGAAGGAGTGAAAACCTTATCCTCTCTCCACCACTGTCTGTTCAAGCCATCTCCAGGAGAGCCCACTTTAACGTTTGACTGGGAACCCTCAAGAAATCGGAAAGGCGATGGGGATGCAATAAAAAAATTAGATGGAGAGAAACCCTCCACATGGTGCACATGTGAATAAACAACCGTAGCAAAACCTTCAGCCCAAGGAGGAGGGGGAGCCTCCACCTCATCAAACCCACATCCAAATCGCAGAGCCAAGATGTCTCCTTCATCCAAATGGTTGCTGGAATAGTCAGTCTTTTCACCGTCCTCCATCTTGATAGTAAAAGGTTAAAAATCTAATTAAAAACCCAAGAAGTTACCTGTAGTAAAACCCCCAACCAGTGCTTGGGAACATCAACCTCTAAAATCCGTGAAGGGTAAACCGCCTTTTGCATGGGAACAACAACCTTTTTCCATAGAAGGGTAAACCGCCCTCCCACCACTGGTGTAGGTGCTGACCTAACCGCCGTTAGCAGGCTATATAGCCTCGCCATTCCTGCACAACTCTATCCTCCCAACGCCATTAGAGCCCTATCCTCCCAACGCCATTCCCTCCATAGAAGCCAAGTAGTGAATCCCATTAATAATTGCAATTTTATCTTTTAATAACCAATCCCAAATATAATTTGTAAAACATTTATTTATATTATATCTTTAATAAATAATTTTTATTTAGATGATTTCTTCAATACATACTACTTAGTTATCTATAATATGTCGCGTCCAATTAAAATCCCTTGGTGATGATACACTAAAATGCAATCTCCTTAGCAAGTCCCTTACATCAATTTATGACCGAGTTTCATTCATGACTATTTGATTACTCATCGGTTTAGTAGATATATGTTGCTGGATTATTTCAGAAAGTTGTATCTTTTTTATTAATAGTTCATGGCGAGTTATATTGGTTAGTAATGATTGTTACTATTGGTAACAATTACAAAAATTCAAATCCATTTTCGTTGTAGTTTAAAAAAATTAAGATCCATATAACTTTTTCTTATTAAAATCTAAACTCTTCTTATTAAAAAATAGTTGCATTTATCGGTCATAGCGAGTTGATGTATCAAACTCAACATGCCTGCATTACTGGATTAGCATAAATGTTTCATTAAAGATCCAAAAGTTTTGGATACATGCAGACTCAGTCATAGTTGAATGGTAAGCAGTCAATAGAAATCCGTAATACTTTTATCCACCTTCATACGAGCTATCTTCACGGTTGAGCAACAACTCAAATAGAGTGTTATAAAAAAAATATAACCTAACATAAATTAATTATTAATATTAATATAAATTAATTATTAATAATTAATAATTATTAAATAAGAAATAATTAATAAAAAAATTATGAAAAAGTTAAAAGACATGACTTATATTGAAAATGCGCAAAATAGATTATAAAGCCTAAACGCAATGTAATTGTAAAATATCATCCTATCTTTTATCATTTTACATTATATTTCAGTAATGGAATATTTGCATTATTTACATTGGGTTTTCCCGTAAGAAACAAACTTCTACTATTTCATTGGTATCATAGCCCTATCCTGGGCAGATTACGACTGTTGGATGGTAGTGGGAGTTTCTCCCGTCAATTGGTATTTGACCATAGAGTGACTCTTTGTACATCAGGTATCTAGTCACATCCATGCTCTCAATGGGGGAAAGACCCACCTCTACGAGGAGAATAAGATAAGGCGTATTGGTTTTAATTTTGACGTTATAAGTTATAAACCACTTCTTTATTTGCTCAATTTTCCTCCAAGATTTTCTAGAAATGCTGCACCCCCATACTTCACAACCAAACAAAATTACAGGGATTCCAAGAGATTCAAATAGGAACTTCTTTTTATTCTACACGACCATATTGGTTGATTTACAATTATTTTCAAGACCAAAATAAGGTTTCCACCCTCCATTAATCCTTTTCTCAATGCTATAGTTCCAATTGAGATTGTGATGAATATCAATTCCGAGATACTTGTAAGAAGTCACTTCCTCTAGATTTATATTATCATAAATAAAATTTGCATTGGTGTCTTTCTTAGATTTTATAATCATGATTTTTGTCTTGTCGGTGTTAACAGTAATACCCATGTTAGAGAAATAATATTTAATAATTCTTAATTGCTTATCGAGATCAAAAGGGCACCTTTCCATAAGAACAATATCATCAGCATAAACTAGGAGGATGATAACTATCCCAGTTAATATTGTACCATCACAACTTGCTTCTTCTAAACACTTTTCTAGCTTATCAATGTAAATGCCAAAAAGGGCAGGGGAGAGGGGGCAACCTTGTTTAAGTCCAATATTACAATTTATATATGTTGTCCACCCCTCATTATTTTTAAACTTGGAAATAACCTTTTTGTATAACCTTATCATGACAACTCTCAACTCAAAAGTAATCTTAAGCTCCTCTAGCCTATTCCACAGGTTATTTCTAGGCATTGTATCAAAAGCTTTTCTAAAATCCACAAAGCAACAAAACATGTCAGAATTATTATTACGACATTACTCTGCAATGATCCTAAGTGCAATGAGGCGGTCTGTGGTTGAATGATTCCTTCTAAAACCCGATTGGCATTTAGCCTGCTTATCTTCCATTTCTAACCATTCATTGATCTTCTTTTCTAAGATAATACCATATAACTTAGCTAAGAGAGGGCTAATCATAATAGTCTGATAATTAGAGGGGTCGTTTTTATCACCACTTTTGAAAATAGGAATAATGAGGCTTTGAGTCCAAGGTGTAGGAAACCCTTGCTTGACCGCTAGATTAAAGAGTTTGTGGATGTGCGAGATGAGGACAAGCCCTCCAATTTTTAATATTTCTGCTTGGTAGCCTTCAATGTCTTTAGCTTTTCCATTTGCTAATCGCTTAACATCGAAATCTATGTCTTCTAAGGAGAAAACTTCTTTCGTTGTAAGAAGGGTTTGAATGTTATCTCTGATATCTAGGGATTCATAAAGCTTTTTAAGATAGGAATTCCAATATTTTAAAGGAATTTTATTGACTTCTTTTGTTTTGCGAGTTAGAACTTTCCTCTAGAATTTCTTAGGTGCCACCTTGGAGAGGTGTAGGATATTTTTCTGCCTTTTACTTAGATAATGCCTTTTTTTCTTCTTCTTTTAATTAAGGCTTTGTAGTGGTTTATTTTTTCCATTTTTATCAAATCTGTAGTAGCTTGCTTAATTTATTTTCTCGCATCTTTTCACTCTTGATCATACCAAGCGTTGGTTCTACTATTGCTAGTTTTAGTCAAGAATTCAATAGAGAAACTGTTAATGGATGAGGAGAGGGTCATAGAAAAATAATGACTTAGATTTTCTATATTCTCCATGCTATATAAAGGAACCAATTCATTTTTTAGATCATGGAGAAAAATGTTAGCTTTATTTTAATGGGAGATCAGGTGCTTTTGGAAATGATAGTTTTCCTGCTTGGGATCGTTATGCATGAAAATATTGAGAGTTATAATTAAAGGTCTATGATCAGAGTTGGGCTCATGGTGGTTGAAGATGTTGAAATCTATTAATTTATTGTATATGGGATATCAAATATAACATAATCTACCACACTACTTCCAAGCCCATGGATACAAGTCATTTGGCTAGAGTTTGGCCATTTTGTGAGATAGTTGGAAATCATAAGATCTTGAGCACTACAAAATGTGACCATCTCAAACCCGAATAAATTTTCACCTAAATCTTCAGAACTTCTTTCGTACTTGTTAGCTAGCTCAAAGTCTTCGTCTAACCCAAGAGGATTAGGGTTGGAATAGTTTCTTAAAAGAATAGCTTGGTTACTACAAGTTCGAACATTGAAGTCACCCATCAAAAGGATATTTACTTCCTTCCTTAAACTATAAATATCATGTTCTAAACCATTATAAGGACAATTTTTATCTAAATTGTTTTTTATTATTATAGAAGTTGGAATTAATAGGGGCAAAATAACAGATGGCTATATAGTTTTTTTCACCATTAATGTCTGTGATCTCTATCCAAATAAATTGGTTGTAAGGGTCTTTCTTATAAATCCTAACATGTGGGGATATGTTCTTCCTAATGTAACATGCTATACCCCCAATTCCTCTACGACATGAACGTTTATTCCATATTGACCATATGACATATCTATCTATATCAGGAACCTTGGAATCCTCGTGTTCCCAAGTTTCAACCAATAATATCATATCAATTTTTCTCGAGATCCAACTTAACTTAGGGCCTTTGCTCCATGGAAATTCTTGATAGTTTTAGGAGAAGATCCAGAGTGTGTCAAATTGCTATTTATTACTATCCTTTTGGTTTCTATCTCTAATAGCGGCTTTCTCGTTTCTTATTAATGCCCATTTCCCCTCCTTCCTAGCTTCTTTTACCTTTTTGACCTCCTTTCTTGATTCGACCTGATCCTTTGGAATGAGGCCTTCATTTATAAATATCCCTGATCCTTTTGAACTTGATGTATTACTCAGTATGTTGTATTTTTGTTTGGTAGAGCTAACCTTTACTCGTATTAGCCTTTCTTTATTCTCAATTAATTTCCCTAACCTGTTTGCTTCTATGAGATCGATAGTTTCAATTTGTAACCTACTGTGAAGATCTATCTTGACAATGGCTAATGTATCATTTTCCTCCTCTTAAAAAAATAAATTATGAGGTTTAAATCTCTTTTGTTATGCTCATGGTCTAAGGCTATGAGCTTATTCATTTCCTCTTTATTGGGTTTTATATCTATTTTACCTTCTATATTATTTAGGGTTAGGTTATTGTTAACTTTTTCCTCTAACTCTCTAATCATATCCTTTAACTTAATATTTTCTACTGTATCTCCCTCTCCTTGTTCGAGTGTTTTTTGAATTTCCATTGCTTGCAGTCTAGTCTCCATTATCTCTACCTTGTTCTCCAATTTTTTTATCTTATCGTATAATTGTTTTTGGATCTCTTCTTGAAAATATGTAAATTTATAAGGGAGCATGGATTTTAACTCTATCTAGAGTTTAGATTCTCTTTCTTCCCTACGTTTCTCTAAGGATTCTATATATTCATAAAGTTTAGCCTCTCCTTCTTTCTCTATTGACTCAATAAAACCATAAAGGTTTGTTGACGGGCCGAATTGGCACAATAGTCAACTAAGAGACAACCCGATCCAAAAGCTTTCAAAGATGCTCTCAGTCGTTAGATAGCTTCCTCTGACGGGTTTAAGGCCTCGTTACCTTCCCTAATTTACTCCCAGCTACAGGAGTAGACTCAAAGGAAAAATGAAGTTAATGTTTATTAACTAAATCTATACTACACCTATAAATATACAAAGAAAACTGTTAAAGATAATTATCAAGTTAGTTGATATTTTACACAACTGATAACTACAAATTATTATAATTAAACAAACTAACTTGTGAGTAGAAGGATAAATAGTTAGGAAAATATTAACAGATTCAATTAATTTACATGAATTACACTATAGACAAATATACATTCATAAATAGACTAAAAGGTAACTTGGCAGAGTGTAAATGTAAAAATTTGATGTAATATAAAAAGAAACTACCACTTATATCCTAAATATCCTATCCTGATAAGGAGCGTGATAAGATTAAACCCTGGAATCAACTTGCAAATAATGACACTGTGCAGACAATCCTGAAAACATTCAGAATAAATTCCGAGTTTTAAACAAGACAACACACAGAAGAAGTATAACATCAAATTTACTATATAACATGAATTTGCAAGTTAAACTAGCTTAGATCGATAATTAAACATGATGTATTTGCACATTTCCTCAAAGAATAGTGACAAAACATAAGTACTGCGAAAAGGAATATCAAGATCATACGATACTATAAATACATTTCCATAGTAAAAATACTGCAAATATATTTATAAATATCACCAGTCTAACGATGCTGCAACTGCTAACAAAAAATTGTCTTTAGCTACAGAAAATGATAAAGTGATCTAGTCTGGTCCCTTTTCTTAACCATCGACCCCCATTACAGTAAACCATCTCCCCTTAAATACATTTCATCTCATGTGGAGATAGTTCTAGAAAATAGGAAACTACATCATCGTAATCTTAACCAATTTCATCTAAAACAGAAAAATGACAAATGAAATTGTCATTTTCTATATACGTTATAATATCCCGAGATTGACAAGATTTGACCTATAGTGCGAGATTACAAAATGACAAAGACACTAGTAATTTAGTGACACCTGGGAAATAGCGTATCCATAATTGAGAATGATTTCAACTGATTCATTCATTATTCTCCGGAGATCGTCCTGAAAATGAGAGATCACCAAAATCCAGGAAGAACGCATCTGGAAAACCAAACAAATCACCTACAACACCACACAGTAAGAATTAGTACAAAAAAACACAAGTAAATAAACCAAATTACATAATCCACCAATCAATTCAAAACAATACCTGGAAAGCAAAAAATAACTTCATTATCATTTCCTGCTTTTACTTACAAACTTCAAACCGGAAATACTTTCTAAACATATGTACAATAGTGAATGTCCCCGAAATGCTATGATTTAGTAGAAGTATTGAAAACCTGTATATTCACACCAGTCGCCGGACTTTGTGAACATGGAGCCTGTGAGTGACTTTTAAACTGCATCAAAGTAACCTGAGCATTTAGCTCACGAACCCTTTCCTCATTTTTACGATTCTCATATTGCAGTTTCATAACTCTCCGAATCAACTTGTTCTTATGTCTTTTCAGATGCAAGATAGACTTATCAGCTGAATCAGATTTCGCCTTCAACCTTACATTCTCAGTTTTCATAACATCATTATGTGCCACCATCTTTGTTAATTCTACCTCCATTCGATGTATCTTATCCAGCAAACAATTTATGAATAATGGATGAATTGCTTCACCCATTCGATATGAACCAGGTAAATCCACTTCAACAGATTTGCCCTTAATTGGAGGGTCTGGAACAGAGTTCACTTGGGGGTTCTTATCAGAGACATGAGGGCTGTTCTCTACATGGCGAATGATAGGCTCGTGATTCAAATCAGGGCCATGATGTGAGACAGGTCTATTCTCCTCCTCATTTAACACGACAGTTTCAATGTCTTTGTTATTCTTGACAGGGGACTTAACCACATTGACTTTGGACGCCATACTTCTAGTAAATATGCCGGTAACCTTAACATTCAGCTTCTTATCCATCTGTTTGCAGGGCTTGTCATTACGTTTTGGCGTTACCGGGGAAAGGTTCAGGGATTTCCTCCTTCGCTTGGAACGCATTGGAGTACCAGGACTTTGAACAGGAGTGGGAGAAAGATCATCATGAACACTGGGGTTTACACAGTCATTAGGGTTTGGCATAGGCATCGGTGCAGGTGAGGTCGGAACTTGACAAGGCTGCTGATGCCTTACACACTCTTCTGCACAATCGAATTGACAATGACAAAATGCCATAAAGCCATTTTGTTCAAGAAAATCATTCCATGACTGGTTTCGTTTAGACAACTCCCTTTCCACCAACATCCTAACAAGGCCATGATGAAAAAGGCTCCGACCGATGTTCTTCGGCCCCTTCTTAATGGCCGAAGACATCTTGGTCATGCTATGAACTAAATAATAGGGTAAATTAATAGGCAAGCCGAGAAAAACAGTCATCAACCTGAGGTGATAGACATATGCAGAGGAAAGATGACCCTCGCAGGTCACATACCTGTGAACAACGTCTAAAACCGGTCGCCATTCTTTCTTGAAATATTTCCGCGATACACCGGCTCGAAAGGATACATCCTGGCAAGGGTTCTTCAACATCTGTCTCCATTCAGTAGCTTTCATCTGCTTGGATTTAAACCAACGTTCTCCTGTTAACGGTAAGCTCGTAGCTAAAGCAACTGAGTGCACATCGAATCTGAATTGGAGGTCGGCCACCTTAACCCTAGCATCAACCAGCGAAAGACCAAATAACCTAGTCACCTTAAGGTTTGAGTCTGCAAACTTGCGGATAAATGGAAGCCACCTGACTGCTTCTACCTTGGCGAGGAGTTCGGGGTTCTCGTCGAGAAGCTTCGTGTCACTGGGTTCGACCCTAACAACCGGAGCCATGGCTGTGAGGGCGAATGCACGCAGTTGCACGCAAAGGAGATACCACAGGTCGCAACAAGACAAAACTCTGGAGAGAGAGAACTCAGGATGCAAACCAAGCAAAAGCCAAATACAATAAAACCCGACTCTTTCATAAACGAAATGCGACATGGGTAAACTCAGACAAGAACCTTGTAAACTCGGCATGGGCGAAGGAGAATGATCACACAGAGAGGTAATCAAATAATATAAAGTGACGACGAAGACTCCAGAATAAACTCGTTTTGCCATAATTTATCCGGCATCATCGTCATACAACCACGACTTGAATGAATCACAGGTGTTCGACAAGCAGGAGGACACGACACTGAGCTCGTACTATAATTAAATGTCATTGCAGAGTTATGTACGAGTGTAATGATATCATATCAACCTTCCATTAAGTGGATCGGATTCGGAGATGACGACACGAATTAAACCAACCATAGGCAATGAACCTTATGCGTTAAAACTTCAACCCTACCATATAATAACTTCAACCTTCGGAAATGGCGGACATGCTACGTGCGACACATAACATAACCCATTGTATCAACGCCAACCCTTACGTGCAACATATACGTTACGCATGAAGAAAATTGCAAAGATAGAAACTAAATATTTATGGCAAGATCAAGCATGCTTCGAAACTTAGAGGACAGACTTTGGATAAGGCACCCCTGCATGACGTATTTAGCCTTTCATGCTTATGACCTCATCAGATTTGCAATTAACAAATAAAACATACCAATTGCTGAATATTCAAATAAGGCTCATGGTAAGGCTATGGTGAAAAGCATACGAATCTATTCAAAATAATGATTTTAATCTAGTGATTTTGTCAACTAACCATAGTTCACAAAGGTTGTAAAAAACATGGAATTTCATCGTTTCAGTAGCTAACGGAATTTCACCATTTCAGTAGCTCCCGCTTCTGTAAATTGACACGAGAAATTCAAACATTTCATCAAGCAAAATTTCATTTTGCTTGATGAAATTTGTTTTTTAAGGCTGTTGAGTAGGGGCACAACAAGGTTATGTAGGGAAACTATGTTAGGTCTTTCTTTAACATTTTTTGGAAAATGCAATGAATTACTCATATTTATGTAAAGGTGTAAAAGTGTATATAGAAAAAAATAAAACTAAAAATATAAAACACAATTAGAAAAAAATTAAAAAAAAATTAAAAAAAGAGGGGATGAAAGTATACACCTAATTTAGAGCCCCCAAATAAATGATGAAGATGCCCAGGTGTGGAGTGCCATTCATCTCAAAGCTTCACCTTTTATTGAGGGTTCTTTCATCGAAAGTCTCATTGCATAATGTCCAAAATTTTACCAAATGTTTCACCATATAATGCCCATAAATTTTACTGAAGGTTTAAAAACTAAAATAAAAACTAAAAACTAAAATATAAAAATAGAGAGGGGAGGAACGTATGCAACTAATTTAGAGCCCCCAAATGAATATGCCCTAGTCGAGTGGAGTGCCCAATTTTCAAGTTTCACTGCAGAAGAGTTCCACCACCAAGTCTTATATATTAATATAAGGCTTTTATATTAATATATATAAAAGTTGTATAATTGAAAATAAATTTTAGATGATGATTAAAACAATAAGCAATCAAATTTGTTTGAAATATCTTTTATCTATTGAAATCAATTTAAAAAACATATAAAAAAAATGTTTAATTCGAAATAGTTTTTATATAATGGAAATAAAATTGATGTGTGAGAGTTTTTAATACCCAAAGAAGGTAAGATAGGATCTAAAATATTGATCTTACATTATTTTTATTTTTATTTTTAATTTAATAAATTTATTCTAATTATAATATCTTAGTTGTGTATTTATCATAGTTAAAGGGATACATTTTCTTGTCATCAAGTTTTTGCAATATAAAAAATGGTTGCACCTTGGGTGATTTGATCCCTCCTTAATCATGATAGATGTAGAGTTAAAATGGATTTACTTTGGATTTTTGAATGCTCATATCTATTAATCACTTAGAGGGATCACATTAGAATTAAAGTACAAATGTATCAATGACTAAAATATCAAGATCTAGCCAAAATTTTGTATCGAAGGGGGAAGGATTTTTTCAGAGAATTGTGAACGGGGGCGTACTAACGGAAGTATGGAGGAAGGAAAAGGGGGAGGCGTGCAAGACTCCCTGACATCTGCCTCAACAGGGTTGCAGATCAAGGACATCTTGATATTTCTAGATTAGACCCAAATCCAGAAAGGAAGGTTGATGGATTGGAAGCCAGGGCAATGCATGCTCAAAGCGGCCCTGATTCGAACTATGCAAGTCAGATTGTCGAAGATCAGGGATACCATTTAGTATATGCAAGATCATGCTCTAATAATGAAGTTTGTGGGAACACAACCTTCGGAAAAATCCCTATTCTGGTGGATAAACTCTTCGTGGAAACCCAAGTGTCATTATAATCTACAGTTGGGATCCAAAGGTTTTTTTACCATTTCCTTTTTAGTGTGGAAGATAGAAACATAGTCTTGGATGGGGGCCCATATTTCTTCTACTCGACAGGATTATTCCTGAGACCTTAGAAGGAAAATTTCTGCCAGGATAAGGAAGACATGGAAGTAGTGCCAGTATGGATCATGTTGTACTGTTTGCCAGGTGAATACTAGGATCTGAAAATTTTGGAAGATTTGGGGAACACTCTGGGGAAATTCACCAAAATTTCAGAACATACTAGGATTCAAAGATACACAACATATGCGGGGATATGTGTCTATATGGATCTCAGCAAAGAACTACCAGAAGTGATCAGAATGTCATGGGAAGATGATGACTGGCTGTAAACCCTAGATTATGAACATATCCCATTTCAGTGTCGAAGGTTCTATGAATATGGTCACCTGTTTAGGGAATTCCCCATGAACATTCCAAACCAACACCTAGGAAGGAGGAGGAAAATAATGATTGAAGGGTTTACTAGGTTCTCCTCTTGGAAGCGAGGAGGGAGAAAGCAGGACAACCGAGAGGTGAATAAGAAGATATCAATGACTAATAAGTTCGATGTTCTTGAGGAGCTCATAGAGGAAACCCTTGATAAGCATCCAAAAGGAAAGCAGGGGGATCAACCCCACCAGGAGGCAATGGAGATACCTACTAATATTGGGGATGAGGCCACATAAGAGAGACACCAAGATGTTTTGGATCGAGACATATGGGATGAAGCAGAGCCTATGGACATAGGATATCTGGACTTGGAAGGAATCAAGCAAGCCTGTGTAGATGTAGAAAAAGGATATGTCATGTAGGAGCAAGTGATATTGTTAAAAGAATCCATTCTCAAAGAAAGGGTGAAAAATCAACTGGGGATTAGCACATGCTCCCACAAGGAGAATAAGCGAAAGTATGAAGAGCCAAGCAAGAAGACGACAAGGAAATCAAACAAACAAAGGGAAGCATAAGAATGTCGACGATTGGTAGAATCAGGTCAGTATCCTACCATTAAGAAAACTCTAGGTTTGTAATTTCTTTAATGAAGATCATATCGTGGAATATCTGAGCCTTAAATAGTTTCCGAAAATCAAATATCTTGAGCAAGAAGATCAAGAGAAAAAATATGACCATAGTGTTTCTTAAATAAACTAAGTTCCTGCTGACTCAGATCCCAGAAATAGGCAAGAAAATTTGGAAGGGAAGTGAAGGGATAGGCATAGATGCAAGAGGATATGCGGGAGGCCTAGGAATCTTATGGGATCCCACCATGGTGAGATTAGGAGGATTATAGGGTAACCAATGCTTCATATCAGCAGAGTTTAAAGTAATTGGTTTCATAGTTGAAGGAGTGGTGACAAATATATACAAACCTCATATCATTGGAGAAAAAAGGAGTTATATCAATTCACATTGAAAAATCCATGAAGAGATTGGAGGGAGACACTAGGTCTTAGGGGGGATTTCAATCTGATAACCTCTTTGAAGGATAAGAAAGGAGATCGATGTCGGTTGGAGGAAGAATGTGAGTCCATCAGAGGCACTATTAATGAATTAAGACTAATAGACATTATGTCGGGGAAGGATGGTTTACATGGAACAATAAGAGGAAGAGGGACATACACATTACTTCTCGCTTGGATATATTTTTGGTTTCAGAATCAATAATGGACTTAGGAAGTGAACTTCATTCAAAAATCCTTCCAGGAGCTGGATCAAATCGCTGGCTAGTTGAATTAATGTTGAGCAGGATGGGTTCATAACTCAAAAAACCCTTCAGGTTCGAACAATTTTGGCTAGGGCATCCAGATTTTGCTGAAAAGATTAAGACTTGGTGGGGTGAATTGAGCGAAGGACCCGACCAGAGTATGTAAAATTTCCAACAGATGCTAAAAGGACTGAAGGAAAGAGTAAAAAAATGGAACATGAAGGAGTTTGGCAATATATTTGTGAGCAAGAAGATTATGGAAATCGGCTGCAGGAGATCCAGACCATAGGTATGAATAACAGGTACACTACTAATTTACAGATGGAATAATTTATCCTCTGTTCAAAAATTGAGGAGAGGGAAAGGTAAGAATAAAATATTTGGTGCCAGAAATCAAGGAATTGATGGCTAAAGGAGGGGGAGAGAAACACAAAATTATTCCAGCATTCGGTTATCCAGAACAGACTATAGAACAAAATATTCTGAATTAAGAATTGCAAGGGCGGAAGGATGGAAAATAGGGAAGAAATATAAACAACCTTGAACCAACATTTCAAGGACATAATGTCGGAACCATGATAGGACAGAAGGGGGGATATTGATCAAATAACAAGGTGCACCCCTTCTCTCATTTCCCAATAACAGAATGAAGTCTTGATGAAGCCTATCTCCATTGTTGAGGTAGAGGAAGTTGTTTTCTAGATGTCAGAGGGAAAATCCCTAGGCCCAGATGGAGTCACGGTAATTTTTTTCATCATTTCTAGGACCTCATCAAGCTAGAAGTTTGGAATATAGTAGAAGAATCTAGGTTTTCAAGGTAGAGTCTGCCAACATTCAATGCTACCTTTCTCATTCTCATACCAAAGTGTAAAGGGGTTGATTTGTCAGACAAATTTAGGCCCATAATCCTATGCAATGCAATCTACAAAATCATAAATAAGGTGATTGTGAATAGACTCAAAGCATTGCTACCCTACCTGATCTCCCCATAACATTATAGGTTTGTAGAGGGTCTAAATACAATGTATGGTATCATGCTGGTCTATGAAATGATTCATTCTATAAAAATGAAGAAAATCCCAGGAATGATGGTGAAATTGGACATAACTAAAGCCTATGACAAAATTAATTGGCAATTTATGAGAAGTATGCTAACAAATTTTGGTTTCCAAGTTTAGTGGGTTGTGTGGATAATGAACTTAGTTTCCCCAGCCTTCTCCATTATGGTAAATGGAGTGCTGTCAAGTCTCATCAATCCATCAAGGGGGATAATACAGGGAGATCCCTTATCCCCTTTTCTCTTCATTCTTATGGCGAAAGGATTGGGAAGGTCAATTTCGGTATTGCGAGACAACAATGATATCAGAGGGCTAATAGTTCCTCCAAGGGCGGATAAAAATACTCATCAACAGTTTGTGGAAAATACCATGCTGATGGGGTACCCCTCGGTCCAAGAAGCAAGGAAGCTAAAAGATTGTCTTTCCAATTTTGGTAAAGCCTCAGGCCTAGAAACCAATGACCAAAAATCCCAGGTTTTTTTCTTTAACACTCCTCAGATCTATAGAAGGAATATTTGTCGTATATTGGGATTCCATGAGAGCTCCCTTCCATACAAATATTTAGGAACCCCCTTAGTTAATTCAATAGCCAAAAAGGGATCCTAGACGGAGTTGCTGGATAGCGTGAAAAAATGATTGACTAGCTAGACCTTGAGGCCCCTTAATTTGGCAAGCGGATTGAGCCTGGTAAAATCAGTCCTGTAGGAAATTTTGACTTCTCTCTTTTCCATCTTGGCAGATCCGAAAGAAATCTTGAAAGAGATAAGGAACATGCATCGAGAATTCTTATGGAACAAATCCAATGAAAGGAAGAGGTGGGCTCTAGTTAAATGGGAAACAATATGCACCCCTAAATATCAGGGGGGATTAGGCCTAAGGGACCTTGAACAGGAGAATGTGGTGAGTGGTTCCAGGTTGTGGTGGAGATGGGTTACCCCTTTTTAGGAGCCCTGGACGAAGGTTTGGCATATGATTGGGAATGATAGAATCTTGTCTAGTTTTCAGATGATATCCCAAGGTCTCACATATGGAGAATAACATGGCTGTTAAGGAGGTTGATCCAAGACCACAACTTCTGGGAAGTAAGGAATGGCCAAAAATCCTGAGTATGGGAGGATTCATCGCAGCAAATACCCGCTCTAGGTTGCAGAGTGGAAATTCAATGACTCATGGGTGAATGTATGAACCAAGGAATTAATAAGGTTAAGGACATATGGGTGCACCAAGAAGATGACTGGGACTTCTGGGTCTGAGAAAACAGGGAGTGGTGGGAACTCCTAGGTCCCGTGGGAGGAAGTGGACATACTGGAAGAATCCTTTAATAACAGACGAATTAGAACACACTTAGGGAAAGATAAGATTCGGTGGGGATACAACCCAAAAGGTTCATTTAAAATGAAGGAAGCTTATGATTTATTGATAGGATCTGACATCTAACCAATGGATTAGAAGTGGAAGAAATTGTGGAAGAAAAGACTGTGGCCCAAATTATCAATCTCCAGCTAGCTAGTAATAATAAAACAAATTTTAACAGGAAAAAATATTAAAAAAAGAGGAATGGTTGGACCTTACTGGTGCTTCCTGTGTGAGCTTGAAGAAGAAACAATATGCCATCTCCTAGACGCTTGTCCGTTTGCTTCCAACATTTGGGATTAGGGTGCTTCGAAATTCAGAAGACCAGACTAGGTAAGGAAAAATATGGACCGCACGATCATAGAATGGACCAACAACCCTTTTCAGAATCCATTCTGAATTGGTTATGGGAAATTTTTCCTCATTTTGTGCTCTAGGAAATATGGAGGGAGTGAAATTCCAGGACTTTCCAAGTGAACCTTATGACCCCAAGCAGAGCGTGGGATATCGTCACAAACAATATGCAAGAAACTATAAAGATAGAATCCTAGGATAAGTCAGACTGGGAGGCTATGAACGCAGAAGCTACCATTCTGAAGGCATGGAGACTATCAAGACCCTCATAGGTGGATGCTTCTTGTCACAACACAAGACGAATGGTGAAAAGTGTATAGATCTAGATGCATCCTCCCTTGGGATTTTGCAAACTCAACTTTGGTGGCACATCAAAAGGAAACCCATTCCCATCCGGTTATGGGTTTATCATCAGGGATCATAGAGGAAGCATGCTAGGATTCAAGTTTGGTTTAATCGGCTGGGAAACCAACAATGCGACAGAGATAGAAGGGCTCTTGTAGTGAATGGAAATGGTGAAGGAGAACCAATGGACACCCATAATTGTCGAGGGAGACTCCCAGGTGGTAATCCAAATGGATACGAGACTATTGCACGACACCCAAAGTGCCAAGGTGGCACACTCGTGGAGGTTGGAAGGTAGGATGGAAAAACTTAAGGAGATATTAGACTAGGGTACTGCAACTCGTTTTAACCATGTTAGAAGACTGGGAAATAAGGTGGTTGACAAGATGGCAAACCTCATGACAAAAACCTGTAGAGAAGTTAAATATAAGGACTGGAGCGAGATGATGGATGCGACGACTAGGGAAAACTGTGTCAATCCCATGCACTAGGAAATGTAGAGTAGTAATGAAACAGGGAGGGAAGGACACTGGGTGGGCCCGATTCACTAATCAGATAAGGGGATTGAAAGGTAGCGGGGGGGGNACGTGCATAAATGAAGGGAAGAATTGGAAAATATGGGCGACTATGTGGGATATATTTTCTCCAGACTATGGACCATGCACAGAGAATCATAGTATGTACTTCTTTAATCATGTTTCAAAAGAGTAAGATGCTATTTTGGGAAATGCAGGGTGGTGGAAAAAATCACAAAGGTCGTTCGTGCACTGTTTCTGCTGTTATCTAGGATAGAGGGACATGGGGGATATGATATTTGGTAGATTCTCAGTGAAGGAGTGCAGACGGATACATGGGTGGTCGTAAAGGGAAGGGGAAGCGGGTGTTAAGACATGAGGAAGATACTGGAAGGGCATCCAAGGATTATAAGAAATCCATGTGGGAAGCCTGAATGTTTGAATTGGAGCTCCCTAAGGAGATTCAACATAAGATAAATGATACAGAGAAATAGTTGTGGCTAAAAATGGATAGAGACACCCTCCATGAGGAATGTCTTAAGGCAGAGGATTGGATCTTGGATCCTGGCCATGACGCAAGAAGACTCAGCCTTTACAAAAGAACCGTGGCTCTCTTTTGGGTAATGAAAAATCTCATTGGTCACTCGACGTGGGAAAGGAAGCGGGTTGGTGAAGTTGAGGAGCAACTAGTGCAATGGTGGGCAGGCATGGCAACATATTCGAAGCAGTTGAATAAAAAATTGGACATCATTATGCAGGGTCTCATGTTGCAGGCTCCCCCAGTCCCACCACCCATGGTGATCAAGCCGATGGAAGAAGGTAGCATTCGCCAGGGGCACATCCTTGACCTCCCGTACATTCTGTTATAGTGGTCTATGTTATGGTAGTCATAAAATTGTTATGTTGTTATGGGTTTTAAATCCCAAGATTATACTCAAGAAGTAGTTGATGGATCTAGAAGACTTTCTTTGTTAGTTTGTACTGTTTCCAATAGTTGATAGTAGTATTTTTTGTTAGAAATCAAGAACGAACATGTAACAATTCCTAGTATGACGGAGGTATACTATGTAATAGGTTGTATGGTCTAGATAGTCTGTCAAAGTCATTTTTTTGGACAAAAGGCTAGGTAGTGATTTTCTCAACATGAAGGTGCCTATGCTGTCAGTTTGTAATCATATCTTTTTGATATAATAAAAAATTCTTACTTACAAAAACAAAAAAATATCAAGATTAGAAGGGATCTACGCTAACTTATTTTATATAGTATAATATTATTACTAGGAAGTTGGTAGTGCGGTCGTTTGACCATGCTAAGCATGAATACACACAACGATCTATAGATCAAAGTGCAAAAATGAAAGCATATAGAAACACACACATGAGTACACAATGACACTAGAAACAATTGTCTTTTGTTAATTTTGAGAATAAATTACATAAATGATGTTTACATAGTTTTTAGGGTTCAAATCCCCTTTCGTCAGTCGTCTTTCTCTTTTCAAGTGCTCTTCTCTTCTGAGGAAACTAAATAACAAAATAAGCCCCTCTTTTCTTACCACTATCTATATTTATACTTCCATTGGCTACCCCATTTTCCTGCTTCTTCTTCTTTTAGAAGCCTCTATGCTCTTCACTTCTCCATCTCATCAGGTACAATTGGCATTCAATTCTCCATATGCAACCCCCTTAGCGTGTTATTACTTCTAGTGTATTCATCTACCACCATTACTACTTCATTTATCACTCAAATACTTCTACGATGCTTCATAGTTTCCTACACTTCGACCCTATCAATGAGTCACAAATTCCACCCCTTCAATCACCTGGTATGACACTCTAGTCCTCCCTTTCAGTCGTTGGACATTATCTTGAACCTTCCCTTCCTTTCTTTATTTTTCATGTTCCTAGTCCTTGTTGTCACCCTTTACCTATCAACCAATATTTCCACTGTTTTTTGTTTTGAGTTGGTTTGAATATGACTTCTTCTCCTTCTACTAGTCAGTTTGGCTTCGACTGCTTTCTCCAATCCATCGACTCTACAACACATCATCAATATCTTTGACTTCCTTATCTTTAAATTTTTTTTGTTGGTGTCGACCTCTTTCTACCTCGACTTCAACTTTGACTACGACTGGCCCTTCGACCTGTCTTTGGTTCTAACCATGACTTTATTTTCTCGACTCAAGGAATCTCTTGGTTTCCAACTGCTCTTCTTCGAATTGACCTTCTGGGAACAACTTCCTCTGCTTTCGTTGCGAAGGATATCAACTCCTCCCTAGTGATTACTTGTTGTCTATTTGTTGCTTTTGGCTGTGGAGTTCGATGCCCCTACACCAATATCCCTAGGTGAGAAATAAATTTGTCACTAGTCTTATTGTTCCACTCAAACTTTCAACTTTTCGTACTCTTCTGCCAATATCCACGCGTCTTCCTCCAAAATTTTGTCTTTCCACCAGATCAAATATTCTTTCTTCCTTTGACATCACATCCATACCAACTTCTGCATTTGAATACCTAGATATAACTAACCTTGAAAGAATGGTGATATGAATGGTTGATATTTCCTCCTCCTCTACCACCACCATGAACAACAAAAACATTATTTCCATTTTTTTTATGATGAAATTACATTAAATTGCTTCATATTTCCATTTTGGATGCTAATTACTCTACTATTGGGGTGGTTTGACAAAACTCTCTCATCCCAAATTCATGAGAGTGTAGATGTAGATTTCAAATAAAAATATCATCTTAGATTCAGTTTTTCACTTTGTCCTTGTAACATTGCTTGCAAATTTATTTGTGAGGAAAATTTGAAGAATCTCTACTTAAATTGGATGATTTTCATCTTTTTCTTGTTTTATGATCCTATGAAATTCTTGCAAATGGATTCCTCCTTGAACCATGTGCAAAGCCTCAAGATCCATATTACCTATTGCTAACAACCTTTTAATGGCATCGATATCCCCAGTAAAAAAACATGAATATTGTTGATAGATCATGCTTTGTCCTTTGAGCCATCATTCGTGGACTTAGATTACTAGAAACCTCTTTTATAGGTTTCACCTTGAGTATTCTCTTCCGACCATGTCTAGGATCCTAAGACCCTAGAAAACCATTAATGATACAAATATCAACTTTTCGACATACACATATGATTGAGAGGTCATGTATGATTCTTTTAGGTTTTAATCATGTCATTGTATGTCTAGAAGCTTCCTTTAGCAACAAAAGCTTGATTTTCCTACCCCAACCATGTATAGAGACCAAAAACCCATAACTAGTTCTAAAGCATCATAATGGTAGAAATATTTGCACTTATAGGTGAAGAATAACCTAAGAAAATCATGCGTGGTGATTTTAGGTGTCATGCTTGGACCTATATGCCACACATAGTTATTTAGGGGTTAAGGAATTAAAGGGGATTATACCTGGATACATAGTGCCATTGATTTCCCTATAAAGTCATGCCCAATGGTTTGAGGTATTATTCATGGATTTATATCCCTCAATGGTTTCTTGAGGGTCAAAGGCATGGTATTGTTCCGTGGAAAGTAATTCTGAAGTCTATAAGACGTCTACATATTGCTCAAAACTGCATAACATTGTAAACGTCATCAATCATATGACGATGATACGCTCAGGATGCCATGTGCTATTAGTGGAGGAAACCTTCTTAGCACTAGATGGATCAAATATTCCTTTAGGGATCAATCTATAGGTCTCCACCATTGGCAATGTCCAAACATAGATAGATAGTACCATGGATACCCATGAAAAATCATGTGTGGTGCTTTGAGGCATTATTCATGGCTATGTATGGGTCAATCATTTCCTCATGGCCAAAGGCATGGTCTCTTTCCCTAGAATGTCGTTCTCAAGACCCTATGACACCTACATAATGGTCAATACCACCTAATCACATCAAGATCATCAACCATAGGCAAATGATACCCTCAACAAGCCATGTGTCGTCGGTGGAGGAAACCTACTTATTTTTAGATGGATAGAATATTCTTGTTGATTCTAGGGTTTAGGTATCCTCAATTAACGATGTCCAAGGATCTAGGGTCACAAGACCTAGATACATAGTTCCATAGATAATGTTTCAAAGTCATCCGTGGTGATTTAAAAAAGTGTTCATGGATATGAATGCCTCAACTTTTTTTTAATGCCAAATGCATGGTACTCTTATGTAGAAATTCATTATGAAGGACCTTATACTGGCTACATACTGCTCAAAACCACCTAATCGCACTGACATCCTAATTCATAGTCCAATAACACACTCAAGAGAGCATGTGTGATTGGTGGAATCAACCTCTTTAGTACTAGATTTATAGAATCTTCCATTAGGGGTCGATGTTTAGGTGTCCTGCATTGACCATCTCAAATCCCCCTATGCCTGAAACCTAGATACATAGTTCCATGCACACTCCAATGACATCATGCATTTTACCTTGATGCATTATTAATGGTTTTGGATGCCTAAATTTTTTTGTTAAGGCCAAACACATGGTCTTCTTTCCTACAACATCATTCTCAAGGCCTTGAGCCGCAAGGGTACTACTTGAAACAATGTAATAATAGTGTCATCCTTAATCATAATCCTCTAGAAATATTATGAGGACATTTGCAGTTGGTGGAGGAAAATTTATTTTTCCTAGATGGATAGAATATTCCTTTATGGCCCAAGGTTCGAGTCTCCTCCTTTGACAATTTCCTAGGCCCCAAGTTCACAAGCCTTAGATACACAGTGCGATTGATACCCTGTGAACTCATGTGTGGTTATGTATGGAAATATTAATGGATTTGGATGCATAATTAGTTTCTTTGTAGCCAAAGGAATGGTCTTCTTCCACAAAATGTCATTCTTAAGACCCCGTGGTACATTCATGTTACTCAAAACCACCTAAATGCATTGAAATCCTCAATCATAGACAAATGATACCCTTAGGAGGCCATGTGTGGTTGGTGAAGGAAACCTTCTGAGCCATGGATTCCTAGAAGCTTCCTTTAGGGACCTAGGTTCAAGTCTCTCCATTGAACATGTTGAATGCCCCAAGTCCAAAAGACCTAGATACATAGTGCATGGATACCCCACCGAAGTCACACACAACGTTTCAAGGCATTTTTCATGGCTCTACATGTTTCAAAAATTGATTCAAGTCCAAATTCATGGTATTCTTCCATGGAAAACCATTCCAAAGGACTCGATACATGCACATATTACTCAAAACCACCTAATTCCACTAGCATCCTTAATTATAGGACAATGATACCCTCAAAAGACAATGTGTGGTTAGTGGAGGATACCTTCTTATCCATAGATGGGTAGAAGATTCCTTTAGGTCCCCAGCTTTAGGTCTCCTCCCATGACCATGTGCAAGCCCTCGAGTTCCCAAGACTTGGATACATAGTTCCATGGATACCCCTATGAAGTCATGTGTTGTGCTTTGAGGTTTTTTTCATGTCTCTGACTAACTCAATGGTTTATTTATGGAGAAAGACATGGTCTTTTTTCCTAGAATGTCATTCCAAAGGCCTTAAGTCACATACATATTTCTCAAAATCACATAATGGTATTAACATCCTCAACCATATTCCAATGATACCCTTACGAGGCCATGTGTGGTCAGTGGAGACAACCTTGTTAGCCCTAGATGGCTAGAATATTTATTTAGGACCTAAGGATCATGTCTCATCCGCTGACCTTTTGCAAGGCCCAAGGCCCTAATACCTAGACATAGAGCACCATGGGTACCCTTGCAAATTCATGCAAGGTGACTTGAGGCATATTTCATGGCTCCATATACCTCAATGGTTTATTTAAGGACAAAGGCATGGTCTTACTCCATAGAGAATTAATCCCAAGGCCGTGAGACACATACATAATGCTCAAAACCACCTAATGGAACTGATATGTTCAATAAAAGGGAAATGTTACCCTCAAGAGTCAATGTGTGGTTGGTGGAGAGAATATTCTTAGCCTTGGATGGATAGAATATTCCTTTAGGGATAGAGGATTAAGTCTCCTCCCCTGACCATATCCAAGGCCCCAAGTACCCAAGACATATATACATATATAGCGATATGGATATCCATGTGAGGTCATGCATGGTGCTTCGAGGCATTATTCATGGCTCTAGATGTGTCAATGGTTTCTTTAGGGGAAAATGCATGACCTTCCTCCTTAAACCATCATTCCCCAAGATCTTATCCTTGGTTAGCCAGAATATTCCTTTAGGGCCTAATACTTGAGTGTCCTCCATTGACCATGTCCAAGGCCCTAACCACATAATACTTAGATACATGGTACCGATCGAGGATACCCTTGAAAATTCATGTGTGGTTCTTAGAGGCATTGTTCATGGATTTGTATGCCTCAATTGTTTCTTTAGGGACAAACACATGGCATTCTTGCTTGGAATGTCATTCCCAAGGCACTTGGACACCTAAATAATGCTATTGATTTCCTCCCATGACTCCATTGAAGGCCTTGAGACCCATCCCACTATGAAAACACTTTTTATTATTTACATATCGAACTTTAATGCCAAAGCTCCAATTTAATGGGTGTATGTTATGGTTATGGAACTTGATCATTTCCCATTACCTCAATAATATTATGTTAGGGTATAATTCCGTTGATTTATTCCCAAACAATTGCCCAGGACCCATCCCTAGTGCACAAAACTGCATATTGAAAAACATATCCCACTTTAAGGATAATGATCCCCTATATAGTACATTATATCCTATGTTATATTTTCATACATGACTCTTATGTTGAGATTCCTAAAACCTCCCTTTAAGTCCTAAGTCATATAATTCCTCCCTAAACTATGTCCAAGGTTCTATGACCCATACCTAGTGTCACTTACATCAACACTGAGATGCAAAATATAGAGTTGGAAACTCATGGACGTGTTTCAAATATTCCCTTAGTACCTAAGGCCCAAGTTTACTCTTATGACATTATACCAAACCATAAGGTCCATACATGTTAGAAATAAATCTCCTAATAACATGTATGTCCTCACTTAGAGGTAAAGAATACTCCCAATAGGTCATGTGTAGTGGTTCGAGTTGTTTCTTTTTGCCTTGGATTCCCAAAATATTTTATTAGGGGAAAAGGCCCAGGTTTCCTCCTTCAAACATGTCAAGGGCCTTGACACCCATATATAGTACATAAAACCTCTCAGTGACTTTTGTACTCTTAATATAGGCCAAGGATACCCTTGGCATTATGTGGTGGTTAGAGGTATAATTATTAATTTTATGTGTTTAGAGGGTTCGTCTAATGTCCAAGTCCTAGGTTTTATTCCTTAATCATGTCTATGCCCCATATTCTTATATCTAGTTTTTTTTCCTCTAATTCGCCCTTATATCCCTATTATAAGGCGATAAGTCCTCTCAAAAATTCATTTTTGTTCGCTCAACACATCATTATTAACCCTAAATGCATAGAAGCTTCATTTCACCCTAAGGCCTAAGTTTCTTTTCTTAAATACATGAAGGACCAATATACCTATTTCTAGTGATCAAAAACCCTATAATGTCATTTATTCCCACACATAGACGCTTATAATACTCTTAGGAAGACATTCATGATTACCATATTTCTTGGTTGTAGATTCCTAAAAGCTTATTTTAGGGCCCAGGTAGAGATTTCCTCCCTCGATCATGTCTAAGGATTTGAGGC
Organism: Pseudotsuga menziesii; assembly: GCA_001517045.1. NCBI lineage: Eukaryota > Viridiplantae > Streptophyta > Pinopsida > Pinales > Pinaceae > Pseudotsuga > Pseudotsuga menziesii. The sequence goes on from LPNX010076947.1 coordinate 260,225, forward strand.
CCACGATTTGTGCTCAAAACCTAATAATGATACTAATATCCATCAATAATTTTAATAACATCAATAAAAGTACACCCAATGGAATAATCAAATTTCAATTCAAACCACTTTTATTCTATTTTATAATAGTAATAAATAAAAAATGGCTGTCTTTAATTATTCCTCAATATTAAGAGTCACACGTATTTACTTGCTTAAATAATAATAAAAATGAATAATTGAATTGAGTTATTTAAAAAACAATTATTTGTGAACTTCTTGTGCTTGTGGTACAAAGCCTCGTAAATGAACCAGGCACTATTTTACTTGTTTAAATAGTATAAAAATAAATAATTGAATTTGCTGTGATTGTGGTGTAAAACCTCATAAATTAATATTTATAATTTATTTGGTTGAAAAACAAATTGAATTAAATTATTTACAAAATAATTATTTGTGAAGTTGTTGTTTTTATGGTGCAAATAATCAAAATTAAATCATATTTGTAAACATCCATGCAACAAATAAGTTCTTAGAAAGAATATATGTGGTGACCTTTGTGGTGTCTTTCTTGGTCCTAGATTCCTAAAAGCTTCTTTTATGATGCAAGGTAGATGTTTTCCCCCTTAAGCATCTCCATGGATTAAAGACCCATGCCTTGCCGTAAAAACCTAATAATGGTACTGCAGATGCTTTTAATTATTTGTGAATATAAAGAATCCTATCTATTTATTTGTTTAAATAATATTACAAATTGGAATGAATAATTAAATTGCATTATTTACAAAATAATTATTTGTGAACTTGCTATGCTTGTGGTGTAAAGCCTCATAAATGAATCATAAGAATTTATTTGGTTAAATAGTATACAAATAAATAATGGAATTTGTTGAAAAAAACTATAAATTCATCTTTATGATTTATTCCAATAAGTAAAACAAAGAAAAATAATTAAGTTATTTACAAAATAATTATTTGTATAGTTGTTGTGTTTATGGTGCAAATCCTCTTAATTAAATCCTACGTGTACATGTCCATGGGACAAATAATAACTTAACACCCCTTTATGGTACTTGCCAACATGACATTTCTGTTAACATAGATGAGGGGAAACTCAATTTACAAAAAAAATTAAGAAACATGAACACCATCTTAACACCACAAAATATAAGTGGTGGTAATATCGCCACCTTAACACCACAAAATTGTAAGTGGTGTTAATACCGCCACATTAACACCTGAAAATTGTAACTAGTGTTGTTACCACCATGTTAACACCATAAATAAAAGTGGTGCTAAATAATATATTTTCTTGTTGTGTGTTCTTTATTAAAAAACTATGCAATTCATGCTGCCTTTATTTATTCCAACCAACCACTTCCCTCTATGTGGACCCTGCCCTGCATACTTTATGAAAGGGAGACATTCTGCAACTTGCGTGTTGATTAAGTTCTTAGATTGTGCAAAGGGGAAAAGAAAGGAGATAGCTGCATGAAAAGATCGGTGAACAATATTCATTATGCATTATAGTAACAAATGCTGCGGCAGCGATATTGTGGGTCGTTGGATCTAAGGAAGCCCCAATCGAAATTGAATATACAAAAAAAAAAGTGGGCTCATCTAGGTAACTTCTGCCAATCCGCATGGTCGTATCCGCCATGGGAAAGATAAGTGTTGGTATCTGCCAATCTCAATTCCAAGAAGGCAGAACTGAGTACAAAGTGGGTCGATGGTAAAAAAATATTTTACATGCAGTAGAGTAATAAATGCTGCTGCGGCAGCATTGTGGGTCGTTGGATCTCAACGATGGTAAACAAATATTTTACATGCAGCAGAGTAATAAATGCTGCTGCGGCAGCATTGTGGGTCGTTGGATCTCAAAGTTTGAGATCCAACGACCCACAATGCTGCCACAGCAACATTTATTACTCTGCTGCATGTAAAATATTTGTTTACCATCGGCCCACTTTGTACTCAGTTCTGCCTTCTTGGAATTGAGATTGGCAGATACCAACACTTATCTTTCCCATGGCGGATACGACCATGCGGATTGGTGGAAGTTACCTAGATGAGCCCACGTTTTTTTTTGTTTGTATATTCATTTTCGATTGGGGCTTCCTTGGTATTAGGATACATATGTTTCTCCTTTGCATGGTTGGGATGCCATCCATGCTCTGCATGGTGTTTTTGTTTCCCGTCGATCCCATCGTGTTCTCTAAGGGTTGTCATGCATAATTTTGAATGGTAGATTAATTTATTTATTTTTTTGTTTGTGTTCATGATGGGAAATAATCCAGGGGACTCGATAATATTGTAATTAGGGTTTTTTTGGAAAATTAATAAAAGGAGAAATGGATTTTTGGAAAAATGGAGGCTTTTGGGACAAAATAAGTGGAGGGAAATACCAATAAAAAAGTTTCTTTTCTCATAAAAAATGGAGGACATTGTGTTTTTTTTAAGGGAGAACCAAAGTTTTTTTTTGTTTGTTTTTGCTTTTGTTTTTTGTTTTACTTTTCAAAGCTTGGATGTGATGAGATGACTAATGGATGGGCACCAACTCTTCGAGACACACAAGACTCATGTTTGTTGAGACTTTGATAGTCTGCCGAAAGGGTTAAATGGTGACAAAATTTGTCAAATGAGATATGAAATGATAAGCACTTCGAACTGGACATGATGGTACTGACATAATGACTACGCAATAAAATTTAGTATGTCCATCTGAGTCGCTATGTTCCGACACTTTGGAATTATATCGATGTTGAGAATCAACATGAGGTGTGTTTGAGCCTTCAATGATGATTTTTCCAAGTATACTTAAGTATATTTCTTAAAAAACAAGACTCATGTTTTTGGACAGCTCTAGGAGTTTAGGGAATTGGCTGAAAAGCAATGCAATCGACCTATGCAATGTTTAGGATCAAACAATGGTGAATAATACATATGAACAACATTTGAAGAATATTTTTCCTAGCATGGTATATTTTCTTGGTAATGATCTGTACCTCACACACCTTAGTGGAATGGAGATGCATAAAGAAAAAATAGGACTTTGGTCAAACTGGGACGTTGTTTTTTTCAAGCCAAAGGTTTACAGTGACAGGGTTTTGGGAAAAAGTTATTTACTATTCAAATTACCCACTAAATCTTATTCCGACTAAGTTTGTTTATAATATGACCTCTATCAAGAAATGGGGTGGTAGGAAACCCTCAATAGAGCACCTCAAAACATATGGATGTATTGTGTGGGTGCACATTCCAAATGACTACAAAAAGAAATTGTATGCAAAGAGTTGTGTTTCCATGATTATGTGTTATTTTGAAGATTCGAAAGCCTACATATTGTTTGATCCAATCAAATAACATATAATCCTTAGGATACATGTTATCTTTGATGAGAAGGCCTCAGGCATCAAGATGTTGAATTCCTCTTCTTGTTTGTTAAACATTGATCCTTTTGAAACTGTGACAACAAACAGATAAATCGAGTATTAATCTGGATAGCCAACTCATGTCCCTGAATCGACTTATAGTTCACCATCGAATATGAGTGTTGGAACCCATAAGTGGTTATCTAATGAATATTTTTGTATAGAAACTCTTTCAATGCATAATACTTCTTAACCTTGAGGGAATGTTAAGAGTTAACGTAAGAGGGAATTTTTTAGAGTTAATGTAAGAGATATTGACGACTCAAGGAAAACTAGAGGTAAACAACTACATGGTAATGTTTCTCTAATGGCATGTGCACTAGAGGCATGAGACTAGGATTCATATGCAAATGCACATGGTCAACTTGAATGGGTGAATGTTATGGCTAGGAATATTTCTCCTCCATGAAGAATAAAACATGGGATGTAGGTCCTCAACCGTAAGGTAAGAATGTGGTAAAGTGTCGATGGGTTTACAAGACCAAGTTCACATCTCATGGTTGTTAAAAGACATAAGTCTTACTTGGTAGAAAATGTTTTTTCTTAGCATGAAGGCATTGGCTACACTTAAACCTTTTCCCTTGTTGCAAATATGATTTCTATTCCATTGAATCTTTCACTTGCTGCTAATTTTTTTATTGGAAGTACATTGGATTGATGGATGACAAAATTGTTTTTCTTCATTGAAATTTGACTAAAGAAAATTATATGGAGCAACCCCTTGGTTTTGAAAATGATACTAGTTTGGTTTGTCGAATGAACAAATCCTTAATTGGTTTGAAATAGGCTCCTAAGGATTGGTATGATAAGATTGATCATTTCTTTATCAATCCTGGTTTCAAATGTCATGAATTAGATCATGGTATTTATGTTTTGCATGTAAATTATGAAACCTTAATTGTTGTACTATATGTAGATGATATAGACATTTCTAGAAGCAATGCCAATTTGATTTTGAGTTTGAAGAAGCAATTGGATGATACCTTTGAAATGAATGACCTTGGTATTTTACATTTATTTTTGGGCATCCAAGTTTTGAAAATATATGATGGTATCTTCATTTATTAAACCCGTGGTAAATGTATGATGGTATCTTCATTTGATAACACATGTTAGATATTTTGCAAAGATTCAAGATGTAAGATGTTAACTTGTGCTACACCTTTTCAATCGAGAGTGAATTTAACTAAAGAGTGTGATTCTTTGAAAGTCGATGCAACCCTTTATTGACAACTAGTTGGTAGTCTCATTCATTTGAATTACAATCAACTTGATATTTCCTTTGTTGTTAGCATGATTTTCCAATTTATATAGGATCCATAAGAAAGCCAATAGAAGGACACAAAGAGGATTGTTTGTTATATCAAGGGCACTTATCAACTTGGGGTAAAGTATTGTACTAAGAGTAAGGACTTATTAGTTGATTATATTGACTACATCTAGAAGTAGAAGGTAGTCTCGCTTTCAACCACTGAAACAAAATATCATGGTGCATTAATGTTGGCACATAGGCTGTATAGATTCAAAAAATCTTAGATGAACTTGGTTTTCAGGTCAATACGACAATTTTGATATTTTGTGATAATTAGATTGTGATATAGGGTGCAAATAATCCTATTTCACATAGTAAGATGAAGCATGTGGAGCTTCATGATCGTTATTTGAGACAATTGCTATAGATAATATTGTTTATTATAGGACCGATTATCAAGTTGTTGATATATTTACAAATCCTTTATCATAGCTAAAATTTTGAAACTTCAATCGATGGCTAGGGTTTAGGAAACTGCAATTATGAGGGGGTGTATAGAAGTAATTTAATCTCCTGAAATCTTCAAAATATGTTGATGGGAGGGGATGGGGTAGGTGTTGGAACATTAGTCTATGTAAGTTCATCACACCTCTCAATATTCTAGGCACAATGAGTCGAAGGTGATAGACGACAAGGATAATTATTTGAGAAGTCAACTAAGTATTCAACTAGTCGATTGGGTTAACTATAACAATTGACTAGTGGACAAAATAAGGCATGTTTCAAGGAATCTGTTAAGCACCCTAGCAATTGTATGTATACTAGTTGTTCCTCATGTCAAAAGAGTTGGCTACATCTTGGTGCTCGAAAGGGATGACCGTATGGGTCGATCTAACACCTGGCAGAAATGGTATGCAATGTAGTGTGTTGTGTTGTGCAGTAATGCATTTTAATGTTTTCTCCATAGGTTGAGTTATAATAAATTGTGCTTAAGCGTTCTAACGTTGTCTCTCAACACCACCTATTTTTGGAATCATTATCTCTCTAAGCTACCTAATTTTGGGTTTTCCAACAAATAAGTGTTAGACATAGTAGTCGACGTGAAATTTGGAATAGATATTACACGTTGCATTATTATTTGTGAGGTAGGTTTGTCAACTTAATAGATTGGGATTAATTGTATCCTGAACATGATCCCAGAGTAGGGATCGAAATGCCGAGAACCAATAAACAAAACACAGTTCCCTGTTGCACAGCAAGAAAACATTTTACTAAAACATGTTTTACTATGAAAGTTACAAATCAAATATATTTTATTTTCAATATAAGTAAGGTGAGTTAGAGAAAGCCACGAGTTCCCTTGCTGAAAATATATATCCAAACCTCATGAAAGACACATTTAATGGATAAAATCAAGAAAATATACTTTGTATTGTGTTATTGTAATATGGGATTTCAAACCCAATTAATAGTATCTAATAAAAATAAATTTATTTTCTCATCCTTAGTTGTTCTTGACAATTATATAATGAGACCACAAACTCTAAGGGAAAAATCCAACTTGTCTACGACATACATTCACTCCAAAACTCATGCCATAAAAAATGGAAGGGGTCATAAGAGTGTAAAACTAGAGGATAATCTCAACCTTATTGTGCCATTTCTTAGGTTTATTAATTGTTGATGTAATTGTAACTTCGGAATGTATTCACTTGTATTTCTTATCTATTGTAACCCGATGTTCATTCCGGGATGTATTGTAATGTATTTGAGTCATGTCATACCCCGATGTTTATTCTGGGAAGTTTCTATAATAAGAAAGTCATGTCAAGTCATTGTGGGTAACCCTCCTATTGGTCAAGGGTTAAAGTACCCACAGTTATGGGGCCCTTGGGTTATTAGACTATCCTAGAGAAGTCGACCCTAGGGGAGTCATTGTAAGTCAGGGCAATAGTCCCCACCATTGTGTTACCCTCCTATTGGTCGGAGGAGGCAAAGTCCCCACAAGTGGTGGGACACTAGGGTTATTAGACACTCCTAGAGATGTCGACTCTAGTAAGTAATTGTTAAGTGAGGCCGACATGTTGGAGTGCACCTCAAGTGAACGAAAGAATATAAATAGAGAGTGAGCCTCTCTATTTATCTCACTTGCAACACTCACACTCATCATTGGGGCGCATGAGTGAGAGGAGAAGCTCTCTCACTGTGAGAGAGAGAGACTGCTGCTGTGTGGAGATCATCTTACTGTTTTGGGGCTTTTACAGTTTTGGTGCTGATTCTATCTCTGAGGAAGTTGTGGGGTTTTCTCCCTTATGGTTTCCCTGAGGAAAACTCTTTGTGTCTCTTGTCTCTTGTGATGTGCTTATGTTTTATTGCTGTGCTTGTTATTATCTCAGTTAAAAGATCCTAAGATCATAATGCTAGCTTGAATGATGAAAAACTAACATTAATTGTATGCACGAGCACATGGTTGTTGTTTCTCTTGGTATCGACAATGTTTATTAATTTATTATTATTTGGGGTAGAGGGTTGAGAGTTTATAAACATAAATATTGGAACATTATGTATATTGCACGTAGAAGTGCTTTCTAGAACCTAGTATGAGGGAGAATTGTAATTTTGTGCTCAACATGAGTTGACACATGAAACTTAAATAAACAGATCCATCTTAACTTCATATCTATCATTTGTCAATAGGGATCTAATCCCTCAAGGTGCAAATATTTCCTTTAGTTTTTGCACTCTAAAAATGGTTTACACCTTCAATGTTTTGATCCCTCTCGATGTATGATAGATCCAAAGTTAAGATGGATCTACGCTGATAGTAACTAAACAATCAAAACTTGGATTCATGTACCAGGAGAAATTAGATAATTTAAGAAAATTATTTAAAAAAATACCTTTTATATTTAATTATTTTTAGAATGAGCATCCCATTTTACAAAATACCCACTTTAATACAAATCTATAATTCCAATTTCCATAATTTTGAATTTGTCCTTTTCGATATATACCCACTTTAATACAAATATATAATTTCAATATCCATCATTTTGAATTTGTCCTTCTCCATATCAATTCAATTCCCACTTGCACTCCTTTAAACCCAACAAGGATCCAAACTATGATCTCCCATGAATAAGTTGGAGGGAATTTTCTTCTCCATTTGGACCACATTTTCTATCGTTTTGTATGTGAAAGTCTAAATTTCATTTTGTTAGGTTAATCTTGACTTGGTTAAAAAGTGATTAAAGATAAGCTTTATTTGATCAATAATGGGTTTACTGTTGGTGGTTTATGGGCCTATGGTTTTGGGTAACTCATGGTATTTACCCATTGTTTTAGCATGTGGTGAAGCCTATTTAAATCCTCGAGTAACTCCATCGTAAGATGCCAAAATGTGGCTAGTTTGTTGCAGTGGCCAAAAATAAAACATATCTATTTGGTGCTGATTTTCCCTATACAGGTTTCCATGGTAAAAACACTTGTTTCCTCTTATGTGCTTGATTTTGTGAATTATTCATCATCATAACATGTGGTATCAAAGCAAGGTTAACTTGGTGTGTATGTAGCATTTAATCAAGAAGCATGTGGAATATAGTGGATGGAGAAGTACCCAATTAAGGAGTGCTTGATTCGGCTAATTGTAGTAGAGATAGACGAAGTGAAGAAGCATGCGCATGTTTCTTGCATCACATAATCTTGTATGCAACATTTACTCAAGAAACAAATGTAATAAAGTGGATGAAGAAGCACCTAGTTAAGGAGTGTTTGATTTGTCTTAATCTAGTAGAGATGAATGCAAGTGAAGAAGCACATGGATGTTTCTTACATCACATACTCTTGTATGCAACATTTACTCAAGAAGAACACAGAATATAGTGGATGAAGAAATAACCAATTAAGGAGTGCTTGATTTGGCTCAATGTAGTAGAGATGGGTGCAAGTGGAGAAGCACGTGGATGTTTCTTGCATAACATACTCTTGTAAGCATTTTTTATGGAGTTGGATTTAATCAAAATGTAAATGGGAACAAAACAATAAGACCTATTTAGGCACGTGTACCCCTAGCTTGGTGGGTCACTTATGTAAGGGTTAGTGCTAACCCCAAGTTAAGTTTAAAGGGGGGATTGTTAGGTTAATATTGAATTGGTTAAAAAGTGATTAAATATAACCTTTATTCAAGAAATTATGGGTTTACTGTTGGTGGTTTACGATCCCATGGTTTTGGGTAACCCATGGTATTTTCCCATTGTTTTAGCATGTGATGAAGCCTATTTAAAGACTTAAGTAACTCCAATGTAAGATGCCAAAAAGTGGTCGATTAGTCATAGAGGTCAAGACTAATAGGTATATAATTAATGGTTGTTTTCCCTATGTAAGCTTTCACAGTAAAAACACTTGTTATCTAACTGGTGGTGGTTTTCACTATCTAAGGTTTCCATAGTAAAAACACTTGTTTGTATTTTGTGCTTGTTTTTGTGCATTATTATTATTTCCTAATACATTTTGTTAAAATGTTTCATCCTTGACTTAGTTAATCTTTAAATTGATAGTTATTATGGAAATAAATATGTCAATATCACATTACTCGACAATCTCATTCCAAGTTTTGACAATGATTCTCGCCTTCTCAGTTGCAATTCAAATTATAACTTCTTGTATACTTTTAGATAAAAATAGGCAATTATATAGCTTCTCATTTAGCTTAAATTCAGTGGTTGGGGCCAGGAAGAGGTATATTAATTAAACAAAGGATGTGCTCTTAATAATCATTAAAAACCTTCCATTCATATTCCAATTCAAAGATGTTCTTTCTTAAATCCTTATTCTCTAAAATCCTACCCTCCATGACGTGCTTTGTTATCTATTAAATATTTACATGATGAAGGGACAAGACATATCGATTTTTTGGGGTTTTCTCTTAACCTTTAGGTTTTCTATCATTTCCCTTCCCATATTTAACACTAAATGCATGACCTTCCTAGTTAAAACCAAATTAAACATGAAACTACTCAAAACCCTTTGGCTCTAAGAGACACAACAAGAAAACACCTTTTAGTGGAGGTTTTTCCAAAACCTACCCAAACAATCCTTCCTTGTACATTTATATAAGAGGTTGCTAGTGGAGGCATGCGATTGAAGGTTTTAGTAAAGGATTTTTAATCGCTGCACTTAAATGATATAAAGCACAATGATACAACCTTATATATGGTGCATTAAATAAATAGGTGGGATCAATCATATCAGAATTTGAGGTAGATTCCTTCAGCTTCTTGAAATTTGCATCCCTCGGAGTAGCCATGGACTTGCAGTTCAACATCCCGATCTCTTCAAAATATCAATGGTGTATTTTCCTTGAAATAGGAAAATTTGCTTCTGCCTCTACCATAATTCTAATCCCAAGAAGTAATGCATGAATCCGAGGTCCTTCATTTCAGAGGCACGCTTCTTCTTACACCATCCAATTAGTTTCTCATTTCCCGTGAGAAAAAAGTCACCCATATACAAAACCATAATCAATAGCTCATCATCCACAATCTTGTAGTAAAGATTGGGATTTGCATCACTTTTGGTGAATGCCAAGTTTACCAGGTGTTAGAACTCAAAATTTACCCCCGGTTGTGAAAGGATAATCCCAAGGTAACTACATAACCAATATTTAGGAAGAAATCTAGCTTCTTTCTTTCCAGAGAGCGATCTTTCAATATTAAACTCACAAGCCAAAAATGTTTGAAAAAGAAACAAAGTTTAATAATGATTGTGGTTGAAACAAGTGCTCATTGGGCATGGAGTCATATATGATAACAAACATTAACAATGCTATTGCAAAGGAATTTTAACAGAGGCAGGGTAGCCGCTTCTTCACAGTAAAAAACTGGTTGTCTGGTGATAAATAAGAATTTAGGAACAATCCATTAATATGGGAATCTAACATGGATGAATCCAATATTAACTTTAGAAGAACAATTTTGTGAATACTTGAAAGCAATGGACCAGAGCATATGAGTATGAATTCTAACCCATTATAAACCCATTCAAGTATGAAAAAGATAATAGAATGAAAGATTAACATGAAACACATGAACATATAAGAAAGGGAAAATACAGACTGCAAAGAGAATAACACAAGAATCTCTGTCAAAGGCCTGCTCGGCTCTGAAATTTTATTACTCTTTTGATCTCTGTTACAATATCATTTTTTCTCACGGGTTCCAACCCTTTTTACATTGCAAAATGTTGCTTAAATACAAAAACATGTTCCATGAGATGATAAATACCTCTATACTAAAAATAGGCAAAATAACTGCCGTATTAAATTTGTCACTTTGCTCCCTAACTAACTATCCGCTCAGAAATAAATTACAAAATTTAACTAAACTAGTCTTCAACGGTCTTCAAAATTTCTTCATTGGCGCAGCCTGTACTTTGTCTTTCCATATTTCTCAACTTTCTTCCACTGATCGATAGTTGGAAGTTGTTGGAAATATGGAATATGGTTGTCATTGATGTCAAAAGGAGTTCAGTGATGACAAAGGAATAACCAAGGACATAATGGTAGAGTGAACTCAATGAAAGTCAAAGGAAAGACAAAAGCAGTGATGACATGGCATGGATGATGATAAGGCATATATGATGACATTGCATGGCATAGATGATGATATGGCATGCATATGAAATCATTGTTCTATTATGACATCACTTTGGAGAAATATGGCAAAGTGTTGAAAATGACTAAGTATGGAATAATTAGTCAAAATTGGTCCCAACAGCCTTAAGAGAATTCCCGCCATAATTCATGGTTTTAGAAGAATGTTTGCACCATGGTACCATCCTATAGCTAATTGGTTTGGATACATAGTCATGATTTCAATTCGATTCCATCACTTATGATGAGAAAGTTCTAGGTTTGCCAAAATAGTGGTTTGTGCCAGAGCATACAAAAATGGCTAAGTAGCCTAAAAACGATGCCCTCCCTAAATTATGGGTTAGAGTAAATACCCGCACCATATGGGGGTCTTGTAGATTGGTGTTTTTACTACCTGAAAATGTTTTCATATTGTCTTGGAAGTAGTTGAAGAAAAAGTTATGGACCTGCGAAAACAATGTTTTAGGTAGATTGGACCAAATTAAGAAATTTGTCTAAGCATGGAATTAATGATAAATTTTCCTAGGTGGCCTTAGGGAAATGCCCGCCATGCCTCATTGGATGAAGTGAAAAAAGTTTTGAGAGTGTGGATATCTATTGTGTTGTATAGAGCATACAACCATGCCATCAACTTGACCAAAGAGTCTCAGAAGAAGAAAATATCAATCTGCCAAAATAGAAGAAAAAAATGTTTTGCATATTCAAAAGTATGAAAAATTGACTAAGTGTTAAAAACATAAGTGAACCCGCAAAGAAATCAATGGTTCAGAAGAAAAGCATAAAGAGGAAAGCGAAAGGCAGAATACAGAAGATGAGAAATAAAAGTATAAAATAATATGGGTTTCCGCAACTCGGAATATGCTAGCGGAGTGCGTAAGACGGATAGCAGAAAGCAGAAGGCGGAAGGCGGAAAATGAGAAATCAAGGTCTAGTATAATATGAGTTTTCGTGACCCGGTGTCCTCCAGCAGAAAGAGGAAGGTGGATGGCGAAATGCAGAAGATGAGAAATCAAAGTCTAGAATAATACGGGTTTCCGCAACCCGGTGTCCGCCAACGGAATGCAGAAAGTGGAATGTGGAATGCGGAAGACAAGGAATCAAAGTATAAAATAATATGTGTTTCCGCAACCTAAAGTTCACCAGCAGAATGTTGAAAGCGGAAGGTGGAAAGTGAAAGGAGGATAATCGCGAAAATAATTTGGGAAGTGTCACCATTCTGCAACCCGAAGTCTGCCAGGCAGAATGCGGAAAGAAAAAAGCGGAAGGCGAAGAATCATGAAAAATACTTTGGTAAATGTCATAGTTCCTCAACCTGCAGTCTAGGAGATCGACAATCACAAAGAGATTGAAGGAGATCAATGATGCAAAACTGTTGATGCGCAAAGCTAAGTGCGGAAAGACATTTTCAGAAATGTCATAGTTCAGAAATCCGCATACCGCATCCTATCTTAGATTTACAGTCAGGAAAAAGCCCAAAATAAGATCAACAACTCAGAATGACTATGGAAATGAAGATGCAGAAGGTCACGACTGGAATATTAAACAATAAATTGATTAACAGGGAATTGTTTTAGTTGTTTTGAAGAATTATGAGGAAGGTGGATGACTCGACCGCTCGGTGTGAGAATCAGGAATTGAGTTCTCATGAAGAGGCACGATTGAAAAATGAAATGGCGCAATGGTGAAGAGATGTGTTCGCAGGAAACATGAAGGTATTTATACACATAGGGATGAGTGAGAGAAATAGTCTCTGTGGTCCAGATGATAGAAGAATAAATAGAGACCAGCAAGTGTGACGGAGTTTGAAGGGTAAATAAATCTGGAAGATTACTAAGAAATATCAGGGTGGTAGGGTGGCGCTAGGGAAGGCAACAGGCCTGAAGGGGGTTTTAGCCTCCTTCCAACAGAAGCTGGTAAATAGGGTGTAGTAGAATCCTGTCATTTGTAGTTGACAAAATGGGGGGTTTTAGCCTCCTTCCAGTAGTTGCTGGTAAATATGGTGTAATGCCATCCTTGCATGTAGCAGCAGGAAAAACTATTTTTAAATAACAATTTTGCAGTATTATGAAGTATTGGTGGTTTACCTGATTGGGATTCCATGATAAATTTGTGTTGTGTGTGTTCTTATTGATTATGTGTTTTAATGAGTAAATTAAAAGTGGTTTTAAATTGTTAAAATTTACAATACTAATTCATCCCCCCTCTCAGTATTGTCCAATATTTTAACAATTGGTATCAGAGTAGGTTCCTTCACCACAGTTTACCCACTGGAAGGATCAAGATCCTATTTAAAAAAAGCAACTATGAATCAACAAGAAGGATTGGCCACTAACAGACCTCCATTATTCACCGGAGAAAATGATGCATACTGGATTGTGAGAATGAAGTGCCATCTGATGTCCCTTGGATGGAAGGTTTGGGCAGCGACTAAAAAAGAAAATAAAATAGGAGACCAAGCACCTACAAACCCATAGGAACTAGGCTAATATGAAGGTAATGCCAAAGCCCTAAATGCAATCTTGAGTGGATTGACAAACTCTGTATTTACAAAAAGTTATGCGATGAAAGACTGCCAAACAAGCCTAGGATAAGTTAAAAATTATCTATGAAGGGGCATCTAAAGTCAAAGAATCCAAGCTTCAGACATATAAAGGGCAGTTTGAGAGCCTTAAAATGAAAGAAGAAGAAAATATTAAGAAATACCTTCTAAGAGTAGATGAGGTTGTCACTGCTATTAGAGGTCTTGGAGGAAAATTAAAAGAAAGAGAAGTGGTGAGAAAGGTACTAAGAACATTGCCAATGAAGTATGACTCAAAAGTGTCCACTCTAGAAGATCAAGATGATATTGATGACATAACAGTAAATCAACTACATGGTATCTTCACTCCATATGAGATGCTGATGGGACAAAATGAACCTTCAAGAAAAGAGGCAACATTTAATGCCCTATCTAAGAGCCAACTAGAAAACCTAGATGATGAAGAAGCTCTTTTCATCAGTAAACTTGAGAAAGGAATTGGGAAATACAAGGGAAAGCTACCCTTGAAATGTTTTAACTGTGGAAGAATTGGACATTTTTCCAATAAGTGTCCTTAACCAAAACAAGAGGAGAGTGATCACGAAGAATCTTATTGTCATAAGTGTAAGACCATGGGTAAGAAGAAGTTTAAGAAAACTAAGAAGAACTTTTATCCAAAGAAGATAGTGACGATGAAAATGAAGATGCATAAATCCTATTTATAGGGACAACAAATTCAGATGAGGAATTAGAAGTGGACATAGAAGCTCAATACATGGCTGTTATTGATGAAATTGAAAAATGTAGGAAAAGGAACAAATTTTTGAAAGAGAAACTATCAAAGTACCAAGAAGAAACAAATCAAATTATTATGGACTTGAAGAACCAACTTCAAGAGGCCAAGAAGACTGAATAGGATCTAGTATTTCTTCTCAAGGAGAGAATCCAAGATTCTGAAAAAACTTGAAAAATAGATTGTTCAACTTAGAAAAGGGGTTGATAAAAAATATATCAAATCAAAGTTTGAGAACAACTCAAGGATCTGAGATGATATCTTAAGTAGCCAAATACCATCAAATGATAAGACTGGTCTAGGATATGACAAAGTAAAGAAGACAGAATATTCCTCTGTCACAGAACAAGGTGGAAATGAAAGAAGCTATGATGCACTAAAGAGTCCTGTTAAAAGGGAAGAAAGCAAGAAACATGTTTCAACCTTTCATGACAAAGACATAACTAATGTGGTGTCTAATAGACCAATGACAAATAGATATCAACGGATATTTTTGGGTCATTGTTACTCTTGTAATAATTTTGGTCATAAATATCTGAAATGCAGAGCTTATGGAAAGGTTTATGAATATAAGAAGGATACGTCTAGTAACAAACCAAAAGGAATAAATCATAATTGGTTTGGAACGCTTCAAAGACATGACATAGAGTGTTACAAATGTAATAACCTTGGACATATGGTTAGAGAATGTAGACTAAAGAAGAGTGTTTCAGTAGAAGCTTAGAAACAGTGGAAGACGATGGAAGTTGTGAAGCAAGAAGATCAAATATTCCTCAAACATAAAGGGAAATTCTATGGATACTGTCATTATTGTCATAAGATTGGTCACAAGGCTGCTGACTGCAGAACCAAGGGAAAAGATCAAAGTTTGAAAAGGAAACAAGACACAAACATAGAAGATGATAAAGGACAAGTAAGAAGGATACCTCATGGGAAGATATGGAGGAAAAAGTAAGATTACGAGAACTCAGAAAAAACACAAATTTCAAACATCAGCGAGGTCTGCAAAGATGATGATGATCATACTAGTGCCATAGATAATAATGTCATCCATTATGATGAAAAACAATATGGATATGTAAAAGAATACATCGATGAAGATGAAGATGAAGATGAAGGTGATGAAGAAGAATATAGTGATGATTGTGGGATTCTTTTCTAAATATTTCTCATGATTTAAAGAAAACCATGAAGATAAAATTAGGAGAGATCATATACTTAGGGGGAGTTAAAGTCAAAAAATTCCAATTGGTATAAAAACAAATATTCAATTGGTATGTAATGTTGAAGTATGCCAGAAGCTATCTTCCTCAAAGACAATAGGTGATCAAGGTTAAATGATAATCTTGGTGTATGTCTGACATAAAGAAAGTGTAGGACCTATGAAGTAACATGAGAAAAAAAAATGTGTGATTCATGGAGACCGTGAAGTCTGCAATCCAATAAAAGATAAATATTTTAAGTTCACTTAGAATTTGAAGTCATAACACATAAAAATTGTTGACAGTGGAAGAAAACTCAATTATGATCTGAAAATTAAAAAATTTAGTCTATTGAAAAGTGTCAGGATGAGTAAAAATAACAGTGAAGATTATGAAGGAACAATGGGTATTTTAAAAATATATATAACAGTTTAAGGAAGTTATTTCTAAATTTGTCTCTCAAACTTGTAGCAAATCCTGTTGTTATCTCAGACAAGGTTTATGTGAAGTGTACTCAGGGGGAGTTAATTTCAGAAAATTGGAATTAATACTTAAAAAAAAAATCTTTGGTAAGAAGAGAAGAATGTTTTGAAGTTGTCATAAAAACAAGAAGAAGAAATAATTGTACTTGGTAAAAGCTATCTTCCTCAAAAAATAAACAAGAAGTGTAGAAGTGACAAATTGGTATCAACTACCACAGTTGGATTTGATCTCAGATTTGAAGATGGAATATGTTTGCAAAGAGGAGAAGCACTGTGATAGGGGGAGTCCATAAACTCATCGTCTCACCAAGCTACACGAAGGTAAAGAAGGATGTTAATAGGATGATCAAGACCAAGTTAATTAGAGGAGGAGAAGCAAAATAAGGGAGTTGTCTAACATGGAACAATTGGAAATTCTATGTCAAATTGGTTCAACAAAATGCCATAATAGATTATCCTTTGTCATTGTTGTCAAAGGGGGAGAATATTTAGGTGTTGCCATCAATGCCAAAGGGGGAGATTGTTGGCAATATGGAATATGGTTTTCATTGATGTCAAAATGATTTCAGTGATGACAAATGAATAACCAAGGACATATTGGTAGAGTGAAATCAATGAAAGTCAAACGAAATACAAAATAAATGATGACATGGAATGGATGATGATAAGGAAGATATGATGACATGGCATGGAATAGATGATGATATGGAATTGATATGAAGTCATTGTTGTATTATGAAATCACTCTAGAGAAATATGGCAAAATGGTGAAAATGACTGAGTATGGAATAATTAGTCAAAATTGGTCCCAACAGCCTTAAGAGGATGCTCGCCATAATTCATGGTTTGAGAAGAATTCTTTCACCATGGTACCATCCTATAGCTAGTTGGTTTGGATACCTATTCATGATTTCAATTTGATTTCATCATTTATGATGCAGAAGTTCTAGGTCTACCAAAACAGGGGTTTGTGCCAGACCAAGCAAAAATGGCTAAGTAGCCTCAGAAAGATGCCTGCCCTAAATTATGGTTTAGATTAAATGCCCACACCATATGCAGGTCTTGTAGACTGGTGTTTTTCCTACTTGACCATCTTTTCAGATTGTCTTGGAAGTAGCCGAAGAAAAAGTTATGGACCTGCTAAAACAATGTTTTAGGCAGATTGGACCAAATTAAGAAATTTGTCCAAGTATGGAATTAATGTAAATTTGCCTAAGTGGCCTTAGGGAAATTCCTGCCATTCCTCATAAGATGATGTGAAAAAGGTTTGAGAGTGTGTACATCTAGAGTGTTGTATATAGCATACAACCATGCCATCATCTTGACCAAAGAGTCTCAGAAGAAGAAAATATCAATTTGCCAAAATAGAAGAAAAAATGTTTTGCATATTCAAAAGTATGAAAAATTGACTAAGTGTTAAAAATAGAAGTGAACCCGTAAAGAAATCAATGGTTCAGAAGAAAAGCAGAAAGCAGAAATTAGAAGGTGGAATACGAAAGATGAGAAATCAAAGTCTAAAATAATATGGGTTTCTGCAACCCGAAATCCGCCAGCGGGATGCGGAAGACGAAAAGAGGAAGGAAGAAGGCGAAAAATGAGAAATCAAAGGTCTAGTATAATATGAGTTTCCACGACCTAGTTTCTACCAGCAGAATGCGGAAGGGAGAAAGCGGAAGGCGGAAGGAGGAATGCGGAAGATGAGAAATCAAAGTCTAGAATAATATGAGTTTCCACAACCCGTTGTCTGCCAGCAGAATGTAGAAAGCGGAAGGAGGAAAGCGGAAAGAGGAATGCAGAAGATGAGAAATCAAAGTTTAAAATAATATGGGTTTCCGCGGCCCGAATTCCACCAGCGGAATGCAGAAAGCGGGAAGCAGAAGGAGGAAAATCACGAAAATTATTTGGGAAATATCACAGTTCCACAACCTGAAGTCCTCCAAGCGGAATGCGAAAAGTAGAAAGTGAAAGGCATAGAATCATGAAAAAGTCTTTGGGAAATGTCATAGTTCCGTAACTCACAGTCTAGGAGATCGAGGGTCACAAAGAGCTTGAAGGAGATCAACGATGTAGAACGGTTGATGCGGAAAGCTAAGTGTATAAAGATATTTTAAGAAATCTCACAGTTCAAAAATCTGCATACCACATCCTATCTTAGATCTACAGTCAGGAAAAATATCGAAATAAGATCAACGGCTTAGAATGATTGCAAAAATGAAGATGCAGAAGGTCATGACTGGAAGATTAAACGGTAAATAGATTAACAGAGAATTGTTTTAGTTGTTTTGAAGAGTCATGAGGAAGGTGGATGACTCGACGACTTAGTGTTAGAATGAGGAATTGAGTTCTCATGAAGAGGCCCGATCGAAAAATGAAATGGCGCAATGGTGAAGAGATGCGTTGAAATTTTTTCTCAGTTTTCAGCCACTGGTTTCAATATCAAAATTTTCACTGTTTAATTCCCAACCCAGATTTAATGAAGGCTAGAAATTGCACAATATTTTAGACCAATAAAAACAATGCTGAAACTCACATTTAATGACAAAAAATAAAATAATAAATGGACACCATAAATTCCAGACTCAGATATTTTTGGCAAACTTTCCCAAGAAAAACCCACAAGGGGAAAACCTGTTAGGAGAGAGAGTTTTTTATTTTCAGGAAAATTTTATAGCAAAACTCAGAAATTTTTAGACCAACTTATCTCAACTGGAAGAGAAATTTTTTGTCTCATTTTTCATGCCCAACATGAAAAAACACAACTCTGATTTTTCTACTGAAGCTGCCTCAAAAACCATGCTGCTGTATGGAATGTATGATAGCTGTATGACCTGTCTCTATGGAATAGCCTCAATATTCTTGCTTGCGATAAATGCCTCGAAAACCATGCCCAACTCTGCCTCTATTTTTGTGCCTGAATTTTGCCTCGAAAACTGAGCTCGTACTTGCCTAGAAAAATGTGCCACTATACGGAATCCATACAATACAAACTGTAGAGGCAGTTTGCAATAAATGCAGCCTCAACGAAAATTGTGCCCAACTTCCTCCTTGAAATTCATGCTTGGCTTGCTGAAACTTTCCTTTCTCGATTTGCATGTAAGAGTAAAAAAATGCTCCTGCTACTATCTTCTTCTCTCTCAGCTCTCTCCTTCTTCACTCTCTTCTCAAAAATGAAAAAGTGAAAGTGATTTGCCTTTCCTTGCCTTTTTGGTGAAAACCATAGGGTAAGTGAATGGTCTTCTAATCCAATGGTTGAGATTGGACAAGATGAGTGGATGAGATTAAATGCTCATTTAAAATTAATTTCACTCACCTCACTTAATTTTTTCCAAAAAGTGACTTTATTCTCTAAAGTCAAATTAAATGCTCATCTCAAGTCATTTAATGCAAGGGTCACTTTATTTCCCCCTGTTAAGTGACTAAGGCTAAAGTTAGCAAGGGGAACACTTTCCTAGGTACAAAAATCAACACTCCCTCTTATCGAGGAAGGTGTTATGCACAACTCCCAACTTGTCTCTGAAGAAGACAAAATTGCCCCTCCCCAAATATTTCATCAGAATATATGCAAACTGCTCATTAGTGGAAATGTACTGCAATGTCATTACTCCTCTCTGAAAATAATATCGAATGAAATGATACTTGATCTCAATATGCTTTGACCGATCATGAAAAAATGGATTCTCAGAAGGCTGGATGCAACTCTGATTGTCACAATAAATCAATGTAGGACTTATCTCCTGATCAAATAAATCCACCAGCAAATTGTGAAGCCACAATGCCTCGCAACTGGATTGACTAGCTGCCATATACTCGGCCTCTACAGAACTCAAAGAAACAGACTTTTGCTTTCGACTGAACTACGACACTGCTGCCGATCCCAAACTGAAACAACATCCAGAAGTGCTCTTCCGGTCTACCAGTCCCAATCTGAATACGTGAAGGAAATTAACCTGATCCCATCCGACCTCATGTAGTCCAGACCATACTCCACTGTCCCTGCAAGGTATCAAAACACATGTTTTGCGGCTACCAAGTGCACCCTCCTAGGCTCAACCATGAACTATCTAAGAGTGTTCACCGCAAGACACTAATCTGGCTGAGAGTTCACCAGATACATCAATGAACCAATGAGATGATGATATAGTGTAGGATCCACCAACTCTCCCTCAGAAGTATAAAGCTTCTTCCAGTTGGTGACCATCGATGTAGACATCGACCTGCAATCCTCCATCCAAAATCTCCTCAGAATATCTACAACATACTTTCCCTATACCAGGAAAATATGTCCAAGCTCCTGCCAAACCTCCAATCCCAAAAAATAGTGCATCAACCCAATGTCTGTCATCTCATAATCTGAAGCAAGATATTGCTTGTAAGCTGTGATAGGTCTCTCTCCTCCCGTGATAATTAGATCATCCACATACAATAGAAGAATGAGCAGGTCATATCCAACCATGATGAAATAGAGATTTGTATCTGCCTCACTCTTCTAAAAACCCATCCACTGCAAGTAAGAGTCAATCCTGGAGTACCAAGCTCTAGGATCTTGCTTCAACCCATACTAGGCTTTCTTCATCCTGCACACATGAGACTCTCTCCCATGAATCTCAAGTCCCTGAGGATGCTCAACATACACCTCCTCCTGTATGATTCCATTGATAAATGCGATCTTCACATCCATATGATGGATCTTCCAACCCATTTCCGCAGCAATGGAAATCAATTCCTTGATCGAAGTATAACGAGCAACTGGAGAAAAGGTCTCATCATAGTCAACTCCCTAATCCTGTGAAAATCCCCGTGCCACAAACCGAGCCTTGTACTTTTCCATACTACCATCTGCAACATCTGTTTTAGATTGTAAAGCTAATGAGAAGTCACCACTGACTTCCCTTCAGATCTCGAAACTATCTCCCATACATCGTCCTTCATGATGGAACGATACTCATCCATCATGGAATATTTGAAAACATAATGCCGGGAGGCCTCTTCAAAAGTAGAAGGCTCTGAATCATGAAGACTAGCCACTAATTCCATACCCAATCTGTCTGGCATCTGAATATGAGTCGAATATTTATTCGCTCATACAAATAATATTACCAGAAAACTTGGTAAATGAGATAAGCCATAAGGCAAATATATATATTAATGATAAGATAAGAGATGATTTGTTACAATGGTGGCCCTGCCTTAAATATGGCTTGGGCATTTTAAATGAGGATACGCCTCATTTCATAACCTAACTTAGTTAACCTAATTATTTAATGATTATCTTATTTTATGTTTGTTACATTTCCTCTCTCTTAGAAAGGATTTGTCCTCAAAGCCTTCTAATGTTGTCACGTCGTTCTTTGTGATGTTGTGGCTGAAGCAACATGTCGATACGAACTGCTCAGTGTAGAGCATAACTTTCGATATGTGGATGGGAAAATCCATCCTAAATTGATTTGTTGTTGACTGTTGGGATTCCCACCTAATATGTTGTTAGGAGCTTTGATCATATTAGTATCATTATCTTTCGACATTTCCCACTTTTTAGAGTTTCGGTTTTTATGGTTGGGGTGTCGATAGGGAATTTTCACAATGTCATTTTCTTTTACGAGTGTTGTCTTTTGAGTTGAAAGTTGTATTTTCGTCCCTTGAGGTTTTAAGGTTTCCTTATGTATCTTTTCCAACTTGTTTTCCAACTGCATGTAATCATTTTGAAACTTTTTAATCTCTTCTACTTGCGCTTTTCTGTCATCTTCAGACTTATTAAGTTGTTCCTTAATATCTTTGTTATGAATTTTGATGCAATCATTTTCTTCCTGCTTGTCTAGAAGTTTCCCTTCAATGTCTTCTGTATATTGTTTTGTCTTTCGACTATTTTTCAACTTCTTAATTTTCGTGACTAGTGTTTTGTTATGATTCCTTAATCTGAAAATTTCTTCAGAATTATTGGATAGTGTTTTATTACTTTTTGCGATCTCTAGCTTATGAGTCTTTTTAGAGTCGTCATTTTGTTGTTGAAGAACTTTTATCTGTTGTCGATACTGGTCGATCATTGATTCTTGATTTTCTAATTTATGTCGTATCTGCGTTAGTTCTTCATCCTTGTCGCTAACGATTTTGTTCAACCATTTTATTTCTGCTTCGTAATCGTTTATTTCTTTATTTATATCTTGATTTCGCAATCTCTGATTAAAATCGTTTTCGTCTTTTAGTTTCTCAATTTGGGCAGACAATTTTTCTATATGATTTTTCTGGTTGGAAATTTTTTGTTCCTTGAGCTCTTTTTGCATCTCATGTATTTTAATTATTACTTCCGAGTTTGTATTTGTGTCTCATAATTCTTCATTGTCTCTTCGATAACGCTTTCACTTGGCTTCTAATTTCTCTATTTGTAGTCGCAAACCAGATTCCATGATCTCTGATTTCTTCCACACTAGATGATGATGGTCTTCGATTTGTTTTCAATTTTGTTTTCCTTTGACTTCCCCACGTAAGTTCAATCTCACTTGCTTTTTAGTATCAATTATTATGCACCCTTTTGATCTTTTATTTCCCTTAAGTTTTGTAAAATGTGAGTAGATTGGGTGGTTGGGAGGAATGAGTGTTATATTCTCGACCCAAGTTCAAATCTCACTTGCTTTTTAGTATCATTTATTATGCACCTTTTTGATCTTTTATTTCCCTTAAGTTTTGTAAAATGTGAGTAGATTGGGTGGTTGAGGAATGAGTGTTATATTCCCCACCCAAGTTCAAATCTCACTTGCTCTTTAATAATAATTATTATGCACTTTTATATTAAAAATCAAACCCACTTTAAGAAACTAGGTGTGGTTTCACTTTTACCCTCCCTTTTTTTTTCCTTTTCCTTTTATCTTTTCTCTTTTAACCATTTTTTTTCTTTCCTTTTTTTTTGTTTTTCCTCGTTCTTTTAGTTTTTACTTTTTTTTTTTTTAAACTTTCTTTTATTTATTTATTTTTTTGGGTCAAAGAGCATAAATTTAGGGACTTCTCTATAATTTTTTTTCTTTCTTCAATTAGTATTCTTCAAATTTGCAACCGATATTTCTTCATTTTTTTTTGGTCAATTTGAAATCTAAAAATGGCCAGAAGCCAAGACTGGTCAAATACCAAGTGTACGGAGAAACTCTGAATTTACTCAGATAAAATCTGAAATTTTGACTAAAATCCAGAATGAGCACAAGCCTGAGAAAGGGCTGGCTCTGATACCAAATGAGCCGAATATTTATTCGCTCATACAAATAATATTACCAGAAAACTTGGTAAATGAGATAAGCCATAAGGCAAATATATATATTAATGATAAGATAAGAGATGATTTGTTACAATGGTGGCCCTTCCTTAAATGTGGCTTGGGCATTTGAAATGAGGATACGCCTCATTTCATAACCTAACTTAGTTAACCTAATTATTTAATGATTATATTATTTTATGTTTGTTACAGAATAGTACTCACTGGCTCCCTGGGTGTCCCAAACTCCTGTGCTTCCTTCAAGGTGTCCCGAAGCCACTTAGGCTTCTTCTTCCCTGAAGGCTGCTCCCACAATGGTCTATCCTCATCTTATGAACTACCAAAGGTAGAAACCCCAGTAACCTATGAACCATAAGTTGGTGTACCAACAACTGGTGAACCCTGCGATCCTGAAGCTCTATACAGTGAACCTGTAACTTGAGACCCAAAACTTGTCCTCGAAGATCCTGCTGGATGAACCACTGAAACTGGAGAACCTATGCCCATGTTGTGTGGTCCAGTAACCCCAGAAACCTGTGAACCTGTCTGCTAGACTCACGTACCTGTGAAAGTACCTGAGGTGTAGGAATCTGTTGCTCTCCCTGCTCTGACTCTCTAGACTTCCTGAATGCCCGCTCCTCCTCAAATTTCACTTCCCTCCTCACAACAACCTTCCTTTGAGAAGGGAGATAAATACAGAAGGCCTTCGAAGTCTCGTCATACCCCACAAAGATTCCTCTCTCTGCGATGGGATCAAACTTTGTACTCTTCTCAGAAGGGACATGAGAGTAAGTCAAACAACCAAATATGCGAAAATGGATAACCTCAGGATTCTTGACTATGAAACTCTCCTCACATGTCATGTTCACCACGACATGATGGGGACTCCTGTTCTAAAGAAAAACAACTGTACTGCATGCCTCTTCCCAAAGGAATAAAGGAAGTGACTAATAATGTAACATAGCTTTAGCTGCTCCAACAATATATCCATTCTTCCTTTCTGCCACTCCATTCTGCTCAGGAGTGTATGGAACCGTCAACTACCTCCAAATTCCCTCATGTCTGCAATATCCATCGAACTCCTTGGAGGTATACTCACCCTTGTTATCCGATCTGAAAGCTCGTATCTTCCTCCCTGTCTTGTTCTCCATAAGAGCTTTGAAATCTTGTAACCTCTGCAAGACCTCCTCATATTTCTTACTCTTCAGGAAGTAGATCCAAGTCTTCCTAGAATGGTCATCGATGAATGTCACACAGTACTCATATCCTCTCAGAGAAACAGATGATAGAGGTCCACACAAATTAGAATGTATCAAGTCAAGAACCCCTACTGACTTGATATCACTGCTAGGAAAAACAGTCTTGGTGTAGTTTCCCAAAGCACACCCTCTGCATACCTCACTATGCTCCGTGTTGAACTCTGGAAACCCTTTAACTATAAATCTCAACATACACAAAGCTAGATGATGCAGATGAGCCATCCTCCTATGCCACAACTCACAAAGCTCGTTGCCACTGCTATGTGCTAAGGCATGCTGGGGCCGAAACAAGAGCTTGTACAATTTACCACATCTGACCCCAATAGCCTTGGGAAACACACGTACATGTCCATCTAGGAAGAACACCCCATTAACTCGATCCTAAATCATGGAAACTGAAACCAAGTTCTTCTTTAGCCCAAGTTCATACAGTACATCTCTCAAAGCAGTGGGATGCATGGACTCCCTCTGAAAGGTAATGGTCCCATAACCAATTGCTCTGATAACAGAGTCATCTCCTAACACTGCCTCCAGATCAGTCTCTTCCTATGAAAGCTCGGAGAACATCTCTCAAGCACCTGTCATGTGGATCAAAGCTCCACTATCTATATACCATGTGCTGGAAGTGGATGCACTGTAAGAATGGTCTGTTAACAAGGGAAACTCCCTCTCACTATCAACATCCACACTGGTGATGATGGATTCAATCTCTCTATCAAAATTTCTAGTGCAAAGAGAAAACTCTCTCTCATATCTAGCTGCAAAATCCTCAACCTCCGCCGAAGTTGATGTTTGTTGCTACTTGTTCTTCTTCTTCTGCGGACACTGCCCAACATTGTGCCTCATATTCTGACAAGTAAAGCACTTCACAGTGCTCAAATCATTCTTCTCTCCAGCCTACTGCTTGGCCCCACCCTTCTTGAACTTATTCTTCCCCTTTGCTGTCAAAGCCACATCCTCCTCATCCTCCCTACTAGTAGAAGCATTGCCCTGTACAAGACCCCTCCGAGTCTTTGCCTGAACAAAATCATCACATATCCTGTCCCATGTAGGTAAGTTCTCCCTAGCTACCAAATCCTTCACAAACACATCCCAAGGCTTTGAAACCCCATTCAAAGCTATCTACACTAGCTCTGCATGAGGAACAACCTCCCCAATTGTTGCAAGCTCATCTCTCACCCAAGAGATCCTAGTAAGGTAAGATATCACTGCCTCCCCTTTGACCATCTTCATACTTTTCAACTTCTCCCTCAAAACCTTCTTCCTATTTTCGTTTGAGCTTTGAAACAAGCCAGGAAAGCATCCCATATTTGAAATGCACGGGTCTTACTCGATATGTGAAGAATCACATGGTCTTTAAGTGCATCTAGGATTACCCTCCTAGCTTTTATGTCCTTCTTGTTGAAGGCGATAAGTGCTACTGCATCGGTGGTAAGGGGAACAACAACATGAATTGCTGTAGTTTTATGAATCACCTCATCCCACAACTCATTCTCCTCCAATATCAGCACTATCCTAGCTTTTCATGGGATGAAATTCCCAGTCCCATAAAGCCTATCCTCCATCCTAAGTCCAGTAGCCATTATCTCTGCTAAGTTCAAGTTTCAACAAAGTGATGCTCAATGTGAAAATAAATTTTCCGAGTTCTGGAAATTACTTTCTGTCTACAAAATTTTTAATTTTCTTCCCAACCTTGCTCTAGTACCATGATAGTTTTTCTCAGTTTTCAGCCACTAGTTTCAATGTCAAAATTTTCACTGTTTAATGCCCAACCCAAATTTAATGAGGGCTGGAAATTGCACCATATTTCACACCAATAAAAACACACCTGAAACTCACATTTAATGGTAGAAAATAAAATAATAAATGCACACCATAAATTTCAGACTCAGAGATTTTTGGCAAACATTCCTAGGGAAAACCCACAAGGGGAAAACCTGTTAGGGGAGAGATTTTTATTTTCTGGAAAATTTTACAGCAAAATTCAGAAATTTTCAGACCAACTTATCTCAACCGGAAGAGAAAATTTCTGTCTCATTTTTTGTGCCCAACAGGAAAAAATACAACTCTACTTTTTGTGCTGAAGCTGCCTAAAAAACCGTGCTACTGTACGGAATGTAGGCAACTGTACGTCATGTCTGTATGGAACAGCCTCAGGATTTTTTGCTTGTAATAAATGCCTCGAAAACTGTGCCCAACTTTGCCTCGATTTTTGTGCTCGACTTCTACCTCGAAAACTGAGCCCGTACTTCCCTCGTGAAATGTGCCCCTATATGGAATTCGTACAGTATATAATGTACATACAACATGCAATAAATGCATCCTCCTCGAAAATCATGCCTATCTTCCTCCTTGAAATTTGTACCCTACTTGCTGAAACTTTCCTTTCTCGATTTGCGTGCAAGAGTAAAAAAATGCTCCTACTGCTATCTACTTCTCTCTCAGCTCTCTCCTTCTTCATTCTCTTCTCAAAAATGAAAAAGTGAAAGTGATTTTCCTTTCCTTTCCTTTTTGGTGAAAACCCTAGGGTAAGTGAATAGTCTTCTAATCCAAGGGTTGATATTGGATAAGATGAGTGGATGAGATTAAATGCTCATTAAATCTCATTTAAAATCATTTCACTCACCTCACTTAAATTTTTCCAAAAAGTGACTTTATTCTCTAAAGTCAAATTAAATGCTCATCTCAAGTCATTTAATGCAAGGGTCACTTTANTAAGTCACCTAGGGGAACACTTTCCTACGTACAAAAATCAACATGCGTCCGCAGGAAACATGAAGGTATTTATACACATAGTGATGAGTGAGAGAAATAGTCTCCATGGTCCAGATCATAGAAGAAGAAGTAGAGGCCAGCAAGTGTGACAAAGTTTGAAGGGTAAATAAATCTGGAAGATTACTAAAACATATCAGGGTGGTAGGGTGGCGCTAGGGCAGGCAACATGCCTGCATGGGTTTGTATCCTCCTTCCAACATAAGCTGGTAAATAGGGTGTAGTAGCATCTTGTCAGTTGTAGATGACAAAACAGGGGGTTGTAGCCTCCTTCCAGTAGTTTATGGTAAATAGGGTGTAATACCATCCTTGTCTGTAGCAGTAGGAAAAACCTATTTTTAAATAACAATTTTGCAGTATTAGGAAGTATTGGTGGTTTACCTAATTGGGATTCCATGATAAATTTGTGTTTTGTGTGTTCTTGTTGATTCTGTGTTTTAATGAGTAAATTAAAAGTGGTTTTAAATTGTTAAAAGTTACAATACCGATTCACCCCCCCTCTCAGTATTGTCCAATATTTCAACAACAACTCCAAGCTGGCCATTTCTTTCGCAAGTACCCTCAATTCCACATGGTCCATGTAGGATATTGCTGGCAGTTGAGCACATGTAGCTTTGAAAGTATCAATTATTTCAAAATCCACAAATAATTTTTTAACTATTTTTTTTCCAGATAAATATTGTTGCATGTCCTCAAACTTCTTGTGATCCAACCTGCACTTGAGTAATTGAGCATGATATTCCACCTAAGATAGAAGTTTACCATTTTATTCCCAGAAAGAAGGTAAACCCATTTTAAACATTGGTGTAAATAACCTAATGAACATTTTAACCTGATGCTGCATAATGTCTATTTTAGATTGCGTAGTGTCCAAATGTTGATTCTTTCCAACTACTTTTGTTTCCCAAGTAATTACTAAAATTATGTCTTTGATTCCCATTGTTTTCAAGTCATCTTCTAACAAACCATTTAGGAAACTGATTGTATTGTTTGGTGTATCTATAGGATTCTTATTTAAAGCCTCCTTCACTACTGTACAACTTTGTATGGCAGTCTATATGACAGTTTCCTGATTGAAGATATAATATAAATAAGGCATAAGCTTCCCAACTCTTGTTATAATCATATCCGAAATGATATGTTTTGCTCCTTGTACTGGCAATTGCCCAATCAATTGCTTCATCAATTTGTCATTCTTATCTAGGAGGTATTTGTACTTATTTTGCATGGCTTTCCTTTCCTCCTCCTTCTTTAAAGTTGCATTCTCCAAGTTTTTGTTTTGATTCTTATGTCCAACAATTTCTAAATCTCTTAAACTCACCCGGGACATGGATTGTATAATGGATTCCTCATTTGTCTGTGCAGTTGGTGGAATTATCTATACCTCAGGTTCTTTCTTTATTTATTTCTTCTATTTCCTTCTCCAAAACACCTTGTTTTTGTTTAAGAACCTTTACATTCTCTATCAAAAGAGTTTTTCCCCTTTCCCACTCCTTTTTCTCACCAACAAGCTTCAAAATTTTAGCTTTGCAGTCACTTAATTCATCATTCAGTGTCTCTTTTTCTTTCTCTAGCTCAATTAGCTTTGAAGCCTGAATAAGTTGTGTAGCAGGGATTTTTAACTTTTTCTTCAACAATTGGATTGTGCTTTTGTTTTCTGCAAGCATCTTATGAGTAACTTCTCCCTTATTTGTTTCACTATCAACAACCAACAAATATCCCTGGAGCTTGTTAATTTGTTGTTGGTGTGCTTTATTCTCCACCCTTTCATGTCTTAATTGATTTTCAAACTTTGTCTTGGTGGATTGCATCCTAGACACCTTCAGAGTAGCCTTCCACAAATCACTGTAGATTACTTCTCCAGTTTGTTTATGGAAGTGAATCATGTCTGGGACATGAATGTTTTCTAAATTAAACCTCATCTCTGCCACCCTGTTCTTAGTATCCACTGCTAAGTTTAAGGTATTTTGAGCATGATCCTTAAAAGTGAATAAAGAGACATCTTTGCTTGAGATCTTCTTTTCATCAGAATACAACTCACATACAAATTTAGAGACTCATCCAAGTATGTATCTATGTTATCTATGTACTTGTCAAATAATTCATCCCTAGTCTTAAATTTATTAGTAGACCCTTGAAGAGTCTCGAAAAAAGCGTACTCCTTTAATTAAAATGTTGGACCTTTTACTTTCATCTATTTCTTCTTGCCCTTAGTCTTTTCCACTTCTACCAGCTCTCCTTCAACTTCAATATTCTGTCTCTTTGATGTTTTTGAACTATCTTCTTGTTATGTTTCCATGGAATCCGCAAAGGTTATTTTATTAGTCATTTGTGAATGAATGGAAATAGGGGTAATTACCTCTTCCATTGGAATTATAGCCAATGGATCCTATTGTGTTACACCGATATCCTATATCGGTGAAGTAGGATTCTACTGTATATCCCCTTCATTCTGCATTGGTGAGGGACAATCCAAATAGTTTTCCTTCTCAACAAAACCCTTAACTTCTTGGTGTTCAAAAGGCTTGTTCTTGTTTACCTGATTTTTTATTGAGATGATATGTAGGGGATCATAATTTATTGCAATGGTTGTTTGAAATCCCATCTCTTTAAGAAAACTTTCAACCACAGGAAGTGCATCCTTACTCTTAATGATGAAGGGTCCAATCACCCAAGGGAATTTAATCTCTGAAGCTTTTCTAAAACTTATAAAATGATCATTCTCAACTATTAGCTTTTGTCTCACCAATTGTAATGCAAAAATTCTTGGAGTGAGGAATGCAGTTAGAATGTAAAGCTCATGAGTGAATCCATATACCCTAATAATTGTGTGCTCCTCCAATAAGAACCAATCACCTATATTTTTGTCTGTTGCAAACTGGAAAGATTCCTTCATGATTGGAAGTACCTTGGGTAATTTGGCTTGGAAAAAGTCTTTGTAAACCTATGCCATTAATAAGTTCATATACTTGAAGAAATTTCTGTTGATTTCCTCTGTTAAGACCATCTCTGGCGATTGTAAATTCTCCTCATTAAAGAACAAAAACATCATGGCCAAATAAGATTGAAACCTGAAGTGTTTTGTGCTGTGAAAATTTAGTAGCTGAGAGTGAATACTCTCATCGAGGAATTCATCAAATTTAAGACAGATTGACTGGGAAGACTGGGATTCAGATTGAATTGTGCTAATTTTCAACAATAAACTCATTAATAACTCAGTAACATACCTATTAGTATCCATACCTAAAATTTGACTCATCAATGAAATGACCAATTTAGTTTCTTCATTGAATAGGTTAGTATCTACAGGGAAGGAATGATTTTGCAAAGACACATCCGACCTAAAACAAGTAGTGAAAAATGACTATTTATGCTCTAGGGTTGCTTCACAGAAAGACTCAATTATGTTTTCTTCATTAAAATATTATCGTCATAGGGTAAATGAGGAAGGTACTATAAGTGAATCCTGGATGACTAAGGCATTGAAAGGACACCAAATTTTAGACTTGGCTAAGTCCATGACCACTCTTTTAGAGGAAGAATAGTTCGACGCACACCACTCAACAAAATCTGGAAAATTTAGGGTTTGTTCTGGACATAAAAAGTAAAAATGGAAAGTACAAAAACCATGTAATTCTATACCCTGGTCCTCAAATGTTTGTATTGGTTTTCAACTAGTTACTAGATCCAAAGGACAACATAGTATAAAAAACCTCACTATCCATGCCTTCAAATACCTCTTCAATTTTCTGGAATTCTAAGGCTTGAGCTTCTATTTCCCCTCCACTGTCCATACTTAAATAATTTTTAGTAGGTAAAAAGTGGCCTACCTGGTAAACTGATGGGTGGATGAGAATATTTTTGAGCTGAATTATCCCATACAAACAAATTTTTCTTCTTCCAATGCAAAAAAGAAAAATAGCTTTCATCGACGTGCCTTACCTTTTATAGTATTTTATACAATGGAATCTTCCACTGTCTTTCATGCAACTTTCCCAGGTGAATCCTTCTTTTTCCCTAGATATATTCCCTCTTTATCATGAATCGTCGATCTTGATCGTTGTTTAACCTTTCATTTGTAATCCCGCTGCCCTAGTTGTCTTTATCTTCCCTACACTTCTCAATAGTGGATCCTTTTATCACCGTAGATCCATCAACTCTTTTTTTTCTACTGCAGATCCTCTCCTTGATTTGCCACTATCATCCAAAATGTAAAACAACATACATATTTCATCAGTGGTTCCTCAAACAACCCTTGATCGTATTCCCCATAGATCCTATATGTTGATCAATTCCACCCTTTACACATTCCGCTCAACTCCAACTGTACATCTAGCATGCTTATTTTCCCAGCAGACTCAATCTCAACCATCGATCTTTATCAATCTCAATCTCAGTCGTTGATTCATATTACCTTTTAACATACTTCAATGATATCCCTTCTTACTTCCTCCATACATATTCTAATAGTGGAATCTCCCTCGACCGTAGATCTTACCATCTTTAAATATTTGCCTTTGATCGAGTGGGCCCTTTAACACATTCCACTTATTTTAAAATTGTGATATTTGGCGCAGATTTCATCGGTGAAATCATATCTAGCCATTGATATTACCAAGAATTAATCCTCACCGTCAATATGTGTTGGGCTTTAATAATTTTGCTGGTTCTCAACTTAACTTTCCTCGTGCATGTTCCCCTAGTGGAATCATTATGCGTCGTAGATCAACTTTCTCTTTAAATCACCATCGTAGATCCATGCATGCTATAAGCTTTTTTGCTGATTGGAAAAGTTTATTTCTCCGTGCAAGTTTCACTAGCAGAATTATCTTCAACTATAGATCTCTTTTCCACTTTTTCATAACTATAGATCTAGGTTTCCTTTATACCTTTCCTCTAGACATGGAATTTATTTTTACCTTGCATCTTTAGGTAGCATATTGAGTGTCGACCATTAATTTCCTTGCCTATAGATCTGAACTGTCCAAAATTTTGGGTTTATACCTCAGGTGCGCATTTTTCAATTTAAACCTATTTCTAAATATTTATTCCATGATTTTTCTAGGAAATACGGGTTTTATTTCAGATTTATCTGCTTATAACATCCTTTAAGAACCTTTAGAACACACCCTTGGTCATATCATCAAAAATTTATACAGCATATTATTTCTCCTTAGGCCTGCCCCTTCCAATTGCTAACCATAAATGGTGCTAACACTAGGTATCAGTCTATCTGTCCATGCCAAGGACAAGGTGCTTGCTTGAGTCCAAATAATTCCTTTTTTAGGTGAGAATTGTTCCCATGGACAATAAACTCTTCTAGTTGTTTAATGTAAACTTCTTCCTCAATACTACCATTGAGGAAGGTGGTATTTACATCCATATGATGCACATTCCACCCCATAGCTGAAGCAATAACAATGATGGTTTTGATGGAAGTATATCAAGACACATGAGCAAATGTTTTGTCATAGTCAATTACCTCTTTCTGAGAGAATCCTATGGCAACAAATTTAGCCTTGTGTTTTTCCACGCTACCATCTGCTCCGTGTTTAGTCTTGAAAATATGTTTGGAGGTCACTACTAACTTCCCCTCATGTCTCGGTACAACCTACCATATGTCATTCTTCATGATGGAATGGAATTGCTCTGTCATGGCATCCTTCCAAACTTGGTGTCTAGATGCTTCTTCATTTGTGCTAGGTTCTGAGTCAATGATGTGACTCTTCAATGCTACATAACTCGAGAACCTATGTGATCTTTTGCTTTCCCAATAGGTTCTATGTGGGGATTTGTGAAACTCTACATCTTGAAATGTCTGTTGTGCCCATCTCGGGATTTTTTGGCTTACTTCCAAATCTAAGGGAGCATCTATTGGATAACCTAGATCAATGGAATCAATCTGTTTAATCTTTTCGTCAAACTAACTCTTAACTTCTAGAGGGGGAGATGATCTAATCTCTTCATCATCATTGATCTCCATATCATATCCTCTTCCTTTTCGGATAGCCATCTATTCTTCAAAGGACACATCCCTGCTGACTTTGATCTACCTCAGTCTTGGGATGCATATTTTGTAAGCCTTCGAAGACTCGCTGTATCTCACAAATGTTTGATTCTTGTTTGAAGGTTCTAGCTTCACCCTTTTATATTTGGACACATGTATGTAGACTGGACAACCAAATATAGAAAGTAAGTATGCATGCTTGTGATGACCAGGTTCATTAAGGATCCTTCAATTGTCCTGTATGAATCAAGACAACAGTGTCATTAGTGTAGTCACCGTCATCATGCTCGATTTGCTCAAGATTTTAACTTTTTTCTTCCTTGACTTAGGAAGAATTCATCATGTTTCTATCATATGAAATAGACCAGGATCCTCATCTTTGAGGGATGACTCCCCCTATCTCTCATAGATTGGATGAGTAAATTTTTTCCTCCAGAGTTCATTTGCTATGACACTGACAGGAAGGAAATTGATTTTCATAGCAGAAAGACCGACATCTGTAGAATCTTTCTGCTTCTAATCACCAAATCTCTACATGAGATCATTCTGGGTATGCGAGTCATGCTTCTAGAGGAATTTTGCTTTCGATCCATCTGTATATCGATGGGATCACTTGTCCTTGTAGATCATAGCATTCCCTACAAGTTAAATCCCGTCAGATGGTTAACAACATTGTGTAATCAATGTATCAACAATAGTTTATCCAAGAATGTAGGCATATTTTAGTAAATGTTTAGACACAACACACATATGGCCATTATTTGGATGCTTACGGTCTCGATTATATCATACCATCAATAGTGTGTACTAATCTAAGTATGTTATAAAGGAGGTGTTATCCTAGATGGGTTCATGGAATGTTGTGCAACATGACAAGATATTTAAATAATCACGTACATAGAAAATACTACATAATCCTACTGTTCATCAATAAAGGAACTATATCGCATGCTCAACAACTTCATAAATATGGGAATATAGATCTGTGTAGAACATATTCAAAGCAACCATATCTAATCTACCATAGCATGTAAAATCAAATACTTATCTTTTATTGTTTTGTAAGTGAGATTCCACATCAAGATTCCATTGATCTTCAAATGCTAGCTGGAAGACATCACAGTTTGGATATTCATATCATCTCTTCAGTATGGAGAGTACTAGAAGAAGAAATTTGAATCATCATCATTCCTTAACTTCTTGTGAGGAGTGTCTTCATCAACATCAGTGGTTGAAGCTTCATGCTTCCTCTTGTTTGCACTAAAACACTTGTTTGCATAGTGACCATATTTCTTGCACTTATGGCATTGTATGTGTGATAATTCCTTCTTGTTCCCTTTGATCCGGATAAGAACTTAGTCTCCTAGCTTGGTGCTTATGTTTGTGAAACTTCTTCCCTTGCCTTTCTTGGTATGAGTAACAAAGTCTTGATTCTCCTCAACTTGAGGACCATAGAGTTTTTTCCTTGTTGCAATCCTTATCTCTTTCTGAGTGCAATCTTCCCATAACTTGTTGAATTTGGGCAGCTTGGTTCGACCACTTATGGTTTGGATGAAGGAATCCCAAGATGGTGGAATACCATTTAAAATGGTCATGGAAATCTTCTTATCTTCAATGTTATCTCCACTAATCCTTAGCTTGTCCCAAAATTCAGTGACCCTCATGAAATATGAGGTAATTGATTCAGACTTGATCATCTTCATATTTGACACTTGGTTCCTTAATGTGAGAGTCACATTGGTTATACTGTGTTCAAATAGATTCTTCAAGGTCTTCAACATATTCCTAGTTGTCTTGTTTTCTGATACTTGGAGAACCAAGTGATATTTGACTGAGTCCACCAGAATCCTTCTTTCTTTGGCATTACTCTTCCTCCATTGGGACTTGTCTTCTTCTGCTTCTGGAACCATCTCATTGACAAACTTCAAGAGATAATTTTCTTCCAGGATGAGAAGAATTATAGGTTTCTAGGATATGAAGTTTGTAGCCCCATCAAGACGATGTTCAACCTTTATTCTAACCATATTGTCTGTAGATCTGAACCAGAAACCCTAGCATGAGTTAGGTCAAAAATGAAAATTTGAATTTAAAGAAACTAAAATCATAGATAAATGCGCTATGTTAAGGAGAGATGAAGAAATGTGAGGTTGATCCAAAACAATGGCTTGATCAACACCGAACTTGAAACCCTAATTTCTTCAGAAACGAAATTAGGTAAAAAATGAAACTTCTTGGAATTTGGAGTTTCCTTCACCAAAAGATGCGCTTCCCTTAAAGAGAAGTTTCCAAAACTCATTTTATGCTGAAGAGATGAGGGAAGGAATTGTAAGGTCAAACCCTTAATTTTGACAATGGCCTCTTCTAGAACTGCTCTAATACCATGTTAGTTTTTACAATATTATAGCAATATAACTCAATTGCAAATAAACAATAGGATCTCTAGAAGAAAGACAAAGCACATAAACAAAGAATACAAGAATTTATCCTTGGAAACCCAATCGATAAAAATCCAAAAAACCTTCATATAGAGATGATAGCTTCTGAGAACAAAGAGAAGAAGAACGAGAGAGAAACATGTCTCTCTAAAATACAACCCCATAAAAACACTCCTTCTAGCTGCAGCAGTGCACCATCTTATGCTGGAGTAAGTTTGTTGTGAGTGAGTGATAAATGAGGAGGGGTGCCTCCTATTTATACTAATTTTCCAAGTGAATTTTTACTGGGGCTGAATTGACCATCTGACTGAGGCCGACCTACGTTGGGGAAATACACAAATAATTTTATTTTTATTCTTTTCTTGTGTATTCTTTCCCTAGGGTTTACATTATTATTTATAGGGTTTGCATGAGTAATAACATCAGTATAATCTCCCATAGGAGGCACAAGTAAATATGATACAAGTAGAATACAAATAACTTCTGAATTTGCACAATTTCCAACATAGACACGTGTCATGACACATCGACACCCTACCACGTTAGTATCATTGCATGTCAGTAGAAAAATAGAAAGGTTAAAAAAAAGTCTTGACCCAAAAAATAGTTTTGGCCATAACATGTGCATGTTAACCCAGAAAATGATGAGACTTGTACCACTTCGATGCCACTATGAAGGCTATAGGATTGTCAGTGATGGGTATGAACCCATTCTATTTCAATTTTGCAAAAATTCTGGTTTATTGGGTTTTGAAGGTGTGCAGCTCAAGGATGGACTGGGGTCTTGTTGAGGCCCAAATTGTTATGGTGCAGTTGCAACCTAGGCATTTAGATAAATATGGATCATTATGTCCAAATTTCTAAAGGGGTGAAGCCGAAATATAGAAGAACGTGAAATCCATTATTTGGGCAGGTGGAGCGTAAATTTTCAAAAAATTGGAGGAGTCAGAAGAGGCCCAAGAACTCATAACCATAATTTTTTTTGATTTCGACATTTAGTTTGCTCATCGATCTGAAGAACGTTTTTTAGAGGTGTTTTTTTTCCATAAATTCTTAGTTTGTGAGATAACAGTTTTCAGTGTGAATTTTAAGTCTGGAAAAATTGTAGAAAATTAAATGTTGGTGATTTGAAAATTTTATAAAATTTGATGGAGCATCATATTTGAATAGTGAATGTGTCTAGGTACTCACAATGATATGGGATATGAGTGCTCAATATAAAATTTTCCCAATTTCATACATATTTTCTTCTATAGGTCTTAGAAATTGGTCCTTTAGAATGTTGGAAATACTGAGATCGGGGGTGAATCAATATTTCACACTTTTTTACATTAATTATATCATATAATACTAATAATTGCCAATATCATTCAAAACCATGCACAACGCACCAAATATTTTACGCAGAAACCCAAATGGGAGAAAACCACAAACTTTGTTAAGTTATGTAGAGGTTACATTCATGGGATGCATCGACTCCCTGTGTTTTCTAGCACCAACTATATGGAGGAACAAACCTCCTGTTAGGGACAAATCACAATTTGT
Organism: Pseudotsuga menziesii; assembly: GCA_001517045.1. NCBI lineage: Eukaryota > Viridiplantae > Streptophyta > Pinopsida > Pinales > Pinaceae > Pseudotsuga > Pseudotsuga menziesii. The sequence continues at coordinate 297,786 of LPNX010076947.1, forward strand.
CAGACACCGATATAAAGGAAGTACCAACTCCCTGTATTTTCAACATTGATTGCATGGAGGAACCAACCTCCTCTGAGCACCAACTCACAAATTTATTACACACAGATATGAAGAAAGTACTAAATCCTTATGTTTTTCGAACACTGAATGGATGGAGGCACCAACATCATGTTAGCACTGACTCACACTCATTGCCCCATCCTTCCACCCTAATGAATCTTTTTTGTTTTGTTTGTTAAATTTACAACATCATGGGTCATTCTCCAAGCTAATATTGTGCATCAGGATTGGGCCTCATGTGTTGAGGTAGGAAGCCTAAGCCAGAATCAGGAACTTGGAGTAAAATAATTGGGTTGGAATCAAGAATGACTAAGCCTTTCATGTAAAAGGTTAATCCTCATGTGTTGAGGTGAATGATTTGATATGCCAAAGTGATGATGTTGTACAGTCTTGTTGGAAAAGGGTAGGGACTTGTTTGTCAAGTTAGATCCTCATGTGTTGAGGTGGACCTCCACTGTAGAGGTGATGCTTTGCATGCTGAAGCATTAATTCTATGTGATGTATTACTAACCATGGTCACTTGAGATGGATTATCTATTAATTCTCCTCTAGAGATTGGCAACCGCTAAAGTGAATTACTTTAGCATATGACCACTTGAAACAAGAGTAATATAATATGATCACATCATTAGACAAATATTTTTAGTACAATTTGATATGATAGATAAATTAAAGTTATCACAAATGGACAATGCATATAATATAAGAGATAAATTTAATGTGCATTAAGAACAAAGATAATTTGAATTCATCATGATAATGACTTCAGTTGATTAAGGAGAACTCGAATTGTTCAGGTTTAGTGACATTAACAATGTATGCCTCAATTAATTAAAGAAGAAATCATAGTGGTCACTTTAGTAAATCAATCAACATGATTTTAGTAAAGAAGAGTTAACTAAAGTGTTAATAAAGAAGAATTAGTTAACTGAAGTGTTTTGCATGACGACACTTGAGTTATGACACTTGCATGATGGCACTTGAGTTAGCACCCTAACTAAGTGATCTAGGAGTCAGTTAGAAGGAGAGTTCATTTCAAAGTCAGTAGATCTTGAAAATAATGCCAAATATGAAAGGCATTACACATTATGTATGTAGGATTGTGGAAATCGAAGAGCAAGGCCATTCTCCTAAGAAGGCATTTTCTATTTTGCATGAGAGCCTAATTTCCCATGTAGTGATTAACTATATCTCTCTTGAGACTAAATTTGAAAAGTTATTAATGTGTTGGAAACATTGCAAGGTTTATCTGGTTGATCTCTCTTCTCTATTGTTCAATAATAACACCCGAGGTGTTTGGATTCTCTCTTATCATGCACCTAGGGTACTGTTGATACCTGGAAAAATCCTAGGTACCAAACAGTAGGGATTCTCCTCGGTAAACAATCCCAATCAGATCGTCCACCATTTGGTGTGGGGAATACGTCCGGTTCATGGTTCCAGCTACCGTATATTAAATTCTTTAATCTTTTAATGGTTATGGCCCAGTCCATCCTTCATGTGATTTTTATTTAAATAATGAAATGTAGATGCCTAAGCTAAATGCAGGTCTAATCTGAATCTAAAACTAAAATATTATATCCCATCCAAGGAGAAAATTGAGAGTTCAAAGTAATATAATGTAATGCTCATAAAATTCTAACATATATCTGTACCAAGACAATAATCACATTCACATCAGAAAGAATACCAGAGGTAGCTCTAATATATTTAAACCATTTATTACCCTGTCAACATAAACATTTATACAGACATCAGACTATTCATGACCAAGGAAATATTTCCAGGAGGTTAAAACAATGTCATTGTATGATGTACATATGCAAGAAGAAATAGTTCTATAGTATGCATTCCACACATTCCGATTAAATCTCTGCGCAGGCCCTTTGTTCCAGCAAAATGATCCTTCTTATTAGCAAATAGGTAGCTCTTTTACACAATAGTCCAACATTCCTTTTACTAGGACAAAAGTCCTTCTATGGTGCTCTGCACCCCTATTTATACTATCTATATCAGTCACCCAAGAGATTCCCAGAGTTCTTATTCACCCACCTGGATAGATACAAATAGTTTCATAAAAAAAACAAAAAACAAAAAATAAAAAATTACACAGGCCTTGCTCTGCTGGAAATACACGCGGCCAAAAGTCCATCCAACGCTCAATGAAGAGCAGATTTCAAATCTTCTATCAACGCACTTTCATAAAGGATTTCTCTCTTATCTCCCACAATTCACTCCCTTGCTAGTTCATTGGTGAAATGGCTGAAGTACCGTCAAATCTAAATCGATGGTGGAATTCAATTGCATTGGGCGGATTTCATAAAGTATCGTGCTCGTTAATATTTTCTTCGATTGCACTGGTTTGCCTAGCAAAATAGCTCATAGCCATTTGATCTAACTATATCTTCATCCGAACCGTTGAAAAATGCAGGCCTTTAGCCTATTTCGTAATCCACCAACTTGATAAAATTCCTTCTTGTTCCTTTTGCAAAATTGATTCTGACCATAGATCAAAAAGACACCTAGATCCTCGCCATTCAAAAGTGCGGGGTCTACAGGATTTCATAGACTTGAAATATTCCATCTTCTGCGCACATTCAATATGTGAAATCAACCTCCATCGTTGATCTAGATCAAACCTTCATCTCATTCGTTGATAGATGTAGCCCTTTAACCAATTCTACAGATTTCAAAATTTATTTTCCACGAGCCTGTTGAATCAACAAAATTCACCTCCACCGTAGATCTGGTTCCACCTTTGATCTTGGACATCGAAAAATGGAGGTCCTATGCCATTATGCTGATCTGAGAAATGTATTTCTCCTTTCATGTTAAAACAACGGAATTCTTCAAGACTATAGATCTTGATCTGCCATGAATCTCAGCCATTGAAATATGCAACATTTACACGATCTCGCAATCGCCCATCCTAACTTGGTGAACCATAATACCTACAAATATAAAGAAAACATCATTAGAGATATGTATTTCTTGGAAACAACAATAATTTGCCAATGATACTGCAACTAATTTCCATATTTTCAATTGTAAATTTAATGATATGGGTCTATTATTAAACATAACAAAATATGATGACTAGCGCCCTAGTAAGCAAGCATTTTCTACTTAGTTTAAGTTTCAGGAGGAAGATTTATCAGTTTCCCCAATAGTTCATAGTCTCAAATGAAACAAAGGTTGGATGGCTCATATCATCTCAAAAGATGGATCAGATTTGATTTGAACCGTTAGATCATGCGGCCCAACAAGTTCCTTCATGCTTTTCCCTAGACCATTGATTTTATTCTGGAGTCATCCTCAGTCGTTGATATGAGATCAAAGTTGTGGGCTGCATGTTTTCCAAATTTACATTCTAACTTCCGTGATTTGGTTCCCGCAACAACCTTTCCTCACTGTCGATCTTATGCGGAATGTTTCTAGACCGTTGATCTTGATCAACGGAAAGAGGAATGTGGAACTTTAACTTTTCGCAACCAAAACTTGATCTTTTCCGCTTCTTCCTTTCCAATTCCACCTTTCCGCACCGTCAATATGTGTAGAGGCCTTCTGAATTGTAGATCTCGCGGATTGCAGAAAGCAGGGTTCTAACCTTTAAGACCAAATTCTTATGTTTCTGCTTTCCGCACCGTTGATTTGTGAAGATTCATCCTTAGCCGTCGGATTGCAGATCATGGAAAACGAAACATAGAACTCTAACCTTTTCACAAACAAAAATTGGCCTTCCTTCTTCAACTTTTCCCTAACCTTCGATTTGTGCGGACTGATTCTAGACCGTCGATTTGAGACTGCGAAAAGTGGAAGGCAGGATTCTAACTTTTCATGAACAAAATTCTAACTTTTTGCTGCCGCTTTTTATTTGATCATTGATCTGCGCGGAATCCTTTTGGACCATTGGATCTTGAACTGCGGAAGGAAGATTTGCAATTTTTTTCACAAGTGAAACTTGGATTTTTCAATTCCACCCTTTCGTTCCCGCCATTTCTTGGCCATTGGATCTTTGCATATTCGTCCCTAGCCGTCGATCTGTGGATCGCAGACTTCAGAAAGTAGAACGCGGGTTTCTAATTTTTTTCAAAGGTTAACTTTAATCCTTCCGCTTTCGCTTTTCTCGACCATTGATCTAGTTCGGAGCGATTCTCAACTGTTGATCTTAAATAAAACGTGTATTTTCTTGTAAGGGTTGTTTCCAAGGTTGCGCCTAAGTATTGGTTACCAGAATTACACTTCAGGCTTAGGGAAAAACCTTATGCTCGAGCTTCTAGTAAAGACTAATTTTGCAGGGAGGGCTTATTTGAGTTGGGCCACAAGTGTAAAAAAAATAAAAAATGGAAGGAGGGGCTCTAAAATGTAAAAAAATTGGGGAACAAGTTACAACAACAACAATTGGCGACTAGCTGGTGAACAAATATCTCTGAAAAAAACTTCTTTGAACAACAACACTTCCATATGGTATTGTACTATGCATGTTTAACGATTACTTACAACCATTTCCTGATACTATCTTTAAACCATATTGATTCAGGGATGCAACTTTCAAGCATCACATTTGATACCATTTCTTGATAACTCTCCTGGGGTCAAAGTATGAAGTTCATTTTACCCCTTGTCTTTAAGTTGGCACCAAATAAAACTCTACATGATCGTAGCATAGTAAGATAGATGTATTCATTTTTTCCTCATTCCCATGCTATAAGCATTCTTTTGATGCTTTATTTATGACTGAAAAAGTATTCCGAGTCTTCTTTTTACTTTGAGAATTCGGTACAGGTTCTTCCATCCACAATGTCCTTTTGTGAGTGACAACTTTGTTTGCTTATCATGCTCATGGACGAAGAAGAACCTTGCTGATATTTTATGTTTTGACAACCCTTTTGGTATGATGATTTAATTCTTCAACATCATTTCTTTAATTGAAGATTGAATATTTCAGAAAATGACTTTCCAATCTAAGCCTTTTGGCCTCTTTGTTTTGTAGCAATGGGATCATTTTGAATACCATACATCCATCAGATCTGCTTCCTTTCCATGGGTCCATCATGATATGCTTCCTGAGACAAGTATTAACGTGAGAATGGATGAAACCCCAAGATAATACTCCATACCTTATGATTCTTGGTTATTTCACATGGTTTATAATGGTTCAAATGTGGGCTTAAAGATTAGATTCCCTTTCCATCATCTACCAATAGTTAAAGAATCTCATTATGATTGAACTTTACCTTTTTCTCCTTCCCATAAGCAATTCCTGACATCCAAATATTTTGAGTTTAATCATATGCCTATACTTCCAAGCACCAAAAATTCAACTAGTTTATTAACAACAAACAAACTAAGGCTACGAAATAAGGTGAAACCAACATGAATAAAAAAACTAGAAAATCAATAAAAGCAAGTTTATTTATGTACAAAGGGTTTCTAGATCCTAGGTGAAGTAATGTTTGAGACAAAGGACATTTATAGGAAGACTTTATTCATGCCCTTGTAAATCATACAATTTTTAAGCTACAGGGCCTAACCTTTCAATGATTAGATAAGGGCCAATCCATAAATGTTGGAACTTTGTGTGTTTTCCCTTTTCTGCATGCAGATTATCCCATTTCAAAACTAGATCTCCTACATCAAAGTTTCTTGTACCAGATTTTCTTTTGTCGAACCATCTTTTGATGATAACTTGACATTTATTGAAATTATCTTTAGCCTTTTGCCGTAATTCCTCCAGTTTTAACAAAGTGTCAATTCGTGCTGGTAAAAATTTGCTACTGGAACCTCTTGAGGCTTGAGATATCTGCGAATATGGGAGCGGAATGTTTGGGGGAAAAATAAATTATTTTCCATATACCAGAGTATAGGGAGACACTCCTAAGGAAATATTTAGAGTGACCCTGTCTTCCCATAGTGCATTTGGAAGGGTTGAGTGCCAATTTCTTTGAATTTCAATAACGCTTTTATTCAAAATTTAGATAAGGTTCTTATTTGTTGATTTTGATAAACCATTTCCCTTAGGATAATAATTTGTTGAGTAATGTAACTTAATCCCCTTTTCATAAGCAAAATCAGTTATTTTAATAGATGAGAAATAAGATGCATGATAAAAAACCAGGGTAATTGGAACTCCAAACCTGGTCATAATGTTCTTTCGCAGGAAGTTGATGACCTCATCATCATTCACTTTTCTCAACGGAATCATTTCCATCCATCGTGTGAAATAATATATAGCAGCAATGATATACCAATGTTGTAATGAAGAATTCAGATTGATCTCTCCAATAACATCTATGCCCCATTGTTCGAATGGCTCTGAAATAGTAACAGGTTGTAGCGGTCCCGCTACTTTTGACAATTTTCCACCACTTCTCTGACATACATTACACTTTCTTACATAGGAATGGGAATCTTTAAATAAAGTTTGCCAGTAATATCTAGCTTTGAGTATCTTATGAGCTATGGTATCCCCATAATAGCGTCCTCCTGCAGGTCCGTCATGCAATTCTTTGATTATTTTAAAAGGCATCCTCTCTCTCGAGACATCTGAGAAAAAATCCATCATAATTTTTTCTTCTTCTGAAAAGCACTCCATCCATTATTTGATAGGAGGCTGACTTCAAACAAAGTGCCCTTCTCTGCTTGGAGTTCCAATTATTTGGTAGATATCCTTGTTGAAGATAGTACACTAGGCCTCTGTACCAATATTCGGGAGAATTAAAGATAGGACATACATCAATCAAGTTCACTTCAACTTCATTCTCCCACTCAAAATATTTATTAGTGTGATTTTATGCTATCAACTTGCACAACCCTTAACCTTTCACTATGGTATATGGTTTGAATTCTAGGTCATAGTCTTGTAGGGAAGTCACCCAATTGCCTCTTTGCTCACCCAATTATTTCTGCATAAAAAGAGACCTAACAACCGGTTGAGGAACTAAAACTTTTGTTCTATTTTTTAGAATATAGGGTCTGAATTGTTTTTCTTTCTTGAAGACCGCATATGCTTGTTTGTCCATGGTTGGGTAATTCAATTCACCCCCTTGTAACCCAGTGCTCATGAATGCTATTGGGTATTCGTCTCCCAATTCTCCTCTCTACGTAAGCACTTGCGAGAGAGTTGTCTGAAGAAAAAGTATATAAAATAAATTCCTTTTCAAAGTATGGACTCCTAAATGAAGGTGCCTGATCTATTGCTATTTTGATATATTTAAAGGAAAATTTCTCAATGTCAGTCCACTTGAACTGTACACTTTGCTTCACCATTTGCTGCAGGGGTTTCACAATTTGAGAAAAATCAGGGACAAACCTTCGAACAACATTTATTGTGCCCATAAATGATTTAATAGCTTTCCTTTTATGGGGCATGAGAATCTGAGTTATAGTCTTAACTCTCTCTTGATCTATTGAGATTCCCTTATTTGAGATGATGTGTCCCAACAATTTTTCTTCAAGAACTGCAAAGATTCTATTTTTTGGGTTCATAGATATACCATATTTTCTACAGTGGTCAAAAATATGTTTCAAGTGAAAAAAATGGTCTTCTCTTCTCTTGGAGAAACCTGTTACATCATCTAAATACACTACTACAAAGTGGCCACTCAAACCTCTAAATGCAATGTCCACGACCATCTGAAATGTGGCTCTGGAATTCATGAGGCCAAAAGGAAATCTTCTATAAGCAAATGTTCCCCACTTTTTACGAAATGTTGTCTTTAATCCATCTTGTTCAACCACTAATACTTGATTATACCCTAAAAATCCATCTAATAGGGAGAACATTTATGAGCCTGAAACCATTTGTAAAATTTGTTCCATTGGTGGAACCAGATAGTTGTCTTTATCCGATGCTCTGTTTAAGTTTCTGAATTCAAAACACAACCTTATCTCCCCTTAATTTTTTCTCACTGGGATTAGATTGGCCACCCATTATGAATGTTAAATATTGAAGATGATCTTTGCATTCAGTAATTTTATCTTTACTTCGTTTTGGATCAGAGGTTCTAACTTTGGGTGCATCTTTCTAAGTTGTGGAAATGGTTTTTCCCTTGTTTTGATGGGAATCACATGCTGGATGATGTGAGTGTCATAAGTCTTCAAATCTTCATACATCTAGGTGAATATGTCTTTGTATTGTGGAAACAACTTGATGAACTTACATTTTTCTCCATGCGAGTAACATTTTCCCAAATTGACATATTTGGGTTCAGCTTCTGATCCCAAATTGACCAACTCCTACTGCATTGATGAACTGTTCGTCTTCACATTGGTTGGCTTCTAGAATTTTCTCTGCATATCAAACATCCCTTCCAGGATTCTTACCGCTTTAGGCATTAAATCTCCCTCAACTGCATCTTCATTTTGTAAACCTGACAAATTTTGTTCTTCATCAATTATTGATTCTTTAAAAGATTCTCCATTTGTTAAAAAACATATAATCTTCTCATCATCATCGAATACCCTCATATTTGGAACATTGTCAGGTACTAATGGCCTGAAAATCAATTCAATAGAACATTTGTTATTAGTTGGTACTAATCTAGATGCCGAAGTAGCTAACAAATCAGCTGCAGTGTTTTGTAATCTAGGTACTGCATTTATATTGAAAGCATTGAAGTGCATAATCAAATTCTATACCTCAGAATGGTACCCTTTCAAATGTGGAGACAAACAATGAATGGTGTTTCTTACTTGTCTAAAAACTATCTCATAATCACCAAAAAGTTTCAAGTTTTTTACTCCTAACCCAATGGCTTTCTTGATGCCTAGAACTAGAGCTTCATACTCAATAGTATTATTTGTGCATTTGAACTCTATTCTACAAGATAGAAAGTGTTTATTGTTATCTGGATCAATCAGGATGCAACCTGCCCCTGATCACTCTTGGGTTTTAGAACCATCAAAATACAGAAACCAAAATCTATCTTCTAACTCTACCTGGTTAGTATCGTCTCCTATGTTAGTCACTAATTTTACTATATTACAATCAATATCATCATACCATGATAATTGAAGGAGACCAGGTTGTGTGTCTGATTCACAACTGGCTTCTTCATCCTGGTAGTTCCCTGGTTCGAGTTCCAAAAAATAGTTTCCCAAAACTAAAGACGAGAAGTTCACAGGTTCATTCTTCCCTTCTAACTGATTTACATTATACTTCATGTGTGGTTCCCTCAGTATTTTAATTTGGTTTTGACTATTGTTGTATGGTAGCCACATGTGAGACCAATTGGTTGCAAAGTAACCATTTAGTTTCGCTGACCAGTCCCTACTTAAAAGTAATCCATATTCTTTTGGTATATCCACTACCATGACATCTATAAACTGACAAACTCTGGGATCTGCAAACAAATGAATCAAAACATCTTTCATTTCCCCTATGGCTTTAACAACATATATGTCTAATTTAGTTATCTGAGATGGAGATGGTATGGGTTGGCCATTAATCCTTTTACATATTGAAAGTGGCATGACATTTGAGGAAGCCCCAAAATATACAAAACAATCATGCACATTATGATTAAAAATCTCAAATTATAGTAGAAAAGGTAAAGTCTGAGATTTAGACTTTCCTCCAATGCTTGCTTCATTTACTTCATCATCAGATTTCATGGCTTCTAGGATACTGCTGAGCTGTGGATCAAAAGATTCTAGAAGTTTCTTTCTTTGCTGAGGAAAATTACATAGTTCAAATAGAGAAATATTTTCTTTTGTTTTTTTAATATCCTCTATAATATCATACCCCATTTCATATCCTACCAAACGTTTTCTAGTACCTTCTGATTTATTTATCACTGTCTTCATTGGTTTGTTAACTACTAGGATTGCCTCTTTCATATTTATCGGATTAGGATTAGGTGTTGTTTGGGTAGTACTGATAATTTTATTCATGTTTTCTTTCAACTTATTTATTTTGGGCAGTATTAAACTCTCATCCACTATCAGCCATTTAATTCTAGTCATGACATTAACTGATGACACTTGAGTTTCCTTAGTAGGTTCATATTCACTAATGTAACGTCCCCAACCCTCCGATCGACGAAGAGGACGCTACCGATGCTGCTATCTACCCGGGAAACTAGCCCCATGAACATACACATGATAAAAAAAATTAAAATAATTTGAACTAAAACATGCATAGATGCATAATTATTTATCATACAACGGAAGCAAACTACATTCCATTCAAGCATTTAGCATGTTCATCATTTTCATTACACATCAAATACAACTATAGAGATGAAATAGACAAGAATACTTATCTTATGAAGAATTCATCCCGCAACCAGCTACGTCACTGCAACATTCCACCCAACCATAGGCCAGTGTGCTCATCAATCTCTCAGCAACACTGCCACCCCCGAGCTGGGCATGATTCCACAAGGAGTAAGGGGAAACTTGTAGGCTCATGCGTAGCCAAGGATACACAACTCAGCCAAGCCAACACGGTTGGGTTTATCAGGCTATCGGGAGCTGGAAACGCTGGTTGCTAAGCTAGTGGGCTCACTGAAGAGCTAAGGACACCTGCACCAGAGCTAGCCTGACTTCTAAGACATCCACACACACCCAACACAAGGAGTCACCCCCTTCTTTGCTGCACAGTCCCTCAGGCCATGAATTCCCTTCCAGTGCTATTTAGGGGGTGTAGAGAAGAAAGTCATCCCTCTAACTCTACCTATGAGGCCCCTATACACACTAGGTTTATCAAGCACGCTCAGGCTCCACTTCCACTCCCAAACAGTCCAAGGACCAAACAATGTGCACACACACAACGCAACACAACAATTCAAAGATCTGGGGTTTAAATGAAAACACCACAGAACAAAACCGGAATGGAAATTTGGGTAAAGCACAACTCAAACTAAGCAATTTGACTCTAGAGTTGTTCTTGGCCCTATCGTGGCCAAAACGACTCAATAACAACCCATAGCAACCCAAAATTCATGGGTAAACCAACAACGATTTCTCAGCTATGTGAGGAAAGGAATGCAACATGCGTGAAGGTGAATTCACATGCCCAGACCCACAATGTGAAGAGAAATACACACAACAAAATCCCAAAAATGAAATTCACATACAGGAAACTTCCATTCATTTGAGAGAGAGAGCCCAACATGGATGTCTGATGATGAGGGAAAACGTCCAGGGCCCAAAATCGTGAATGAGAAATACACACAACAAAATCCCAAAAATGAAATTCACACAAAGGAAAATTCCATTCGTTTGAGAGAGGGAGCCCAACGTGAATGTCTGATGATGAGAGAAAACGTCCAGGGCCCAAAATCGTGAATGAGAACTACACACAGCAAAATTGTGAAGGTAAGGCAACTCTCCTAGCTCTCTGCATGAGGAAAGATGAAGAATGGGGGTTTTGGTCCCTTCTCCTCCTGCCCACATGAGGATGAACGTGCTCCTTGGTGGAGTGTACGTGTGGGAAAGGACTGATAGTCCTGCCACACACCACTTCCCATGCAATAACTACCCCAACTAACTCCAGAGTATTTAATTTGGTAGTTGAGACAAGAATAAGACAAAAAAGGTTGTTGAATGAGACAAGGGATAAATGGTGAGTAAGACAAAAGATAGGTGGAAACTAAATGGGTTTATCGATTGACACTTGTTTTTTCCCCAATGGCTCCCAAGGGTTAGACACCCCCCCCATATCCTTAGGAAATCATGCCCTTTTCATTATGGTTGCATTGACATAGCTGGTTGTGGGTATTTTAATTTAAATGCATATTTACATGATGCCAAAATTATAATGTGTTGGATAGCATGATACACCATCGGAAAAAATTTTTAATCGCCGAAACATAAAATGTTAAATCAATGGTGGGGATTTTTCCTTTAGCTCCACACCATGAATAATTACAATATATACATCATATACATTTTAATGCAAATGGGGCCAAAACTGGGGTGTTACAACTAAGCCCCAAAGTAGGTTCCCAATCCCATAATACCATAGTGGTTTCTTTGTTTGTTTGTTTTGGCTCATTAGTTTGGGCCGAATCCTCTTTAGGATATACCAACTGATTCATAACCAGAGTCATTGAATCAACCCACTGTGGACAACTTTTTTTCAAAATGAGGTTCTTGGTGAAAAGTACAGAAGTGATATGTCACGTCTCCAACCATTACTCGACGGAGAGGACGCGACTAACATCTAACAACCCGGGCCAACGAAGCCCCATGAACATAATATAAAAATTGCTTGAAAATAAAACATTCATAAGTATAAACAAATGCATAATGAAATTTACATGATATATACAATGGAAGCAAATCATTCATTCAACACATTCATCCATTCATCATGTTCATCATAATTTCATAATAATTCATATGCAAATACAGTTGCAGAACTTAACTACACAAGAATACTTATTTTTGAAAGAAGCTCGTCCCGCAACCAGATATGTCGCTGCAACGTTCCACCCAACCATAGGCCAGTGTGCTCTTTAATCTCTCAGCAACACTGCCACCCCCGAGCTAGGCATGATCTTCCCCAAGGAATAAGGAACACTAGCAGATTTCACCCATAGCCAAGGATACAATTAAAATTTAGTGAAGCCAACACAGTTGGGTTTATCAGACTTACATAGGCAATGGTTTACACTTAGCCAAATTCACATAAGACACAACCAAGCCAACATATGGGTTTATCAGGCTACCAGCCAAGCCATCCTTCCAGTTGGGTTTATCAGGCTGTCAAGGAGGTGGAAAGGCTGATTGCTAAGCTAGTGAGCTCAACCCCAGAGCTATGAACACCCACACCATATCTAGCCTAATTTCTAAACAATTACACACCCAACACAAGGAAGCATTCCCTTCTCCGCTACACAGTCCCTCAGGCCATTCCTTCCCTTCCAGTGCTATTCAGGGCATGCATAGAAGAAAACCAGTCTTCTAGATTGGTTTGTGAGGTTCTTTCACACACTAGGTTTATTAAGCAAGTCTAAACTCTATTTCCATTCCTTCAATCAATTCAAATGCCAGACGTGGATGCACACACAATGATCTCAATCCTAGGATTTATCAAAACGTAGTAGACATCGGGGATTACATACACACACAGAAATTTATGAATTTCTAAACATTGCCAGTGCCAGACTGACTGCTGCAAAATACAAAAATGAAAACATTGCTGGTCTTTCAAATCAAAGACACAAAAACGGATCCACTACAATCGTGTTCAGGAAAACAACTAACGGTAAGGGAAAATGTGAGAGAGGACAAACCACAGAGGAAAACCAAAAATGTGAAGGATTCAGATTGTCGGGCAGGAGAAATTAGTGAAAGGTTCAGACTTAGAATCGTTTTTGATTGCTTGCTGTTGTGTGAATGACAAATTGATTTTCCAAAAACATTTTGTTCATTCCAATTCGTGAGGGAAGATGAAACACTGCCGCATGAGGGAAAAGTGGTCATTTTTGGTGTTTTCTTACCCAAGAAAATTAAAAAACATTTTTCCAGAATTGGTGCTCTACCCAATTCGAATTTCTTCCCACTCTTCCCATCCCCTAGTCCCTCATCCTTAGGAAAAATCATGCCCCCATCTCATTTAGTTGCGTTGACATAGCCGACTATGGGTTTTAATTAAAAATTGCAATTGTAACATAATGTTTAGCTGTTAATGTTCAACTAGCATAAAAAAAAATACCATCAGCCACACCTTAATTGCCAAAACATAAATACTAAATCGATGGTGGGTCTTTTTCCTAACTCCACACCATGATTATTTATATCATTTATTTAAATGCAACGGGTCAAAACTTAAAATAGTAGAATTATGCACAGGTGGTTGGGGTTTTCCACTCTCTTCCCTTTTTTTGTAATAAGGGTTGAATGGATTTCTATAAGAACTATCTCCTTAATCCTTTTCCATGTCTACTCTTTTGTTTGACAATTTTTGCACCATTTTCACTCCATTTTCTAGCTCATTAGAGTGTTCTTCTTTGGGATTAGTTAACAACAAAGGAATTTTGCTTGTGGTATGTTTCAACTCAGGTTCTATAGTATGCTTTGATATACAATCCATATCTACCCTACTTTCTTGGCTTCTTCATAGTTTTCTACCAATGTAACTTTGCCAACGTTTTTTACAAACATTGCTATTGGTGGATCAAGTGTTGTAGTATAATATTCTATTAGAGACTCTTCAGCTGGTTTTGTTGCAGCACTAAAGTCTAAAGTTATTCAATAAAGTGGTGAATCTATGATTAAAATATTGGACCTTTTCTTTCTTTTCCATCCTCATAGATAGTAATTCTTTCATGAGAGTGGCTACAGTTTTTTGGTTGCCAAATTTCCCTAAGAATGCCTTTTCAAAACCATCCTAATTTACTATTGAATTAGCTTGCAGAATAAAGTACCATGAAGATGATTTAGGTTCAAAAGTATGCAAACCACATCTTCATGGTCAACATTTAAAATATTCAAATCCATATAATTTTTTTTGAAGTAATCTTCAGCAGAAACACCCTTTCCAGGATAACATTTTGGTAATACCTTTTCTGGGTGCTTAGGTAAATCATGCAATGGAGCAACCAGGTTGAGTGGCTTTCTTGCTCTCCATGCGGGTTGATTAACAACAACCATGATTATAGGTGGAGACTGTGGTGGATACTGACTGAAAATAGAAACTGCAGGGGATCCTGGATTTAATTGGTCTAGAGGATGAACAATTTCTTTGATGGATATATCGATCTACCAGTTCTTCCAAATTTTCCACAAGAATTGAATCCTTAGTGTATGAAGATACTTTCTTGGAATATTTCCTTCTAGGTAACAAGGGGATAACTTTTAACCCCCCAAATTTCTTGATGTATGATCTAGTATTTCTCCTAAACTAATCTACTTCCTCAAATGGGACATCATACAAACGTTCTGATTCTTCTTCTCCAAAACCCGTCTGTTATTGTTCTTGTTCTTTAAAGTCAGGAAAAAGATCTCCAGGGAAAGTATTTTCTAATGTTGTTCCATTGTAATCTTCTCTGAAAAATGGATTTCCTCTACCAGCCATGCACTAGCTTCCCTCCTTCTAGAACCAATTTTGTTGATGCCTGGAAAAATCCCAGGTACCAAACGATAGGGATTCTCCTTGGTAAACAATCCCAATTAGATCGTCCACTACTTGGTGTGGAGAATCCATTCGGTTCATGGTTCCGACTACCGTAGATTAAATTCTTTAATCTTTTACTTGTTACGACCCAATCCACCGTTTATGTGATTTTTGTTTAAAGAATGAAATGCATATGCCTAAGCTAAATGTAGGTCTAATATAAATATAAAACTAAACTATTCTATCCCGGTCAGGGAGCAAATTGAGAGTTCAGAGTAATGTACTGTAATTCTCATAAAAGTCTAATAGATATTTGTACCGACACAATAATCACATTCACAATAGAAAGAACACCAGAGGTAGATCTAATATATTTAAACCATTTATTACCCTGTCAACACAGAAATTTATACAAACAACATACCATTCATGACCAAGACAAAATTCCTTCTATGGTGCTCTGCACCCCTATTATACTATCTCTATTAGTCACCCAGGATATTCCCAGGCTTCTTATTTGCCCACTTGGCTAGATACAAATTGTTTCATAAAACAAACAAAAAATTAAAAATTACACGGGACTTGCCCTACTGGAAATACACGCGGCCAAAATTCCATCCAGCGCTCAGTGAAGAGAGGATTTCAAATCTGTTATCAACTCACTTTCATAAAGGATTTCGCTCCCGTCTCCCACAATTAACTCCCTTTCTAGTTCATTGGCGAAATGGCTGAAGTACCGTCAGATCTAAATCGACAATGGAAAGATTTCATAAAGTATCATGCTCGTCAAGATTTTCTTCATCCACGCTGGTTCACCCAGCGAAATGGCTCACAGCTATTGATCTAACTATATCTTGATCTGAATCGTTGAAAAATGTAGGCCTTTATCCGATTTCACAATCCACCAACTTGATAAACATCCTTCTTATTCCTTTCATGAAATTGGTAATGACCATAGATCAAAAAGTTTCCTAGATCCCCGCCGTTCAAAAGTGTGGGTCTACAGGATTTCACAGCCCCAAAATATTCCATATTCTGTGCACATTCAATCCGCGAAATCAACCTCCATCGTTGATCTAGATAAAATCTTCATCTCTACCATTGATAGATGTATCCCTTTAACCAATTCCACATATTTCAAAAGTTATTTTCCACGAGCATGTTGAATCAACGAAATTCACCTCCACCGTAGATTTGGTTCCACCTTTGATCTTGGCCATTGAAAAATGCAGGTCCTATGCCATTCCGCTGATCTGAGAAATTTATTTCTCCTTGCATGTTAAAACAATAGATTTCTTTAGGACCGTAGATCTTGATCTTCCATGAATATCAACCATTGAAAGATGCAACATTTAACCGATCTAACAATTGCCCATCCTAACTTGGCGAACCATAATACTTGCAAATATAAAGAAAACATCATGAGAGATATTCCTGTTCTAGAAACAAAAATATTTTTCCAATGATACTGCAACTAATCACCATATTTTCAATTGTAAATTTAATGATATGTGTCGATGATTAAACATAACAAAACATGATGACTAACATCCAGTTAAGCAAGCAATTTCTACTTAGTTTAAGATTCGGGAGGAATATTTCTCAGTTTCTCCAATGGTTCACAGTCACAAATGAAACCAAGGTTGGACAGTTCATATCATCTCAAAAGATGGATCGGATTTGATTTGAACCATTAGATCATGCATCCCAGCAAGTTCCTTCCCACTTTTCCCTAGACCATTGATTTTATTCCAGAGTCACCCTTAGCTGTTGATCTGAGATCAAAGTTGCGGGCTACGGGTTTGCCAAATTTACATTCTAACTTCCACGATTTGGTTCCCGCAACAATATTTCTGCACCGTTGATCTTATGTGGAATATCTCTAGACCATTGATCTTGATCAACATAAAGCAGAATGTGGAACTTTAAATTTTTCACAACTGAAACTTGATCTTTTCCGCTTCCGCATTTCCACTTCTGCCTTTCCGCATCATCGATCTATGCAGATGCCATCTGAAACGTAGATCTCGTGGATCACAGAAACCAGGGTTCTAATTTTAAGACCAAATTCTTATGTTTTCGCTTTCTGCACTTCTGCTCCTTTCCACATCGTTGATCTGTGCGGATTCATCCTTAGCTGTTAGATCATAGATCATGGAAAACGGAACACGAAACTCTAACCTTTTCAAAAACAAAAAATGACCTTCCCACTTCCGCTTTTCCACTTTCACTTTTCCTTGACTGTCGATTTGTGTGAAGCGATTCTGGAACGTCGATATGAGACTGTGGAAAGCGGAAGGCGAGATTCTAAATTTTCAAGACCAAAATTCTAAGTTTTTGTTGGATCGTTGATCTGTGCGGAAGCCTTCTGGACCGTTGGATTTTGAATTGCTGAAGGCGGAAGGCGGATTTGCAATTTCTTTTACAAGCGAAACTTGGATTTTCCAATTCCGTCCTTCCACTCTTGCCATTTCTTGGCCGTTGGATCTTTGAGGATTGATCCCTAGCCGTCGATCTACGGATCACGGACTTCAGAAAGCGGAATGCAAGGTTCCAACTTTTTTCAAAGGTTAACTTTAATCCTTCCCCTTCCACTTTTCTCGACCATTGATCTAGGTTGAAGCGATTCTCAGCCGTTGATCTTAAATCAAAAGCTGATTTTCTTGTAAGGCTTGTTTCCAAGGTTGAGCCTAAGTATTTTTTACCAGAATAGCACTTCAGGCTTAGGGAAAAACCTTCTACTCGAGCTTCTAGGAAAGAATACGTATGCAGGGAGGGCTTATCTGAGTTGGGCGACAAGTGTAAAAAATAAAAAAATTGGAAGGAGGGCCTCTAAAATGTGAAAAAAATGGGGAAGCAGTTGCAGTAGCAACAGGTACCGAAAGTAATCTGCTATTGTAAAAGACATTCTATGCTATCTATCATTTTATACTGAGAAGATTTGCCGGGGTTTTTCATCCTCATTGTTTTGATGGTTTTCCCCAGGATACATCCTATGTTATGTGTGAATGATTATGTGTATGAATGGGTCATTGATTTCAAGTGCCCAATATTTCCGTAATTAAATTATAAATATCAAAGGTCAATATATTTCAACAAAATTCAACATGGTATTAAATCTCAAGGTGTGAAGGATCTAAGTTTTGGAAAGCAAGCTTGATCCTACGTAGATACTGATAAGTTGAGCATAGTACTTGAATATCAATGGCTTCAATATTCATGAGACTGTAATAACAACTTGAAGACACCTCAAATTTCAACACTTGGAAGGTCAGGATTTTGAACATCCTGGAAGAGCATGACCTTGATAAATATGTAGCCAATGTGGTGGAAGATCCTGCTACTAATGCAAGGTACACTAGATTCAAGAAGAACTAAGAAAAAACTAAGTGGATCATCTATGATTCGGTGAAGGGAAACATGATAATGGTGATTACTCCTTTGAATACCACAAAGGAATGCTTTGATAATTTAACAAATCTCTATGAGAAGAAGGCTTTGAGTCATAAGAGGGAATTGAAGAACATGCTTCAATATCTGAATATTGAGAAGGATGAGGTAGTGGCTTCTTTCTTTACAAATATATCTCATGTAAGATATCAACTTACTAGAATTGGAGTAGTAGTGGATGATGACGATCTCATTCAAACCATTGTTGATGGTCTTTGATCCTCATGGGATACATTCTTGGTTGTTGTTAATGGTCGATATGTTCAACATAACTTTAAGAGGTTGTGGCATGACTTCCTCCAAGTGGAAGGGTGAATCCAAAGTAAGTCTACTTCCTTCAAAGAAGAAAACATTTCCCTTACGACAAGGATGAAGAGATAAAAGAAACACTTCTCTTAGAAGAAGTTTTCTCATCCAAAGGAGAAGGTATACAACAAGGAATTTGATAAGTCAAAGATAATATGTTAGAAATACAACACGAAGGGAAATTATGCAAGGGAGTGCCAAAAAGAGCAAAGAGGAAAGTTCAAGGGTACGTTTCATGCTTCTACTACTACAGATATGAACCTACATAGAAGAATGCATCCGATGATAAGGAAACAAGGAAGGAGTACTATCGTGTCTCAACCCTTTCTAGATCCATCACCACTAGTGTTGAGACATGGTTGGTTGTTAGTGGTGAATAAAATCACATGAATGGATATAGGAGTGCTATCACAGATCTAAAGGATAAAAATTTCACCTACAAAGTAGAAATTGGAGATAACACAACATACTCGATCCAAGGAGTTGGATCCACCTCCTTCCAGTTGAGCTTAGGTGATGTACTACACATGGAGGATATTCTATATGTTCCTAGTTTAAATAATAACCTATGATATATTTAAGTTATAAAAGATAAAGGTTTCCAAGTTATGTTCATTGATAATCAAGCATTGTTATGACCGAAATCAGTGTGCAAGATAGAATTATAATATTTTATGTATTTTTGGTCACATTTTGTAGTTTTGGACTGCATTATGTGGATTGTGGTCATTTTTTTGTAGTTTCAGTTGAGAAGAAGTTAGGAAGTTGGTTAAGTGGACCATCATTGTAAAGGCACAATCCTATAAGTAGATGTAGAGTTGCAAGTGTTAAGGGTTCCATACTTTTACTCTTGGACACTTTTTACTTCTTGCGCATTCTTCTGAGGTTGATCTGTGTATGTGAGCTGGAGAACTGTTTTGGAGAATATGTATTTTGTTGTGAAGACTAATATGACATGACGGAAGTTGAGCAGAATCATTGTGTCTTTTACTGTTTTCTTGTTTTCCTCTTTTCTGCAATCCATTATGAATGCAATGTGTATCTGCAATATGGATATGTGAATGATGCAATGTTTTTATGCCTTAAATAATATTATATTGTTAGATCTATTTGCGCATTGATGGTTTTGTTGCGATTCCGGTATGATAATGATATCTGTTGAGTGATGATATAATTCTGTTAATGCATAATTTGAATGGTTAGATCTGTGGAATAAATGTTGCGCTAAGTTAATAAAGAGACACATGGTCCTCCTTCATACTACAGAAACTTCGTTTCGTCAGCTCTCCCTCGAACATATTAGGTGAGACTTCATCTTCTTTGCAGGTGTTGCCGAAAGGGGTAAAAAATTTTTAGGCCGGTACTCAGGGAGATCGCGATGGTTTACGTGTCGACAGAGAGTGGACCCCTATTGACTGGTTTTGTGTCAACAAATGGTTCCATTTTTGGGACCCTAGTGCGAAGAGGAGGGAGGACATGTTGTGGAATCCGATAAGACTGGAAATCCAAGATTGGTTAAACCAAAAGATATGGGAGTTTGCTGAGAAATAAAATCGGTACCATAGATTGACGAAAAATAGGTGGCTGGAAGAGTATATGCAAAATGGTCCACATGAGTACTTTTTCTCTAAATTTTCGATCATCTTGTATGAGTGGTTGGCGTGATTGACCTATCGCAAGACAAATTTACAAGGAGGTGAGCCAACGTTTTGGACCCCAGAATTGATCCAGGAGTTTTAGGAGGTAGACAACAGAGCATCAGGGGCTTTTGAAGTCTGGCTTGACAGTATATTGGAAGGCTATATCATCTAGTTCATGGTTGACACAACTAAATATTATAGCGAAGCAGAAAGGGAATTTTTCAATGGACCAAGAGGTAGGTTCCTGTTGTCTTCGCAATTGTCCATTAAGATGCTCATCTGCAAAAAAGGCATATTGAAGGTGCACCTCTAGTAGTAGAACTCTGGTGTGCGGAGGCTGCGGGTAGCATGGGGACGAGGGTTGGATGCAATTATACGGGGTAGATGGATGGAAGTTACAATGAGAATGTGAGGGAAGAAGAGGAAGGAAGTGGTATTACGAGAGGAGGAGCAAGGTTTCAGCAAGAAAAGAGGTAGAGGACAGGAGAGAGTCCTGCTGCGACCGAGAAATAAGGCCATGAAGGAATACAACATAGAAAAAAGTGACCCTACAGCGAAGAAGGAGATGACCACGCTACGCCTGAGCCCAAGGAAAGGTCGACCCAGAGCGGCATTGTACCCACACCTCTGTGCACTGCGCCATACTTGAGAAGAAACATGAGTTCGAAACCACCGTGTCCGACGTGTCAACACCGTTCTAATAGTAGCAGATCAATGACTATAGGAAGAAGGCCTAGGATGGCGGTCGATGATGTGAAGTTACCTCTATTCCATGGAAATGGGACTGAGGATCCAGAGCAATAGTGGTTCTTATGTGAAGCTGTGTGGATTGTCAAACAAACTATGAATGATGAGGTCAAGAAAGGTCAATTGGCGATGACCCTTTGCGGTCATGCACTAGATTGGTTCATGAAATTTGTACAAGTTCCTACGAGGGCTCTAGCGAAAGCATTGGCTGAATTTAGGAAAGGAATGATTGAATAATTCAGAAAACTGAAATCAGAAGCGCAATATATCATAGAGCTGAAAGAGATTAAGCAGTATCCAAATGAGACTGTCTGGGATTTTGATCAAAGGTTTAAGAAACCAATGGAAAGTGTCATCTTTGAGATGAGCGATATTCAATATAAGGAATGGTTCATCACGGTGTTACTATCTCATATCAGAATACCATTGATGCAACAGAAAATTACAACACAGAGCGAGGCTCTGGATATTGTGATGAAGTTAGAAGTTTTACCCACTGGTGAGAATGCAGTTGGCATGACTCGGATCTAGACACAGATAACGAACCTAATGCTCTAGTTGCAAGATATTAAGAAAGGAGAAGAGCACTGCTAGGACGTGTGGTGTACTCGATGCCACATAGACAAACATGCCAAGGATAACTGCTTGGATTTCTGAAACTACCTATTGTCAGGAGCACAAAACCCATTGAGTTTTGGTGGTATGCCATGGTGCTATATTTGTCTAGTTTATGGGCATCGACATGAATATTATGGATATATGTAGAAGATGGTTACGAAGACAAAAAATTTATACATTATGCCGATATGTTGGGCACAAAGATAAGGACTGTCGCGCATACGATATACTCTAGGAGAGAACAATGGACAAGTACTATGTGAAGGGAGAAGACCATCGAATGGTATAGCAACCGCAACCGTAGCTGCAGGTGGTACAGACACCACCTCAACTGTAGTTCATATCGCAGCCGCAACCACATATGCAGTTTGTACCGTAGCCGTAGCTACAATAGTAGTTTGTGCCACAAGCATAGTATAATCAGATGCAGATGGCTCCACAATAGCCACAATATGTTCAACCAGCGCAGTATGTTCAGCACCACCCAAATTCCTCACAGCAGTAATTCAATCAGCCGCAGTATCAACAACAAGGAGGATTCTAAGGAAGACGAGGTGGAGGATTTGGTTGAGGAGGAGAACGAGGTCATGGACCAGTGCAATGTTATAATTACAGAGTATTGGGACACTATCAGATCGATTTCCCAAAATTTCAAGCACAATGTATGTATTGTATCGCTGTCGATCACACCATTGAGAATTGTCCACAGCTGATCGCAAGATGGCAGAAAGGAAATGTTCCACAGTTGTAGAACCAGAACCAAAACCAATTGCAGAATTAGAATCAGTTGCAGAACCAGAATCAACTTCATAATCAGAACTAGAATGCAAATCAAAATGTGAATCAACCTATGAATCCACCGCTGAACCAGAATTAGGGACCAACTGTTGCGACAATTTCAACAGAACCAAGAACACAAGATGTCGATGTTGCTGTCATTACTCGAGGAGGTGCGATGACAGGAGAAGATGGCTCGCGTCTATAGATTCAGCTGGTTGGGAAGAAGAAGGTAAAGTTTGATAGTGATGCTGATAGAGAGACATTCTTTGAAACACATGATGTGATAAGAGGAAATCCTGGTAAGTTATCTGTTTATGAAATTCCCACTGCTTTTGATTCAACTTGGTAGAAGGATCACGGCGACAACATGGTACCTTACAGAACTTCTTTGAAAGTTGTTTGTTGTTGGAAAAAGATCCCAATTCTCTTACCGAGATTGAGAATCTATTACATCGACTAGCTAAGGGACGGAAATAGTCCCCTCTTTACATAAGAAAAAGATAGGAAAAGAGATGCACATGAATATTCAGATTGGGGAATATGAGGTAGATTCAGTCATATTGGATCTAGGCTCAGATGTCCATATTCTAACAAGACAAACATGGAAAAATATGGGGATCCCACAATTGGTTTGGTCCCCCGTACAACTGCAACTGGCTAACCAGGCCAGAGTAACGTCAATTGGGCGAGTTCCGTGCCTTGAGATGGAAGTTGAAGGGATGAAGACTTATACTGATTTTGATGTTATTGACATTGTCGATGGTGGAGGCTCGTATCCCACAATGTTGGGGATTGGATGGGCCAATGACAGCTTGGAAGTGATTAATTTTAAGAAGCACGTAACGACCTTTAAAAATCAAGACATCAGAGTCATAGCTTCGATGGATCCAATTGAAGGGCGATGATATGTTGAGATGGTGAGGGATGAAGCTGTAAAATGATAGGATCATGCATATAACATTTCAGAAGATTACATCCATCCGACTTTCGATGGGAAAATCGATTGGTGCAACTCTAGCTCTGTGTTTTCTGACTATTATTATGCTCTAGAGAACTGGTAGAATCAAATGCATGAGGTATCGCTTTGCAGGTGTGGCTTGATTACATAGTTGTTGTGCCGAGTCGCAACTGAGACTATTGAATTACCAGTATATGAAGGACTTCCCGAGTTGTTTGAATTTCTATTGGAATTTGAAGACAAGGTTTTAGAACCACAACATTTGCTAGCATTGGATGAAGCGCCGAAGGCTACTCCAACACGTTGGTGGGTGACCCCTAAGAAGTCAATCACTGGCTGGTCGTAGTGTCGAAGATTGATGACAGTTTGATTTGGCAATGTAGAAGTGTACCACGCTGGAAGGTATGATGGGTGGAATAACCCTGGTGATCATCTAATTGAGTGTCAAACCTTGTGGGCATCGCGACCAAAGGATGAGTGGGTCCATGCCTTTGTTCACACGTTGGATGAGATGTCGTGATCATGGTATATATCAGCCGAGTTGCGTAGAGAGATCACTACTTGGGAAGAGTTTATCGGTTCACTTCACTCACACCTTCAGTATTGAGGATACCAATCTAGATGTTCATAATGTACTGCAACTCATCCATGGCGTTGTTATGAAGGTAGTTCCAGTTGCATATCTGGTGGATCTGCATTCACATTGTCAGATGTAGTCGATGATGGAATGCTATAATGTGACTGGAGGACCTAAGGATGGTGATGATCCATGAAACATCAATATTCCAGAAAGATAAGGGAGTTGGGATGTCGCAGCACCTAACGTAGTGACGAATCCAATGAATCAACCATTAAAGATCAGGAAGGTTAACATTGGGACGGAGGAGAACCCAAAGGTTGAGAGTGTTGGGGATTACTGGGATGAAGAAACCATGGCAAAGATCACAGATCTATTGCATGAATTTCAAGATTTGTTCCCTACTAAGTTTTATGAGATGAAGGGAATACTGGGAGATTTAGGAGAGATGAAGATTTTGCTAAAGCCAGATGCGAAACTAGTAAGGAAGAGCCCATATCCCCTGAATCTGCGATACAAGGAAAGGGTCAAAAATGAGCTTGCAAGAATGCTAGAAGCTGGAATAATTAAGCCAGTTGAAGAGTCAGAATGGATAAGTCCTATGGTGGTCCAAGACAAGAAGATGGGTGAGGTTCAGATTTGTGTCGACCTTAAAAAATTGAATGATGTGTGTGTGCATGATCCATTTTCGACACCATTCACTAATGAGGTGCTAGGAGTAGACGGTAAAGAAATTTATTCCTTCATGGATGGCTTTTCTGCCTATCACCAGATCAAGATTTCAAAAGAGGATCGCCACAAGACACCATTTGTTATTGAATGGGGTTTTTTTCAGTACACTGTGATGTTGTTTGGGCTGAAGAATGCCCCTACGATATTTTCCTGGGTTGTTGTCGCCTCATTCAAGGATTTTATTCAAAAGTTTTTGTAAGTTTATATGGATGACTGGACAGTATATTGATTGATCAGGGACCATGTGGAAAACCCACAACTGATGCTAGAGCAATGTCGACAGCATGAAATCGCGTTGAACTCGAAGAAGTGTATTATCTACACACCTTTTGGGATACTGTTGGGACACATTGTTTGCAAGCAAGGATTGTTGGTTGACCCAACCAATATTGCGTTGATTTTAAGTTTGCCACCGCCTAAAATTGTGAATAAATTGAGAGTAACGCTAGGGCACACCGGATACTACCGCAAGTTCATCCGTGGTTATGCTGCGATCACAATGCCTATGGAGAGGTTGCTTAAGAAGGATACAGTATTTGTATGGAGTCAGGAATGTCAGGATAGTTTTGAGATGCTGAAGGCTAAGATGGATTCCACACAAATATTAGTTTTTACTTATTGGAATAAGGAGTTCCATGTCCATGTGGATGCATCATCAGTTGCACCGGGTGTGGTGCTGGCACATCCAGGGCAAGGAGATCTTAATCACCCAATCACTTTCTCTAGTTGGAAGCTGTCATCTACGGAGAAAAATTAGAGGACAACAGAGAGGGAAGGTATGGCGATGGTATATGCCCTACAAAATTTTCTCCATTATCTATTGGGTGGTCACTTCAAGATGTTCACGGATCATTCTGCTTTGAAATACCTGGTCAATAAGCCTATGTTGGGGGGGAAGATATGCCGGTGGATACTTCATTTTCAGGAGTTTAATTTTGAGAAGCCAGGTTGCTTGAACACTGGCCTATATCATTTATCCTGAATTGAGATAGGTGAGGAACCAACAAACATTGAAGATGGATTGCCAGATGCACAGCTATTAGATTTGACACGGTTGATGATTACTATGAACAAATAATTTAGTTTTTGGTGATGGGAGTAGCACCAGAAGACCTTACTACAAGTCAAAATAAGCAGTTGGTTTTCAAGACTACGAATTTCCAGTTAATCATTGGATAACTCTATAAACTAGGGCCAGATGAGATCTTACGACGATGTGTCCTGCCACATGAACAAGGGCATATTTTGGCAGAGGAACATGCGGTAGTTGTTGGTGGACACTATGGAGGTCGTGCTACTACTAGGAAGGTGCTCCGTGTAAGGATTTGGTGGCCCACTCTTCATACTGATGCGATAGATTATGCGCGGACTTGCGATGTCTGTTAAAGAAATGGAAAACTGTCAAGGAGGGATGAGATGCCATTGTTACCTCAAGTGACATTGCAGCCATTTGATAAATGGGATGTGGACTTTGTGGGACCAATCAATCCACCTGAAAAGAGAACCGATGTGTGGTACATAATTATAGCGACAGATTATTTGAAAAGATGGGTAGAGGCCGCAACTATTGTCGATTACACCGCTGTGACAACAATGAGGTTTCTATTTGAAAACATTGTTACTTGGTTTGGATGGCCAAGGATATTGATGATGGACCAGGGGAGTCACTTCATCAATCGCATAATCAATGCATTGAAAGAGGAACTCCAGATACAACATAAGAAGAGAACCCCGTATAATCCACACGCAAATGGGATAGTGGAGGCATTCAACAAGGTGTTGGAGCATGTGCTTACAAAGGTGTGTAACACAAACCGCGATGACTGGGATTTGAATATTCCAGCAGTCTTGTGGGCATATCGCACCACTTACAAAAGATTGATAGGACATACACCGTTCAAATTGGCATATGGGAAAGAGGAAGCCATGCCTATGGAGTACATTGTTCCAAGTTTGCGCATAGCGGTAGCGAAAAACATGGATGATGAAGAAGCATTAGAGGAACGATTAGCGCAGTTGTTATAGCTTGAGGAAGACCTATTTATCACAGGTTTTCACCAGCTCATTCAGAAGGACCGACAAAAATCTTGGCATGATCGACATATTAATAACAAACAGTTTTAGCAAGGAGACCTGGTCATTATGTATGAAAACAAGTTCGCCAAACATCTAGGTAAGTTGCAGATGCATTGGCTAGGTCCATATCTCATTAATTCCATTACTTCAGGAGGTGCAGTACAACTACAACAGTTAGATGGGGTGATGCTACCAAAGTTAGTAAATGGTAGTAGGATGAAGCCCTACATAATGGGCCCAAAACCGCGCGATGCATGAGGCACCGCGTGATGAAAATAAAAAGAATATTTTTGTTTCTGCATAGTTAGGAGGATGACGCACCAGGAGGAAGTGGATGCAAAAGTAGAGAAGTTGGTATCGCAGTTAGGATTCCATGCCGCAACAGCCGCAAGGCCACTACATAGTCAAATCAGTAGTAAATGAAGATGGTTAAAGCAGTTAACCAACAACACTTGTTGAAGCGAAGTGTGTTTATGGCCAATTCGACCGTTGGATTGACATGATCGCTGACTGATTTAGGTGATTAATGCATGATTTGGTCGAAATGATTAAAGTTGATTTGGCCATGATGGAGATGCGATTGTTTTGGTGCTATAAGAAGGGGTCGAATGTGGTTGGAATTCACCATTGTGCAAGATTGAGTGTTGAAAGAGTTGCAGAATTGTTGCAGAGAGTTGTGTTGTGATTGCATTGAGTTGAGTTGTGGTGAGTTGGTGATTTGCTGAGTGGATTAAGGTTGAGTGCCCACTGAACATTGTGGGGCATGCTACATGAGAAATTCATGGTTGATATTTCTAGCGAGAGGGATTCATCGATCATCGAGGTTACTATTGAGGAGGAAGTTGGAAGTATGCCGGTGGGATCTTCCTCTTTTTCGAAGAAGAAGAGAGAGGCGCAACAGAACGCGTCTCCAGTTCCGAAAGAATGACAGACTAGAACGCCTGCAAGGGCATAGGAGGAGACAGTTGTGTAGTCGGATCCATCGAATTTAGGGGCTGTGGAATCATCATCCCGCATAGGGGTTTCCATTGCAGACATCCCTGGGCATGTGCCTCCCACATAGCCCGATGCGAAGCTAAGGAAGATGACCAAGAACCAGAAATACCCGGTGAATATGCTGCCAATTTCATAGGGTATGGCACACACCACAGATATCGTGCTTGCACTGATGGGAATGAAATATGATGATCACGACATGCTTGCATCGACAGAGATCACAAAGGGTCCCTATGTACCTATGGTAGCGGTAGGAGGAAACCCGATATTATGCATTCCACGGGACTGGGCGCACGTATTCGACAAAGCAGGACTGTTGGGATTGATTAACATTTTGCACTTTGGGTGGTTGAACAAAGAAAATACATGCATGAAGCAACTCTTGGCCTGCTTCCATGGCAGGATTTTGTTGCTGGAAAAACCAGTCACAGTCACGATAACACTTATTCCAGAGATCACAAGGCTGCCTAAGGATTGTCCAGACCCCTTACAATATTTTAAAGGAAGGGATAATGACAAGAGGCTCGTGACAAAGCTAAAGAAGAGATATGGTTTGTAGCGGGATGAATAGGTGTACCGCGTCGATAGCATCAATGATCTGATTGTCCGTATTGGCGCACTAATTTTGGACAGTAAGATAGTGAGGAGGAACATACCAAACCAATACAATTTAGGGGCTATTGCATGCGTGGAGTAGTGTGCGCAAGGAGTAAAAATGAATTGGTCGCTATTTTTAATGAACCAGTTGACGGAGGATGCAATGGCAGTTTAGGCGGGGCATAGATCATTTGCATACAATTGGATACTGATCTTAATTGCACTCATGGATTGGATAGAGATAGACGATTACCAAGAAATGGATGTCGATGCAATAAATATCTGCAAAGGAGCACACTACCAGAACCTCTGGTGGGTGAAGGAAGCTGACAGACTTAAGGACTAAGCAGTTTGGTTCTGGATATATCAGGAAGCGTTGTAGGCTGCAACTGTGAAATTTCCATGATTTTCTGAGGAGGCTTTGACGAAGTTCCAATGGGTTGCTCAGCTCACAATTGGCTCACATGTCATTCATGTGTAGGTGCGGCGTGACCCATAGAAGTAGTGGTTTCCAACACCTTACAAGTTTTCTAATTCATAACTGGAGACAATTTTCGATGATTGTACCACAACATGGAGAGAACTAGCCGGCCTAGAAGAAGTGTCAATAGGTACACCAACGGATGCACTAGTTGATCTGCTACCTGATCCTGACCAGCAGAGTCACCATGATTTCGATGAAGAGTCGTCGCGGACACCCACTGACTCGTAAGTAGAGAGAGCATTTGAAGAATTAAGGACGAAGAAGCGACATGAGATGGGTGCGAAAATTAGTGTAGCCCCAGGGATGGAGGACCAGTTGAACCGACTCATTCAGGAAATTATAACTGCAATGGATGCAACAACTGAAGAGATGAATAAACAAGCAACATAAGGCTTTAGCAAGGTAAAAACTTGACTTGATTCTTTATTTGATGTAGTATTGAAGATGGCACCGGAGGTAGCGACTGTGCAGAACCTTGGCTCAATCAGCACTAGGACGCAGATTCAGAATGTGCAAATTCCACTACATGCGATTGAGACCAATAATGAGGATCTCAATGCCTACCTGTAGTAGTTACAAGATTTGTTGATAGACATCAATGCATTTTCCACATAGACATTGGTGCATATGCATAGGGTTGCCAATCAGGAGTTGGAAGACAAAGAACAAAGTATCAACGGTCAGTTCTTACGATTGCAAGAGAAAGAGGCAGAAGCACAGAAAGAGGTTGAATAATTGAAGAAGGAAAAAGAGCACATAATCGTGGAGAATGATAAGGTGATTGAAGAGTTCAAGAAGGAGCAGGATTGAATGGTGGTTTACAAAGCGCATCTCTGGAACAATAGAGTGCGGTTGAAAGAGGAAGTTTTTGATGCCTGTCAGCATGTATATGAGAGCACGGTGAAATTGGATGTGGTGGTGAAAGAAGAAAGGCTTGGGGTGTTCATTGCACAATTGCAGAGCGACAATGCAAACTTACAGGCACTAGTACATCCAGACACACTACCTGAACAAGTAGCATAAAGGAAAAGTGCCATGGAGGATTTGGTGACACGGCTAAAGGAGATGGAGCAAGAAGCAAAGAAGGTAACTGGTGTGATTATGCAATTTTGGGGCAGCGTAGTCTAGGATGAGCAATTGGAACAACTGACCACACAGTTGTAGGAGGCATACGGGAAACTAGAAAAATTTAATACTTCGTTGAGAGTGCTACCAGCAGTTTTTCAGATCACTAAGTCTGCGAAGCTGAAGGAGTTGCAACATCGTGTTGTAAAGGCCATGGAGCATTAGCAGAGGCACAACTTTCTGTTAAGGCATTTTTTGCACCGTAGGAAGTTGAGGAAGGAAAAAAGGAGTTTATGGATAATATGGTTGAGCATCCACTAGCGCATGATTTGATAGGAATCTAGTAGATTGTTGAAAAATTCAAACAACAGGTTAAGGAGATCACTTAGCAGTACGACGAATTCAAGAAGAAGATTAGTGAATACACCATGTCCAGCTGAGGTGGCTCAAGGGTGAGCCACAAGATTGTGTTGGGGTTTGTTAGCAAAAAAAATTGGGGTAAGTTAGCTGTGCAAGGTCAAAGATTTCGCGTAAGGTGGAAATCGACGTGCAAGATGGAATTATAAAATTTTATGTATTTTTGGTCACATTTTGTAGTTTAGGATTGCATTATGTGGATTGTGGTCATTATTTTGTAGTTTCAGTGGAGAAGCAGTTAGGAATTTAGTGAAGTGGACCATCATTGTAAAGGTGCAAGCCTATAAGTAGATGTAGAGTTGCAAGTGTTAAGGGTTCCATACTTTTACTCTTGGACACTTTTTAGTTCTTGCGCATTCTTCTGAGGTTGATCTGTGTATGTGAGCTAGAGAATTGTTTTGGAGACTCTATATTTTGTTGCAAAGACTAATATTACATGAAAAAAATTGAGCA
This sequence comes from Pseudotsuga menziesii, assembly GCA_001517045.1. Taxonomy (NCBI): domain Eukaryota; kingdom Viridiplantae; phylum Streptophyta; class Pinopsida; order Pinales; family Pinaceae; genus Pseudotsuga; species Pseudotsuga menziesii. The sequence goes on from LPNX010076947.1 coordinate 328,809, forward strand.
GAATCATTGTGTCTTTTCCTGTTTTCTGCAATCCAAATATGAATGCATTGTGTATCTGCGATATGGATCTGTGAATGACGTGATGTTTTTCTGCTTTAAATGATGTTATACTTTTAGATATGTTTTCGCATCGATGGTTTTGCTGCAATTCCAGTATGATAATGAGATATGTTGAATGATGATATAATTATGTTAATGCATAAGTTGAATGGTTAGATCTATGGAATAAATGTTGTGCTAAGTTAATAAAGAGACACATGGTCCTCATTCATACTTCAAAAACTTGATTCCACCAGCTCTCCCTTGAACATCTTGGGTGAGACTTCATCTGCTCTACACCAGACAGGGTAAAAACTATCTCAGTCGATGCTCAGGGAGATCGTGGTGGTTTGGGTGTCGACAGAGAATGGACCACTGTCCATATTTTGGTTCTCTCCATTCAAATGTTGAGAGGGAGAATCTAGAAGAGTTCTTAGATTCGCTAGCTCCTGAAGAAATAATAGAACTGGCTGATGAACCTCCTGCTAAGAGGTTATTTGCATGGTTCTCATACATTCTACAAGATGCAGAAAGGCATGGATCACCATTAGGATCATCTAGAGAGAGAAATAGAACTGAAATATATTTAGGGTATGTTTCACATATGAGTCACATCAGTGCTTCAAAACCTTCCACCTATGAATAAGATGCTAAGAAACAAGTATGGAAAGATGCCATGGTAGAGGAATACAAATCTATTATGAATAATGATGTTTGGGAAATTGTTACTAAACCCGAAGGGAAGTCCATAGTAACTTCTATATTTCTCTATAAGATCAAGCATGCTGTTGATGGAAGTACTGAAAAGCATAAATCTAGATTTCCTGCCCGAATTTCTCACATAAATAAGGAATATACTACGATGGGACATTCATTGTTGTGGCCAGGTACACAACTATTCAAGCTATGATCTCACTTACATCTGTTCTAGGATGGAAGCTTCACCTAATGGATGTGAAGACTTCCTTAGTCAATGGTGATGTTTAGTAAGAGGTTTACATACAACAACCTTCAGGGTTTGTAGTTCATGGGAAGGATTCCCATGTTTACAAACTAAATAAATCCTTGTATGGGCTTAAGCAAGCCCCCAATCATGGATTGAGAACTATCTTTAAAGACTAGGCTTCTCTAAGAGCAAAGTTAATCCAAATGTGTGCTTCAAGATTGTGAAGAACCAACCTCTAATATTGGTTCTCTATATTGATGATTTGTTCCTTACTAGAGAGGAACATTTGATAGCTTGGTGAAAGAGGGAGATCACTTATGAATTCGAGAGGAAATACTTGGGTCTTATGCACTACTTTCTTGGTATTGAAGTTTGGCAAAGGAAATATGAGTTTTTTCTTTTGCAAGTGAAGTACAGTGTTGATGTGTTATGAAGGTTTGGAATGATGGATTTCAAATCCATGTCTAAACCGATGGTTTCTAATTTGAGTAAACTACATGAGTCACATTCTAGATTGGATCCAATGGACCCTACTTTATGTAGACAATTGATTGGGTTTTGATGTACTTGATACATTTAATACCTGATATATGTTTTGATGTGAGTATCTTGATTGTATTTAGGCTTTCATAGGTGGTAGTCATTAATGGAGAGTTTTTGGAACCTATGTGGAGTGTTTTATCTCGACGTGTTTCGGACTTCAGAGTTGAGTCCGTCTTCAGGAGAAGGATGTCTCTCAAAGGAAAATTTGAACTTTATTAAATGTCATAAATATTTGTTTTTTAATTATTGGTGAATGTGTCGGCTTGTTTTATTAATTAATTATTTGGTTTAAGCTTAAACAAAATAATTAATTAATAAAACATGTCGACACATTCACCAATAATAAAAAACAAATATTTATGGCATTTAATAAACTTCAAATGTTCCTTTGAGAGACATCCTTCTCCTGAAGATGAACTCAACTATGAAGTGTGAAACACACCAAGATAAAAAACTCCACGCAGGTTCCAAAAACTCTCCGTTAATGAGTATCTTGAGTCAGTATATGTTTGAGCCTATACATAAACTTTGGGTTGCTACTAAGCATGTTCTTAGATATCTTCGAAGGACTATTGCTTATGGACTTACATATGCCTCCAGTGGAGGAGTTATGCTACTTGGATATGCCAAATTTGATTGAAGTGTTAGGATTGTGGACCGAAAGAGTACACATGGATATTGTTTTAGATTTGGTATAGATATGATCACTTGGTCCATCAGGAAGCAAGGTTGCATAGCCTAGAGTACTACAAAATCAGAGTATATTGTGGCTAGTACTACCTGCTGAGAAGTAGTTTAACTTGGGAAGCTACTTGTTGAGTTGTTTGGTGAGAAGCTTGAGTCTACACTCATTCGCTGTGAAAATCAAAGTTGTATCAATATTTTTGAAAACCCTATGTTTCATGACAAGTTGAAACACATTGATATGAAGTATCACTTCATTAGGGACATGATCTAGAGAGGCATTGTAGGACTTTAGTTCATTGCTATTGATGAGAATATTGAAAATATGTTGACTAATCCTTTATCAGTGACGAAGTGCAGGAAATTTCAAGACAAGCTTGGAATGTCAGAGAATGCCTCCCTCACTAAGAGGGAGTGTTCTAGTTACAACATCTTGAGTCATTATCCAAGCCAATATTGTGTGTCAGTATTGGTCCTCATGTGTTGAGGTAGGGTGCCTGAGTTGGACTCAGAAACTTGGAGTAAAATTCTTGGGTTGGACTCAAGAATGACTATGCCTTTTGTGTAAAAGGTTAATCCTCATGTGTTGAGGTGAATTCTTTGATATGTAAAAGTGATGATGTTGCACAGTCTTATTGGACAAGGCTAAGGACTTATGTGTCAAGTTGGATCCTCATGTGTTGAGGTGGACCTCCAATGTAGAGGTGATGATTTTCTTGTTGAAGTATTAATGTTGTGTGATGTATTACTAACCATGGTCACTTGAGATGTATGAGCTATAAAGTATCCTCTAGAGACTCACCACCTCTAGAGTGAATTAATTTAGCATATGAACACTTGGAATGAGAGTAATATAATATGATCACAACATTGGAGAAATATTCTTAGTATAATTTGATATGATAGATAAATTAAAGTTAGCACATATGGACCATGCAGTTAAGATAAGAGATAAAGTTAATATGCATTCAGAACAAAGAGAATTAGAATTGCTGATGAGAATGACTTCACTTGATTGAGGGTAACTTGAATTGTTAATCTTCAGTGACATTAATAATGTATGCCTTAGTTAATTCAAGAACTCATAGTGGCCACTTCAGTAAATCAATCAGCATGGTTTAGAAAAAGAAGAGTTAACCAAAGTGTTAATAAAGAATAATTAGTTAACTAAATATTTTTGCATGTCCACACTTTAGATAAACTAAAAGACAACACTTAAGTTAAAAGATGAAACTTAAGTTATGACACTTGAGTTACAACACTTGTACGACGACACTTGAGTTAGCACCATAACTAAGTTATTTAGAAATTATTTAGAAGGTGAGTTCATTTTGAAGTCAGTAGAGCTTGAATATAATGTCAAAGATGAAAGGCATTGTGCATTGTGTATGCAGGATTGAGGAAAATGAAGAGCAGGGTAAATCTCCTAAGAAGGCATTCAATATATTTTACATGAGAGCATAATTCCCAATGCAGTGATTCGCTACATCTTGCATGCGATTGAATTTTTAAAGTTATTAATGTGTTGGGCACATTGTAAATGTTATATAGTTGATCTCTTATCTATTGTTCAGTAATAACACCTAGGGTGTTTGGATTCTCTCTTATCTTGTACCTGGGGTATCGAAATCAAACTGCTATTGTAAAAGACATTCTCTGCTATCTATCATTATTATATTGTGAAATGTTTGCTGGGGTTTTTCATCCTCATTGTTTTGAGGGTTTTCCCTAGGTTATATCCTATGTTATGTGTGAATGATTAGGTGTATGAATGGTTCATTGATTTCAAGTGCTCAGTATTTCCACAGTTAAATATTAAAGGCCAAAGCTCAACATATTTCAACAAAATTCAACATTGCTGCACTGATAAATTTCTTTTAGTCACTCTGTTTCATCAAGCACTGAGCCTTTGCACATTGATATGATGTATCCTTCGTCTTCCTCTTTTTAACTGCAATTTATCCCAAATTCAAGCTAGAGTCTACTTTATCCTTCATCACATATCACAACTTCAACTTCACAACTGCTTTTTCTTCACAGTTGTGACTTATTCAAATTACAACGTCGTGATTCCTTCGTTCATGGTACAACGACCATGAACCCCTTTGTCTTTGAAACTATGAATTTGTGCTTCCTTCATTCACGATACTGTGACCATGCACCCCTTTGTCTTTAGAAATGTGAATTTGTGTTTCCTTTGTCCACAATATTATGACCATGCACCCCTGTGTCTTCAGACTCTATGACTTTGTGCTTCCTTTTTTTACGATAATGCGACTATGCACTCCTTTGTCTTGTACTACGATGTATTCTAACCATGACTTCACAATATCTTTACTCCATATCAACTAGTTATTGATCACCTCAAATCCTTGTTTATTCCTTTTTTTTGGAGTTATTTCCCCTCACATGTCACACAAACAAGGAGGGAACTTCACTTATTTAAATAAGCGTTGGCTCATTATGGAAAGGCCAACCTGAATGTTTTCAATCAATGGTCCTTTAAGATGATTGCTTTAAATTACATTATTATATGGGTTATAGACCATTATAAGAGCCATAATTACCACTTCATGTCCTTAATTTGTGCAGGCAGGTTCCCATGACTTGGTGGGACTTGCGCATGTATTTTGTTTAACAACCTTGTTCTATATACTTCTCCAAATTGGATTCAAACTTCATATGCATTCCAATCCTATTTGATATCAATGACAACACTAGGTGCATCCAAACCTATTTGACATTAATGACAACACTAGGTCCAACACATAAAAAGTGCAGTTACATGAACATGGTAAAATTGGGTAAAAACTGAGATTTTCGAGAGATGTAACTTTTGTCCGTGAAGTTAGAAATTAAGATGGATATAGTAATTGGAAAGAGTATTAGTAGGAGATTAAGTGAAATTAACCTCATTATGAATCAATAATTCTTATTCTTCCATAATTTTAACAAAAAGGAGCATGTAGCCTAATTTGACAAAAAATGTTAAATAGGTATTTTTCGGAAATTTTTTTGTATGCTTGAAAATTTTATGAAAACTTTGAAAAATATTCAAACATATTTGATGAGTTGAACACATTGTAGATATTGGTATAGCAGGTTGCTACAAATTATAGCTTTACAACTAGCACAACATAGAACATAATTGAAAAGTAAGGATGGAAGGAAGAGATATTTCATACATCTTGAGAGAAGCCTATCTAGAGGGCATAATATCAGTGTGGGAAATGAAGAGACAAATATAATGGACATAGAGCTAACATAGAATCAATGAAATTAGTAGAAACTATGAAAATATTGAGGATGGAAGTACAAGGTTGTAAAGCTGATAACGAAATAATGATGAGGGCTCAAGAGCAACAAAATCAGTTGAATGTTCAACTTATGCAAAGCTTAAATCGGTTACATAAATAAATGTAGGTTGGATTAGCTTCATGCTATGAAAAACAATATAATTTCAGTCCAAATAAGAAATCATATGAGAAATCTAGACACTCAAAGAGTGCTACTAGGGGTCATAGGCATCATTATTCATCATCTCATGTAGCTAGGAGATCTTATATGACAAAGGATTCTAGCAACAACCCTGAAATGTCTCCAAGGAGGAATCATTAAAGAAGACCTGCAGAAGAAGTGTTGCAAGGGGATATTAGGAATATTAAGCCACTTACTGTTGATGGTGAAAAAAATAAAGGAGAAGATGTGAAACCTTGGTTGTTAGGGATGAGGAAGTACCTGCAATTGTGTAATTATTCTTCAAATATGGAGGCCAGAGTTATAATTTATAACTTACAGCGACTGCCTTCCATTTGGTGGGATCAATTAGTGGAAGTGAATTATATCAACGAGAATAGAGTTTCATGGAATAGTTCAAAAAGTACTTTCAACATAAGTACTTATTTGAACATTATTATAAAAATAAAATGGAGGAGTTCTTTGAGCTTAAGCTGGGAGCTATGAGCATGGAATATTATGAGAGAAAAATTAAGGAAGAAAAGTGAAAATCTAGAGGTTCCTAAGTGAATTGCATACCCTATGAAGAGATAGGATCCAGTATGATGAACCCAAATCCCTTAAAGAGGCAATCTGAAAGGTTAAACGTTTATATGATCAGAATAAAATAAGAGAAGATGTATATAAATATTGGAGGGATAAGAAAATAGATGATCAAGATCAAAGGAAGGAAGGATTCCAACCTCCGTTCTTAAGTAATCATCATAATTAATTTCAACAAAGAAATACAATTCAGAATGGACCAAAGATGGTCTATTCCCAAGAAAAATGGACAAATCAACAAACCAAATGTTGGGGATGTGAAGGGAATCATATACTTAGAAATTGTTCTCATAGGGAAGAATAGATAAGAACCATGCACAACATTGTTGAAGCAAGCACATTGGAGGATGTGGCTAGATATTATATTCCCACAATTGATGCAACCTTGGATAACAGAAAGGTTGAGTACCAACCCAATATGATTTGAATTGAAGGAAAGATTATCGATAAACCCATTTCCATTTTAATTGATTAAGGGGAAAGTAATAGTTATATTTCTCCCAATTTGATTGAAAGAATTTAGTTAAAGAAAATAAAGTGTGGTAAATCATGGTTGGTACATTTGGATACCAGAACCAAAAGAAGGACCTTTGAGATAGTAAAGGGTTTTCCTTTAAATATGAACGAACTCCATACATTTGCATATATGAACATAATACCTCGTGGTTCTTATGATGTACTTATGGAATGGATTGGTTGGATGCACAACATGTAGTTTTAGATTGCTGCTAACAAGAATCTCACTTGTCTTCATGAAGGAGAGCATAATATATTGAATCACATTCCAAGGCTTATTTTTATAAGGCAGGTTGTAGTTGTGCAGTTAAAAAGATGTTTCAAAAAAGGGTGTTAGTTGTATGCAGCTCATGTGGAGGAACCATAAATGGATAAGGACCCCAACTTGAAATATTTTCCAGTATTACAAGAATATGCAGATGTGTTTCAATAAATACCCAAGTTAACACCAAAAAGAGATATTGACTTTTCTATTAACTATGTTCCTGGAGTTTCTCCAACTTCCAAAATACCATATAGGATGAGTACACCTGAGTTGAAAGAGTTACAAATGCAACTTGAAAAATTATGATTGAAGAAGGGGTACACATGACCAAGTGTGTCCCATTGGGGCACACCAATACTCTTTGTAAAGAAGAAAAATGGAACATTGAGATTGTATATTGACATCAGGAAATTAAATAAAGTCACAGTGAATAACAAATATCCTATTCCCATAATTGATGACTTGTTTGACCAACTGAAAAGGGTCAAGGATTTAATCCAATATAGACTCGAGGTCCAATTATCAATAGTTGATAGTAAAGGATGAAGATAATAACAAAAAAACTTTTAGGATCCAATATGGTCATTATGAATTTGTGGTGTTTCCATTTGGATTATCAAATGCAACAAATAATTTTATGTGCTTAATGAATGACATATTTAGACAATATTTGGATAAGTTTGTCATTGTATATTTAGATGACATTCTTATTTATTCAAAATCAGAGGAAAATCATTAGGAGGATTTGAGATTAATTCTATAGGCATTAAGGAAGAATTAATTATATGCCAAGCTAAGTAAATGCTCATTCTATCAGAAACAAATTTAATAATTGAGACACATCATATCTGAGTAAGGGTTAGTTGTAGTCCCAAGAAAGATTGAAGTTATTATGAGGTGGCCTAAACCCATGTATGTATTGGAGGTATGATAATTTATGTGATTAGTTGGATATTAAAGAAGATTTGTAAAAGTATTTTTAAAACTAGCACATCCAATTACATCATTGCAGAAGAAGGGAGTCAAATTTGAATGGACACACAAGTGAGAAGAAAAATTTCAACAGTTGAAGAGATTGCTCATTAGTACACCAATTCTCAAATTTGTTGATCCAATTGAAGATTTTGTTTTATGTACAGATGCTTGTAAAGAAGAAATTTGAGGTGTTGTTGGGTGTTATATCGACTAGATTAATTCACCTAGTATTTAATTATCAACCGGGGTTGGTAAGCTTGGAGTTGATACAAAATATATGCAAAGGTAAAAAGGCTCATAGGGTGTCATGGAAGTCTTTTAATAAACAAAAGATCAGAAGATCAAAAACCAAGTCAAACTCCTAAATTATCTAAATAATTAGACTAGACTGAAATATCAAATTCTGAACAACTATTGAAAAGGAAGGCATAAACAATGACTTTAGGCACTAATTTATACATAAAGAAATCATAACAACAGAACTGACAAATAATCAACTAATTACTCTTTAACAGAGGACTAAGGTACAAAACAGTTTATCTTATAAAGAATAGGAAACTGAAAAGAATAAAGTAGAAAACTTAATAAAGATAACAAACAAAAGCAACTAGAAAACTTAATAAAGATATTTAAACTTTATTTTTCAATACACGTATAAAAACAAGAATGATTCCTATGATTTCAAATAACTTAACTTCCTCTTAAAAATAGTGCATCTAATCCTAAACTCTAAATGCAAACGAAGATAATCATGACATAAATCCGCAATAAAATAAAATAAAAATTTAATATTCAAAGAATAACACAACTTAAGGAAAAATGATAAAATTTTAATCAATAACTTAAAACAACCAAACTTTTAATTGAAATACCAAAATGAAGGTACCAACTACAAATGTAATCCAAAGATTGACAAAACAAAACTAGGAACAATCTAAAAAATGCATAAAAACAGTAAAAACAAAACCAAGGGTTAAATAATAGGCTGAACAGTAGGTCTGTAAAGGGTAACTGGATGACAGACTGGATAGACAGTCCGAATGGCCGTCCGTACATGAAAAATGATTAAAACTAACCTAAATGAACTAATTCTTCAGCTGAAGTTATGCAGTTCTAAACCTAATGCATAGATTTAATAAACACACCTATTTAACCAGCAAATTAACTTCACACTAATACTTTAAACAAAAAGAAAACATTGCATTATAAATTAATTAATAAACTAGAACTTAACTTAAGTAAACCAGAAATTACTTTAAACAAATTCATGATAGAAATGAATAACCAAAACTAAATTGAAATGAAACCAAACTATTCTATATTAATAAACTAATAACAGGAAATAAATAAACAAGACTACATTGAAAATAAACTATTCTACTTAAACCAATTCATAACTAACTAAAACTAAATTAAATTGGAAATAAACTATTCTACTTGTCTGATACTAAAAATTGAAAATAATACTGGAATGAAATGACTAACTAGAGGCAACTAATCTAAGAACAAAAGACTGAAAGGAAATGACTGAAAACAAAAGACTAGAAGAAAATAACGGAAAGCAAAACTATGCGTGCATCTACTTATTTAATTACTGAAATGAAGCTAAACTAATGCCGCATACAGGAAATAAAATACTTATTTATCTACTGGAAAGAAACTAAGTTAAATACACTGCAGGAAATAAAATAGCACCTAATGAAAACAACTAGGAATTAAATTAAATTAACTAAAACAGAAAAGAAAGAACTGAATTAAAACTAAGCTAATGAACCTGTGGTTGATGAGGGGCCCTCCCAATAATCAAGGGTGAAGTCTGCTAACTCCTACTCAAAAATAGTCTTCAACAGCAATGCATACAGCTCTTTATTCAAACTCAGAAACATAAATATAGTGTTTATGAACTGCTCTAATCGTGACCAACTAACTGACTAACTTTCTCTTCAATTAGAGACTGATATATGTAGTTTTACATAAGAGATGAGCAAGTCGACCCTAAAGGTCGACTGCTCTCTAATTTTAGGTAATCTTTAAAACAAATTATTGATTTACAGCCAACGCATGGTAGGGCTCTTCATTCAGCATGATCGTGGCATAACATGGCGAATCTACTCCTTTTTCGTGGACAAGATTCTACAACGTGTTGGATGTGGCGTGATCTTCTTCCTTGGCGTGGAGAATGGGTTGGTGTTGAATGCAGATTTGTACACAACAGTAGGTTCTGGAACGCTGGTCCCTTATCAGCGCGAGCGTGCAGGCTGTGAAGAGCAGGGGCGGCAACACAATCTATCTTCTAGAACGCAGGCCGTTCTATCCCTTAAACACACAAACTTGAGATAGGTTAACATTAAATTAGAGGAGACCGTGAGTAAACAACAAATATCCATATCTTTGAATGTGTGGATGATGAGCAGCTAGGTGGTGAATCTTCCAAAATATGAATTAAATACATCAGTCCAACACAGATATGGTTGGCGTGATGGCAAACTACAGAAATTTACAACTGTTTTATGTTTAAATGCTCAAAACCAATTATGGACAGCACGCAGGCTGATGAGCGAGCTGAACGCCGATCTAAACGGAACACTGAACTGTAAACTGAATGTGTAGTGCGTCAATCTACGGCACACATGGCAAATGATTAGCAAATCTCGCACAACGGTTGGATGACAAGCTAAACGCCAAGCTGGATCGTGAGCTGGAAGCAAGACTAGATTGTGAGAGAAATCGTTATGTGAAAGGAAGGATGAATGCGTTTAGGTGTTAATTTTCCCAAACAAACTATAAAATCTGCAAACAAATATATATATCAGATAATACATAAAAATGCTTCGAATAGTGTGAATTTAAGTTAATAAAATCATAAAAATGATATTAATAACCAAGGTGGAAATAACATCAAATTTGTTCTTACCTTGTGTTGAAATAATGATCTGCATAACATAAAATATACTAAAGGTAATAAAATATGTGTTTAAATGTATTATTGAATTGCCAAAAATGATAACAAAATGAGGCTCAATATTCCCCCAAACCAGAGAAATGCCATGTCCCACTGAGCAAAAAGAAATTAAGGAAGAAAGCAAAGTTGTGCTAGTAACTACCTTCTATCTGGAAAAAATGATTTAAACTTTAATCTTATAAAAACATATTTATTTACCAATCTTAGAGAAAAATGATGATGGAATAATAAAAGATTGAAGTTTCTCAGGAAACTATACTATTATAGCATAATTCAAAATACGTGTCTTTTAACAAACATATGCATTTGATCAATAAATTTATAAAGTTTATGACAAGTTCAACCATGTCCAAAGTAAAACTTTGGACAGCTTGAACATATCCATAAATATTATTCTTAGTTGACAAAAATAGTTTTCACGTGTATTTAGATAAAAAGATGCTAACAGTAAAATGACAACAAAAGAAATTTTAAAATCAAAGCATCCATAAAAAAAATAAAATTATATTCAAAAACCAAAAAATTGGTTGATAAATTTGAATTATTATTCATGCTATAATACCATAATATCTTATTCAGACCATCATCTAAACCATTATTCAGATCCTTCGTAAAGTCTTCCATCAAATTTCTTCATATTGATTTAGTGACTTGTTGTAAAAACATGCTTCATGTTATAACCTTAAAACACTTTAAGATTTGTCAAAGATAAGCAATTTTGTCATAAAAAGATAAAAAAATAGAACAATATTTTGTTCTGAATCTTCCTAATCCTCCCCCAAACCAAGGATGTGGCATGTCCTCTTGCAAAGGAGAAGAATAGTTTATGTTAGATAAAGAAAAGAAGTGCAAGGATGCTGTTATTATGTTTAAAAAGAAAAGAAAAATTGACTAGGAAAGCAAAATGATTCAGATATATATATTTATGAAAAATAACAGTGCTGAGAAAGACCATAGAAAGAAACAATAATATAATCAAAAGAATGCTATAGGAAAAACTATACATCTATGCCTTATTGTAAAGATATCTTGTCATCGTCAAATATTCTAAGTTTACCCCAGAGTGTGTGAAAGACGTAACCATGGGTCCCATTTCTAGGATAATAAGATCCTAGGTAAGAATTGAATTAGATGGCCAGGGCCAAGCCCAACTTACAGCGATTCTCAAGTGACAGTACAGATAATGGGGCTTGATATTAAATTTTTGTTTTCTCTTTTTTTATGAGCAATATTTTATGAATCATGTGCATAGTAGTGCATTAACCAGACCTCCTTACCCGACATTTCCCCGCTTCCAGCAGGCCTGTTCAGTACCCCAGTGGGTTTATCTTGGTATTATGCAAGTACAGTCCCACTGCCAGCGAGCCTTTTCAGTACCCCAACGGGTTTATTTGAATTTATCGAGCTTCCTTATTTTACAGTGTTACACAACATTGACCCACTTCCAGCGAGCATGTTCAATACCTCGACGGATTTGCTTTGTATAATGATAGTAAATATATGGAAGCCGATTGGTACTAGAGCGTGCTAAGCCTTTCTAAAACACATAATTCATTTTACAAAATAAACTTACAAATAGCTTTTTATACTGGCCTTAATCATCAATAACGTCAAAAGAGAATAACTTAAAGCGGTTCTTGACCTTAGAATCCATCTTTTCAGAAAAGATAAGTAATGTTCCCCACAGGTAAAAATTCCACCTACTCTCGAGTTATCACAAGGGGATATGTGAGAGACAAGTTTTGATAATAAGTATAGGATGAACAAGTAATCCATAGGCATAAAATAAATGATAGTGAAAATATGTCTTATCAAGCACTGTTCGAAGTAAGAAATCAGAAATATACATGTCTGAATCAAGAATATTAGAAACTATCTGAATCATAAAGGAGCGGTTAAGAATGATATGCAAGGAATTATATTTAATTGCCACTACAAATTGCAAATTAAGAAAAGTTAAGATACCAAATTTAATTACCTTTTCTAGATAATACTTCATAAGCTACTTATAGAGATAAAGTATCCATGATCAAACTGCAAAACCACTTGTTAGATGATTCAGAAAAACATAGAAAGCAAAAGAGTCGCATGTAATTTATTTTATCAGAAATGACTCTTATTTATTCATACTGAGTAAAAACATATCTACCTATATACAAGTGATGATAACCCAAAATAATTTCACAGATCAAGAGGAGGAGGAATAACTTCTTCCTCAATCAATTCCATTTCTCTTTGTTGTAAAACATTTGTACAAAATCCTGTCTAGATGTTGGTTGGTGGTAAAGCCTAAGTCTATGTCCATTTACTATAAAGGAAACTTCTGAGCCATCAATTGGTTTAATTTTTACTGATCCATTGTCAAAAGTTGTAACTACCTCATAAGGGCCCAACCAACGGGTAGATAATTTTCCTTTAAAGTTTTTAAACCGCGAATCGAATAGTAATGCCCAATCTCCAGTATTAAATTACTTTTGCTTGATAAATTTATCATGCCATTGCTTCCGCTGAATTTGTATTAGCATGGTTCTTTGGAGTGCATCCTATCTAATCTCATCTAATTCATTAATCTTTAGGATTCGTTGTTTCTGCGCCCCATCCAAATCCATACCTAATTGTGTTGCCATACGAAAGGTTTTAACTTGAAATTCAATAGGTAAAAGGACCATTTTTCCATATACTAACTCAGAGGGGGTATGTCTAGTAGTATTTCTCCATGTTATCCTGTAGGCCCATAAAGCCTCTGGAAGTCTATCTGCCCAATCCTTATGATGTAAGTGAATGGTCTTGGTTAAAATAGTTTCTAATACTTTATTGGTTGATTCTACCTGGCCATTAGCTTGAGGGTGGTAAGGTGAAGACTTACAATGTCGGATACCATACTTCGTGGTGAGCTCTTGCATTAATTTGGAAGTGAATTGGGTACCTTGGTCTGTGACAATTTCTCTGGGTACACCAAACCGGGTAAATATTTATTCATATATGAATTCCACTAGATACTTCTCTATAGCCCTAAATAAAGCTTTAGCTTCTACCCATTTGGTAACATAATATGTACAAACCAAGATAAATTTCTTTTTACGAGAAATGGGAGAGATAGGTCCTACAAAATCAAGAGCCCATTTTTCGAAAGGCTCAATCATGACCTGAGGTTGTAAAGGAATCTGATATGATGTTGTGGATCTACCCATTATTTGACAACTATCACATCCTTTAACATACTTGGCAGCATCCTTAAAAATGCTTGGCCAGTAATAACCAGAGTGTAGTAATTTGTATGTTGTTCGTTTATCAAAAAAGTGTCCTCCACATGGTCCATCGTGACATGCTCGGAGGATGTCTGTCATTTCGTCTTCGCGCACACATATTCTAATAATGAGATCTGGGCAAGTGCGAAGGAGATCATTATCAACCCAGGAGTAGTTAGAACTTTGTACTATTATGTGGCGTTTCTCATATGGAGCCAAATGGCGAGATACTTTTCCAGTCTCTAGATAGTTTCCAATATCAACAAACCAAGGGGTTTAAACAGACACAACAAACATATGTTCGTTAGGAAAAGTATCATCTATAGGTTTAGTATCACTATCATGTTGTATACGAGAAACAAATTCTGCTACTAAATTTTCTTTACCGGGTCGATCAATGACGGTAATATTAAATTCTTGCAATAGGAGAAGCCACCAGGTAACTCTACCATTGGTGATTGGTTTATTCATTAATAATCTAATAGTAGAGTGATCAGTGTGCACAAAAACTTCGTACCATGTAATATAATGACGGAATTTATTAATAGCATAAACTACTGCCAAAAATTCTTTCTTAGTGACAATATAGTTTAATTCAGTAGGAGAAAGATTTTTGCTGATAAAATAAATGGCATAAGTCCTTGTTTTTGGCCTAGGACTCCTCGTATGGCCGTATCAGAAGCATCAGTAGATATATGAAAGGGAAGGGTCCAGTCAGGGTCCCTAAGTATTGGTGATACTGATAATTTAGATTTTAAAATTTCAAAATCATTTTGACAAGATTCTGTCCATTGGAACTCTACATCTTTTATGAGCAATTTAAACATTGATTCAGCTATCTTTGTAAAGTTTTCAATAAAATGACGATAATATCCTGCATGACCCAAAAATCTTCTAACCTCCTTCTGGGTTTTTGGAGAAGGAGGGCCAACTATTACTTCGATCTTAGTAGGGTCTACCTTAATTCCTTGAGAAGAAATATGGTGTCCTAGAACTATACCTTCCGTCAGTAACATTTTACACTTTTCATGAATGAGAGCTAAGTTTGTCTCTTGACATCGGATCAAAACTTTCTCAAGGTTGTCAAGAGATTCTTGAAAAGTATTACCATAGGCTGTAAAATCATCCATGTATACCTCAACACACTCATGTATAAGATCAAAAAATATGCCTAAGACTGTTCGCTGAAAAGTAGCGGGTGCATTACATAAGCCAAATGGCAAAACTCAATAAGCAAATATCCCCCAAGGACATGTAAAAGTGGTCTTATCTTGATCTTCTAGGGCTATTAAGATTTGATTGTATCCACTATATCCATCAAGAAAGGAAAAATACTGCTTACCTGACAAGGTATCTAATACTTGGTCGATAAAGGGAAAAGGAAAGTAGTCTTTAAGAGCTTTGTTTAGTTCCCTAAAATCAACACAAATATGCCATTTCCCTGTAACTTTCTTTGGAACTACTACTAGAGGAGACACCCATTTGCTATCAAAAATAGGATAGATGAAACCGACGGTAAGGAGTTTTTGTAATTCTTCTTTTACTATATCCTTCAAAGCAGGATTCATCCTCCTCTGAGGATGTCTTACAGGTGGTATATTTTGATCCATATAAATGTGGTGAATACAAGTGTTAGGGTGTATACCCTTCATATCAGTGTATTCCCATGCAAATGCTCCAGCTTGTTTTTTAAGAACCTTAAGTAGTTGATCTTGTTGATCTTCACTTAACCCTGCATTTATGTGAAGAAATTTTTCAGGGCCAACTTCACAAGGTATGGTGAAAGGTCCTGTATGTTCTTCGATGGTGAAGACACAAGGTGCTTCCGTAAACATTAAGAGAGCCATAGTTTCTTGAAACTCATCTCCAAATATTTGATCAAATATAGCAAATGACTTAGGAAAATCTATAATAGTGGTAGAGGAAATAAACTGATTCAAGACATTCTCAGTATTCTGCTCCTGCAATGCCTAGGAGAAATCACTAGGAAAATAAAGGTCATTAAAATATTCATCCCCAAAGGAACAATTTAACCATAATGAATTTTCAGTTATTGGTTGTACTGGGGGATATAAAATAATTATTTGGGTAGACACCCCATTGGAAATAGTCATCTCCCCATCCCTACATCCTATAAAAGCATTGGAAATAGCCAACCATGGTCTTCCCAAGATGATAGGATTTCCTTTAGAAGGATCCTTTGATTCTATGACCATGAAGTTGACGGGGTATTCCCATGAAGATATTGATACGATAATGTCGTCCAGGACTCCAGCAGGCTTCACCGTAGTACGGTCTGCTATTTCCAAGATGGAAGGGGTGGGTCAAAAAAATTGTCCCAACTGTAAAACTTCTAAAAATGCGGTGGTCATCATATTGATGGCTGATCCTAAATCAATTAATGTGTTACCTATGGCGGTATTATTTATGATTACACTCACTACTGGGGCCCCTGGATTTGTATATTTTTCAATCTGGGACTGATATGACATATATTCAGACATCTCTCCTATGACATGAATTGTAAGGGGGTCTTTTTGTTTCTTCCCTGGACGTTTAATGCATAATTCCTTTATCACCTTACTATAAATTGGTATGTATTTAATAGCTTGTAATGATGAGATTTTGATACAGATATGCTTTAATTCATTCAAGATATCATACTCAGAGTGAACTACAGGTTTTTCTATTACTAGTCTTGCTGGAAATGGAGGAATTATTTGTTCCTGAATAAGTTCTTGGGGAGGGCGGGTAGGTACTGGAACTTTTGAGATATTCACTTCCTCCAAAATGGCATCATTCACGGGTTCATTTGAATCTTCTTCTTCATCATTTTCCTCACGAATGATGACTAATGTTCTGGGTTTATCATTAACAACTGTTCCAGACCGTAATTGAATCTCATGTATAGGTACAATCGACACAAGGTAGGAGGGAAGAGTTTGCAACCCAATATTGTTAAGAGCTTGAGTTGGCTTATTATTAGGGTTAGGTATCGGTTGTGCAGGTAACAATGCCGGTCATGGAGGGTTTGTATTCTGGAAGTGATGAGGTTGTTGCGTAATTAGAGGAACTGGAGGTACAAATCCAGAAAACCGCTGGAAATTCGGTTGATGCTGAGGATAAGGATGACCAGGTGGAGGGCTAGGTTGTGATTGAGGATATGGCTGTCCTCTCCACCCTTGTGACCAATACTGTTGCTGCAGAAATTGAGGAGGAGGATACTGAGGTGGCCAATTCTTCCAACTAGGATTATTCCATTGTTGGGGTTGTTGGTATGGAGAGTAATAGGGTGGAGATTGTGGTGGAAAATTCTGATATACTAGTTGATCTCTAGATTTCCAATGATGCCTCCTATATGTTTCACCAATATCCCCACTCTTATAGATGGCTTGCAATCCAGGCAATGATGGATAGTTACCTGTCGGATGTTGCTCTGTACAGATGTCACATACAAAAATGTTATTTAACGGACATTCCCTTTGGGGATGTTTTGTTCTACACCTTGGATAGAAAATACTCATTGTTGCTCGTTCTTCATCTTGCCTTTTCTTGGCTTGTCAAGCATCTAATTGAGAACCCATGGCTCCTAAGATGTTAGTATTAAAATTCTCCAATAGGTTACCCAATTCCATCCTCGTAACTCCTCCTGAACTAGGAACATTTCCTCTTATATTTTTACTATAAGGCTCTCGAAAGTTTTTCCCAACTTCCCCCCTACTTATAGAATAATTTTTACACATCTCACCGATCTGTGCAAAGTTCTTATGAGAAATATCGCCAGCTTCCATGATATTAAGATTATCTAGCAAGTCCTCGGAGATTCCTTTGAGAAAAAGTCTACGTACTGCATCTTCTCGAAGGTCATGATATTTTGATTATGAAAGGTATAAATGAACCTTTCAAGATAATCCTCTAGGATTTCATCTTCAAGTTGTTGTATCTTCAATATATCATGTTGAGAGTCTTTAGGTTTGTAGTAGTCTTGATACTTTCATAAAAATGAGGTTCTCATGTCATCCCAAGTCCTAATGATGGATTCACCTAATCCCATGAACCATCGCAAGGAAGAATCTTTTAATGTAGCGGGAAAGAGTTTTAGTTTTTGAGCATCTTGTAGATAATTATAGCTCCTACTGAGAATATCAAACTCGAACAAAAATGTGTCCGGGTCCTCATTACTTTTTCCATAAAAGGTAGGTAAAGAAGAAGGAGGGATGTTTTTCATATTTACATTCAGTACATTGTCTAGGACATGAAACCCGAAGGTAGCCTCAGTTTTATTTTCTCCTTCTCCTTCATTGTTTCTAACTTCATTACGATCTTTGTTCTCTCTCGGCCCCTCCATATAGGTTGGATTTTTGATATAAATATACCTAGGAAGCTCCTTTAGAGATGATAATGAAGCGTCCCAACGTTCTGTTTCAAGAGAGATCTTCCTTTGGTCAACCGTTTTCTTATTTAACCCAAGAGGGAGAGTAGGTTCTACTATGGAAGTCTCAATTTGTGAGATGATTGTATCTATGGGGTTTCCAAAGAGGGATTTTACCTATTCAGGATCAACAAGGTCAACAAAGTTTGGACTCCCTACTAATGAAAAGGTCGTATCCTTTGGTTCAGTAACTAGTGGAGAACTAGGGGTTACTAATGATTAATCCTTAGGAATTTCTTCTGGAATGAGGTTGTCAAGACCTCTGGCCAAGGTCCCTTCTCCTTCTATGGTTCTCTTGATAGGATCTCTTCTAGGTTTCCAAGCAGAATTACTCCCTTCAGGTGTTTTCTGATACCTTTCTGGTGAGCTAGTAGTTGGGGTGTTACGTCCCATGGAATAGTTAGCAGAAATGTCGATAGCTTTTCCTACTTTAATAAATCTACCCTGAGGATCTCTAAGTCTGTTCATGAAAAGAAAACTAAATTTAAAGAACTTATATTATTACTATTATTATTGGTTTTGGAGGCACCTATTATAACAACTACGCCGATTCTAAAACAAGAAAAACAAGTACACGACAAATGTAGAAAATAACATACCTACAAAAGCAAAGGAACAACAAGGCTTTAGGGCACCCCACTATAGTGGATGTGTCTGGCTGTTACACCACGGAAATTCCATAGTGAAGTCGTCTTTGCGTCTTACTTTTAACCCCTTCCTCTTGCTGTGTAAAGTAAAGGTGATCTATCTAGATATCTAAACTTCATAAAGGAACCCTATTTTTTTTTACCTTATTAAACAACTCCCCAGCAACAACGCCAAAAATGTTGGGTGTTATATCAACTAGATTAATTCACCTAATATTTAATTATCAACCGGGTTTGGTAAGCTTAGAGTTGATACAAAATATATGCAAAGGTAAAAAGGCTCCTAGGGTGTCATGGAAGTATTTTAATAAACAAAAGATAGGAAGATCAAAAACCAAGTCAAACTCCTAAATTATCTAAATAATTGGACTGGACTGAAATATCAAATTTTGAACAACTATTGAAAAAGAAGGGATAAACAATGACTTCAGGCACTGAATTTATACATAAAGAAATCATAACAATAGAACTGACACATAATCAACTAATTACTCTTTAACAGAGGACTAAGGTACAAAACAGTTTATCTTATAAATAATAGGAAACTGAAAAGAAGAAAGTAGAAAACTTAATAAAGATAATAAACAAAAGCAACTAGAAAACTTAATAAAGATATTTAAACTTTATTTTTCACTACACACATAAAAACAAGAATGATTCCTATGATTTCAAATAACTTAACTTCCTCTTAAAAATAGTGCATCTAATCCTAAACTCTAAATGCAAACGAAGATAGTCATGACATAAATCCGCAATAAAATAAAATCAATATTTAATATTCAAATAATAACACAACTTAAGGAAAAATGATAAAATTTTAATCAATAACTTAAAACAACCAAACTTTTAATTGAAATACCAAAATGAAGGTACCAACTACAAATGTAATCCAAATATTGACAAAACAAAACTAGGAACAATCTAAAAATGCATAAAAACAGTAAAAACAAAACCAAGGGTTAAATAACAGGCTGAACAGTAGGTCTGTAAAGGGTAACTGGATGACAGACTGGACAGACAGTCTGAATGGTCGTCCGTACATGAAAAATGATAAAAACTAACCTAAATGAACTAATTCTTCAGCTGAAGTCATGCAGTTCTAAACCTAATTCATAGATTTAATAAACACACCTATTTAACCAGCAAATTAACTTCACACTAATACTTTAAACAAAAAGAAAACATTGCATTATAAATTATTTAATAAACTAGAACTTAACTTAAGTAAACCAGAAATTACTTTAAACAAATTCATGATAGAAATGAATAAACAAAACTGAATTGAAATGAAAGCAAACTATTCTATATTAATAAACTAATAACAGGAAATAAATAAACAAGACTACAATGAAAATAAACTATTCTACTTAAACCAATTCATAACTAACTAAAACTAAATTCAATTGGAAATAAACTATTCTACTTGTCTGATACTAAAAACTGAAAATAATACTGGAATGAAATGTCTAACTAGAGGCAACTAATCTAAGAACAAAAGACTGAAAGGAAATGACTGAAAACAAAAGACTAGAAGAAAATAACGAAAAGCAAAACTATGCGCTCATCTACTTATTTAATTACTGAAATGAAGCTAAACTAATGCAATACAGGAAATAAAATACTTATTTATCTACTGGAAAGAAACTAAGTTAAATACACTGCAGGAAATAAAATAGCATCTAATGAAAACAACTAGGAATTAAATTAAATTAACTAAAACAAAAAAGAAAGAACTGAATTAAAACTAAGCTAATGAACCTCTGGTTGATGAGGGGCCCTCCCAACAATCAGAGGTGAAGTTTGCTAACTCCTACTCAAAAACAATCTTCAATAGCAATGCATACAACTCTTTATTCAAACTCAGAAACATAAATACAGTGTTTATGAACTGCTCTAATTGTGACCAACTAACTGACTAACTTTCTCTTCAATCAAAGACTGATATATATAGTTTTACATAAGAGATGAGCAATTTGACCCTAAAGGTCGAATGCTCTCTAATTTTAGGCAATCTTTAAAACAAATTATTGATTTACAACCAACGTATGGTAGGGCTCTTCATTCAGCATGATCGTGGCATAACATGGCGAATCTGCTTCTGCTTTTTTGTGGACAGGATTCTACAGTGTGTTGGATGTGGCGTGATCTTCTTCCTTGGTGTGGAGAATGGGTCGGTGTTGAATGCGGATTCATACACAACAACAGGTTCTGGAACGCAGGTCCCTTATCAACGCGAGCGTGTAGGCTATGAAGAGCAGGGGCGGCGACACAATCCATCTTCTAGAACGTAGGCCATACTATCCCTTAAATGCACAGACATGAGATAGGTTAACATTAAATTAGAGAAGACCGTGAGTAAACAATAAATATCCATCTCTCTGAATGCGTGGATGATGAGCAGCTAGGTGGTGAATCTTCCAGAATATGAATTAAATACATTAGTCCAGCACAGAGATGGTTGGTGTGATGGAAAACTATGGAAATTTACAACTGTTTTATGTTTAAATGCTCAAAACCAATTATGGACAGTGCGTAGGCTGATGAGCGAGCTGAACATCGAGCTAAACGGAACACTGAATTGTGAACTGAATGTGTAGTACGTCAATCTAGGGCACACATGGTAAATGATTAGCAAATCTTGCACAACGGTTGGATGACAAGCTAAACGCCAAGCTGGATCGTGAGCTGGACACAAGACTGGATTGTGAGCGGAATGCATTATGCGAAAGGAAGGCTGAATTTGTTTAGGTGTTAATTTTCCCAAACGAACTATAAAATCTGCAAACAAATATATATATCAGAAAATACATAAAAATGCTTCGAATAATGTAAATTTAAGTTAATAAAATCATAAAAATGATATTAATAACCAAGGTGGAAATAACATCAAATTTGTTCTTACCTTGTGTTGAAATAATGATCTGAATAACATAAAATATACTAAAGGTAATAAAATATATGTTTAAATGTATTATTTAATTGCCAAAAATGATAACAAAATGAGGCTCAACAGGTGTATTGATGCAATATGGGCGTGCAATTTATTATGAATCTATGAATTTGAAGGAACATTAGAAAAATTATGCCACACGTGATTTAGAATTGGTTGCAATAGTACATGCCTTAAAAATGTGGAGACATTATCTCATGGGAAGAAAAATTGAATTAAGAATTGATCAGTGGGTTGAATACGTATTTGAGGAACTGAGTTTAAATGCAAGACAAACAAGATTGATGAAATTTCTATGTGAATTTGCTTTGAAATCAAACATAGTAAAGGAACATATAATAAGGTTGTATATGCACTCAGGAAAAGAGCACATACAATGCATGCTACAACCATTAGCATGTGCAAATCAAATTTAACAACCATAATTCTTGAAGTTGTTATTTCAAATTAACATTATATTCAGGTAAACGAAGGGCTACAAGAGGAAAAATTACAATATAAATTTAAATGATATAGGTTGGAAAATTATGGGATTCTTATGAATAACAATAGAATTTACATTCATAATTTTGCTGAATTAAAAAAGTTGGTAATGGATGAAATACACAAGGTACCATCTGCAGGACATCGTGGATATCAAAATACTATTATAACAATAAGAAGTCAATACTTTTGGCGAGGGATAAATAAATACATAGTTGAGTATATAACAAGATGTATGAAATGTCAAAAAGTAAAGGTTAAGCATTGACATCCAACACGATTACTTCAGCCATTGTCAATGTCAGAATGGAAACATATGTGGTAACAATTGATTTCATCACCAAATTTCCGAGGACAACAAAACAACATGATTCAATCATAGTGGTGGTGGATAAGTTGAAAAAGGCTACACACTTCATTCCAGTTAAGTTAGATCATAAGGAAACTAAAATAGCATAATTTTATGTGAAGGGGATTGCAAGATTATATGGGATACACAGGCCAATAATTTCATACATGGACTTAAAGTGTAATTCAAA
The DNA here is from genome assembly GCA_001517045.1 of Pseudotsuga menziesii. Lineage (NCBI taxonomy): Eukaryota > Viridiplantae > Streptophyta > Pinopsida > Pinales > Pinaceae > Pseudotsuga > Pseudotsuga menziesii. Next base: position 352,097 of record LPNX010076947.1, read on the forward strand.
GTTTCAGAAATTACTATTTAAAGGATTTGGAACATATATGAATATGAGTACAACATATCACCCGCATACAGATGGACAAATGGAGAGGATTGATCAGGTTATTGAAGATATGCTCAGAATCCGTGTGATGGAATAACCATCAAAGTGGAAAGATTACTTGCATTTGGTAGATTTTTCTTATAATAATGGATATCATGCATATTTAAAGATGAGTCCATTTGAAACCTTGTACAAAAGAAAATGAAATACTCCAGTTAGTTGAGATAATCCAACATACATATTTGTTACTGGGCTATAATTGCTTAAATAAATGGAAGCAATTGGTAAGATCAGGCATAATTTGAAGACAACACATGACATGCAAAAAAATTATGTAGACAAAGGAATAATAGCAAGAGCTTTTACACTTAGTGATCATTTTACATAAAGCTTGAGATATGTCCCAAGTTAGTGCCTAGATATTGTGGGCCATTTGAAATATTAGCTAGAATAGGGCTTTTTGCATATGAGCTTGCATTGCTTAACTGCATAAAAGTGCATAATGTGTTTCATGTGTCATTATTGAAAAGGTGTGTTCCTAATCCTAACCACACTATTGATTGGGGCTTGATTCAAGTGGAACTGAAAGGAGATATGTTGGTGCTACTAGTGTGTATCATAGACATGGAATTCATGTTGCTCTGGAAGAGGTCCATCATGTAGGTAAGGGTCCATTGGACTCATTACAACATTGAAGAAGCAACATGGGAGCTAGAGGATACTATGCCAGAGGCATTCACGAAGTTGTTATGAAATTTTGTATATGTACATAATATTGATATGCACCAAGGATAGTAAATAAATGAAGGGGGAGGGGAATGTAGCACCTTGTTTTTTACTCCAATAAGTAATGATGTAGATATGTAAATACTGATGAAGTGGATAAAATTTGGATTTGAATGGTATAGCGTGACCAAATTATGTAATTATGTACATTTTTAATTTAATATAAAAAACCATGACTACTACAGACTAAGAGGACAAAAAAGAGATGGGGGGATATAATTCCACAAGAGGGAGAGTAAAAAGGGGATTAAGGGGGAGATGACCCTTGTGACTTATCATTTAATTCACTATACTTATTATTCTAGATTTATCCTTCTTTTGATAAAGCCTCTTTAATTAAAGTGCATTATCCTTAACATGGGTTAATTATCCTAAACCTTCGGATTAGTGGGGGGAAAAGGTGAACTCCCCACGAGTTCCATTTTTCCATATCTCCTTATCCTTTCACACCACTTGGCTAGTTCTAAACATGCATATAAATTATTGAGAAATAGTTCATCATATCATCATTTTGTTGTCATTCGACCATCATTAGTTGTCAGCTCTGAACTACCATCACTAGTATAATATCCAAGATCCATCACTCGTACTATAAATTGGACTCATACTCGAGAAAAATGGAGTTCCCTGGAGTCTTGAAATAGATTCCCTAGCTGGTCTGTGTTGGAACTCTAGAAGGGAATTGGGGTAAACCGCTCAAGGGATTGTTAACTTAGAGAAATGAGCCTAAGAGACTTTTAACTCAGAGAAGGGATCCCCATTCCTTGGGTTGTGTAGGCTGATGGGGAAAAATTTATAGCAATTGGGATAGTCGTATCAAGGGAACTCATTACTTTATTGTGGATTAATAGCCTCAGTTTGAGGGTGGCCTCTGTTATAGAGAGAGTTGGTATAACAGAGTTCCTACAGCGTGGAGGAACATCCTTGGTCTATAATTAGTTGGGTTATATTTTCAAATATGTTTCCATCTGTGTATGAAATGTTTTGTATTTATCTTCATTCTGTAATATATCTATTTACGATTATTTAATGATTTAAATGCAAGAAATTAGTGGTATTGTGTGAATGCATTCATATAGAAATCACATGTAACATTTTCATATATGTTATATCAATTATGGGTGATCATTTATATATTTAATTCCACCATAATTTATAATTAAATCAGTGGAAAAACAAAATTGAGTATCAAAGGAAAACCCAGGTAGTAATTTGAGTATTATGTGGCCCCAATGTCATCGTGAGGTCATCAGGTGCATGCAAATTTTGCAAATGTTTGCATGTATGTTAGGGATATGCTTGCATTAAAATATAAGGACATGGATAAGGTTAATGAGCCACCTACAGTATAGAGATTTAGCTAATGATATATGTTAGATCACAAATTATGTCATGAGCTTTGTTGTGAGGGATATCTACCTTATGACTTGGGGTCTTAGGGACACCAACATACTAGGGTATGACTTGTAGACATCAAGGATTACAGAAACATATATAAGAGAAATAGGGTTAGTGGGACATGTACCTCTTTACTGATGGTTGATCCAAGCTTTAACTTTCTTCCTTAGATGATCCTCAACCTTCTGATCTTTTGTACTGCAAAAGAGATCAATGTCCCTCCACATTATTCCTTATTGTTATATAAAGAAGCATGAACAAATTATAGTTGCATTTAAGAATAAACAACAATACATATCATGATTCATAACAACAAATACATGTACAAAGACAATATGGAAGAACGATACTCTTTATTAAGAAGTTCAGGAAACATTACAACCTTGTCTGAGACAAGCTTCTCTACAGACCAAGAAACTGAGTTCTCTTGCTCCTCTTTCCAATGAATTCCTCCAGCATAACATTTCTCTTAAATTTGCTTCCCCTATCCTCTTCCCCTTCCCTCTATTTATACTTGTTGGTGAGGAGAGATTACAAGGTCTAGGATGGTTAGGGGAGTTAGGGAAGCTAGCATTTCGAACCCAACTTCCACTAAACTAATCATATTTTTATTTTTAAATTTATCTTAGGGAACTTGCGGTTATAAATAAGGAAACTTGCGTCTGACTCACGACTTCTATGAAGGAAACTCGTTAGTGCAAATTTTTAGGGATAACTCACGGGTTTCATATGAGCTGACCTACGAGTGACGTGTGACTTGTCATAAGAAGACCCGTGAGTGCAATTTACTCTTCCCCTCCCCTCTATTTATAACAAGTATGCATCTCAAGGATTCACTTCATCTATAATGTTTAGGCCAGTTCAATTCACATTTTCCTTTTGTGTACCGACACATTTGGTGTCAGTACTTGGACGGAGAAGTGTCGTTTCGTAGCATAACAGATGCCCCCTAATGTATGAGGCCAAAGGGTAGCGATGAATGAAATACATTACAAATATTTTACCATAGAGAGAATTAGTATCAAGGTCAAAGAGAAGTACCTGAAAAACACAAATCAAGGTCATTTACAAAATCATCACTAAGAATTCCATGTTCAATAATGTGGAACACTAGCTCCTTTACAAGATTCATTCACATCTTATAGTACGGGAAACATGACCACATATTTTTTACAATGGTGGATCAAAGCCACAATAGTACAATGATAGATCTTCAATAGCCATAAATAGTGTCATAGAGCATAAAACAATATTGCACAACTTAGGTTATATAGGATGTAACCCAAGGTCTTCAGCTAAATCCATAGAAACCAAAATGAACCCTACCACGTGAATAGAGAGTTGAAGTCGAACATGGAAGGATTCCATCATAATTTCATTTAGAGAGTTGCACTGACAACTAATGTAGAAGATTCTACCGATATGAGTAGTAGATCCTAAGTTACTAGCTTTGAAACTCAAAGTCTTCTTCTGCAAAAGGTATTGTTTGGAAGATGTTTTGCGAAGAGGAAGCCATTGAATCCTTCAATAGGTCACATGAGTATTTGGTAGACTGGATAAGGGAAGGTGTACATAAGAAGATCTCAGAAATGTAAAATGATAGGGACCAGGATGAATAGACAGGGGGGTAAATATCCTTGAACAGTGAGCACAACATAGAGATGATCTAAGGCAGCTTTAGACTTTCAACTGGTACAACTAGACTTATCTGTCATGTAGGAGACATGAACAGTTTCCCCATGCATTCAGGACAAGGGGAGGAGTAAATACTTGAAGTGATAGTTAAAATTAAAAGTGAAAAACTGAGACATGAGTACCAGGAGACTCAAACTAGTGCTTTGTTCAAGGACGACTTGATGCCAACAAACTTATAACCCAAAGAGTGTATTTATTCAGTTCCTTTCTTGGTAAGTTTTAACGAGTCCAATAAAGTCAACTCGAATATTTCTTCATTTTTGAGCAAGCTTGAAGAAAAGAGAGAATAGTGCTTGATCTGACACTGATCTGTGGATTTTATGATCCCTAATTAGTGAATGCTCGTCGGTGCTTTCATATTTTTGAGAGTTTGAAAACTCCAAAGAAGACTCTAGGGGGGTGATTTTTCATAAATTTAGTCTCCCGAGTCTGAAAAGTGTAAAACAATCCAAAGGAGAACTCTCTTGGATTCTGAAGAACTAAGGTATACCTTTTTCATACTTGGTCGGAAAGGTTCGAAAAAGGGGTAAACTAACACCCAACCGACACTCCTTCAAAAGCAAGCATGTAGCCTTAGTTTAACGAGTGTGAAGGAAGGCAAGATCACTCTGAAAGTTCCATTTATTTATGATAATGGGACAAACACCAATAAACTTGATGTTTAGGTCCAAAGCACAAAAAATAGATCCAGAGCACAAAAAATAGAAAAGTAAGCTCGAACATGTTCCTTTTTCGTAAGTTTATTCCTTCAGGCCCGGAAAAGAGATAAATTTATACCTGAAGATACTCTTCTAATTCCAAATAATATAGAGTATTCATTTTTCATAAATAACCCATAGGGTCCAAAAAATGGTTAAACTTATACCACTATGAATGATCCTTCAGTTCCTTTAACGAGTCTGAAAGAATAAGCAGCTCGACTATCTAGTCAATTTTAAGGAGTCAAACCATGGTTTGAAGATAAATCCATAGGGGTGGGAGACTTATAATCAAAGCTAGTTCAGTAAAAGATACAAAATGAGGCTCATTTTTGTGTGAAAAAAAACTACAGAGGCTCCTGCAACCTAGAACAAATGCGGCATGGGTACCAGAAATGACAAGAAGTGTTCTAACTATGGAAACCCATGTGAGGTAGGCCCTAACCATGGAATAACAATGATGTTTTCACATCGTAGTCCATGGATAAAAAGGAGACCCTAAATTTCATCAGGCGATAAGGTATAAGTACAAAATATGCAAAGGGGACCAAATCCTAGCCTAAATGCGAAGGAAACATACTCCAATTTCATCCATGACCTGTAAGACCTAGGTAAAAACAATTAGCATTAGTTCACATGACAAAAAATAATCCCAACTATATAAAAGTGGGTAAAAATTATGAAATTTTTACTATAAATAGTGGAAATAGATTAAAAAAGCGTTACATTTGTTTTTTACCCAATTAGTGCATTTTTACCTCTCATCTTCAAATGATTGGTGTGATCAATCGAGTGGATGAAACTTCAATCCACAAATTGCAGGTAATTCATATCTCCATCTTCTTTGATTTCATGCTTTATTTTATGTTTTTGGCCTACGCTAAGGGCACTACATAGCACTTGCGAGTATCCCACTGCAAAGAATACCTCGGTTCTGTTGTGAGGGATATCTACCTTATGAATTGGGGTCTTACGGTCACCAACATACTAGGGTATGGCTTGCAGACATCAAGTATTACAGAAACATATATAAGATGAATATGGTTAGTAGGACATGTACCTCTTTATCGACGGTTGATCCAATATTTAACCTTCTTCCTCATATTCTCCTCAACCTTCTAATATTATGTACCTGCAAAAGAGATCGATGTTCCTCCACAGTATTCCTTAGTGTTATATAAATAATCATGAACCTATTATAGTTTCATTTAAGAATAAACAAAAATACATATCATGAATCATAACAACAAATACATGTACAAAGAAAATATGGAAGAAATACACTCTTTATTAAGAAGTTCAGGAAACATTACAACCCTGTTTGAGACAAGCTTCTCTGCAGACCAAGAAACTGAGTTCTCTTGCTCTTGTTTCCAATGAGTTCCTTCAGCATAACTTTTCTCTTAAACTTGCTTCCCCTATCCTCTACCCCTCCCCTCTATTTATACTTGCTAGTGAGGAGAGGTTACGAGGCCTAGGATGGTTAGGGGAGTTAGGGAAGTTAGCATTTCAAACCCAACTGCCCCTAAACTAATCATATTTTTATTTTTAAATGTGTCTTAGGGAACTTGTGGTTATAAATAAGGAAACTCATGACTAACTCACTGCTTCTATGAAGGCAACTCATGAGTGCACATTTTTAGGGATAACTCACGGGTTGCATATGAGTTGACCCACGAGTGACACATGACTTGTCACAAGAAGACCCACGAGTGCAATACAAACTTAATTATAAAAATTGACAAGGCTAAAGGAAAAAGTATGCATCAAGGTTTCACTTCATCTATAATGTTTAGGCCACTTCAATCCACATTTTTGTTTTGTGTATCGACACATTTGGTGTCGGTACTCGAACATAGAAGTGTCGATTCATAGTATAACAAACTTACATAACATATATTTGCATTAATGGATCACCATGGAGTGCTCCTTGTATGAGCTAGGGAGATCATGCAAAACATTTATCTTGCATCAATATGGTTCACCCTTCCTTTTGATGTGATTTTACTGATGCATCATGTTATTAATGTTGTCAACCAATTCATGAATTTGAGGGATATCCATCACCATCAATCTTATTCTTTAGATTCATTTACTTTGGAATCATTTGTTGAGGAGGGTGATTATCCACCTCCACCATGATGTTTTATTTGCTCCTAATTTGAAGAAAATTAATCTTTTAGTTTTAGTGTGGTGGATCATTAACATAGAGTTTCATTTGAAGGACAATATTTCATCATCAATTATTGTAGTCTAGCTAGTTTAAAGACTTTGGCTAGAGGGGTGCCAAAGGGTGACCTTTATAGGTTGCTTGTTAATCGCGTCACACTTCCACATTCCAATGAGAGGTTGCAATACATTTCTATATTGGAGGAGGCACATATAAATCATGCATGAAAAAATTTCATGCAAATAGGCTAAAAAATTTTGTGGAATTGAGGATTGACTCCAATCTTGTAGTTTATCGAAGTGTTGTAGTGTACATGGAAAAAAATGTTGGATTCTCTTAGGGGAAAGGAATTGACCTTGATGATACTCTTTATTCAATATTCTCTTATAAAGAGGGAGTTGTCCTAGTTGAGTTTGATGTGTTAGTTGTCAAAGGTTTTGACGTACATGGGAAAGATACCCATGATCACAAGTTGTTGACGATTTTTTCATGTGACTTGAGGGATGATGGAGTTTGGCAGGTTTTTGATGATTTAGACTTATGTTCCTTTAGATTCACAGGTCATCAATATTCTCTGGATCTTCAATATAACGTGTTAACATATTATGTTGTTATATACAATGGCATTCCTATAGTTTATAGGATCTACATTCTATCACAATGAAATACAATGGTGTACATAGAAGTGAATTTTGACAAGTATGAGAGGTATTCCAGTTCACAAGATTCTCCTTTGATGATTAAGGAGAAATAGGTGTATGTTGTTCCATAGATTGAAATCATAGTCTAATCCAAAGGTAGATGAGATGAAATTGGGGATGAATATGTCCTTTACTTTACTTCAACATGTAGGATGTGAATATGACTTACTTGAACATTGCAAGAGATGCAAGAGCATGTATGAGCGCCAAAATATTTAGTGAGGCAAGTGTGTCTCTTAAGATATATTCTATCCATATTGCATTGGTTTCTTTCATTTGTGGTCCTTCTAGTTGTTTTGAGGAGGTTTAGTTTGATGCCTTAATGGAGGATGAAGTTTGGGTTTAGTCCAATAATACAATAGGGACAACATTTCATATAGTGGGGTTGATTGAGCTGTAAAGGGAGAAGACATGTGTTGGTGAAAACACTTTCCTCTTAAATATTGAGTTTTAGCTTTCAAGGTTACTCGAAAAGTGTTTACACCATGTTTGGGAGTGCTTCATCAAATGTGGGACGCATGGTGTATGATTATACATTAGTTTGTTATGTGAGGAATTTGCATATTGGAGGTAGTTTGCTTAATTATTTCTCGATCTCATATGGATGATTGATTAACATTATTTCTTTGAGAATTGGAGACCTATGGAGCCTTGTGACTTCTACATGTATCCAATAGGTGGAGGAAGGTTGTTTTTTTGAGGATGTATTGCATTGGAGTAGGAGCATTGGATATTATAGAGGGGGGAATTGGGCCCTAAACAACATGATGTTGCTTGGATGCTTATGTGTAGGCTTTCACTAGACCCGAGAAGGCTTGAGTTGAGGGATTGGATATAGAAATGGGTGGAATCAGATATTTCATATGGATTTGGAGAGACATTTGAGAATTAGAGCATTTGGAGGAGAAGTGTTGTACCTTATATGAGGAATAAACTTGACATGGATCCTTGCTTATTGACCATCATCACCTCGTATCTTCACATGTCACTTATAGAGGGATACAACTTGTATATTGTAGGTTTTTTGTAGTGGATTAGGTCCAATGGTTGTTGTATATCACCCATCTCCTTCATATAAACAGAGGAAGGAGAGTAATTTATCATTATCATCATCATCATCGTACTCTTTTCTTTGTACTTCTCTTAAAGGAGCAAGGCATTAGGGTTTGCAAGGAAACCCTAGAAGTTATGAAGGGTAAAGAGGGAATATTTGTTTGGGAGATTCCTTTTGTTAGATGATAGGATTTGATCACGAGAATAAGACACTAGAGATGATGATCTCAACTATAATTCATGCTTTGAGAGCTTCAACTTTTATATCTTGGGTTTAGAGATGTACTTGGAGGAGTTATGGTCTCTCTCTCTCTCTCTCTCATTATTCATTGTACTTTATCTCTCTTGTCTTGAGGTGCTAAGGTTTCTTGAACATTCTTGGAGTCTAGGGTGAATATTTCATCCATAAGGAGACACTGGAGTTAGGGTTTAGGATAAATCCTTAAGTTGTACTTGTTAAGGAGAAAGATAATACAAAACATCTTGCATGAGGCCAAGGAGGACTTCCAAAATTGTCTTATTGCAAATTTGATTTTAATTTGTCATTGTCTTCGTGATTCAAGAATTTCCAACACTTAATGATTTGGCTAAAGTTAATAACGAAGTTGTTAATGGTTTAACATTAATATTGAAGATAATCAGATAGAATTTGTTGTTGTCATTATTATTTTCATAAAGCGATTTTTAGATTTAGTTTATGCATGATAAGATTTCCCTATAACACTCTAACTTGTGGCATAAGTTTGGTATCTTTTCGCTTGATTTTCTTAGTGGATTGTGGTCATTCAAAAGTGAAATATTGTTCATTGTTTATTCTATTTTATTATATATTAGATCATCCATAAGGATATAAATTCACAAAGGCTAGATCTAGAAACCTTCAGAAAAGAGGTGTTTTTTTTTGTTTGCATTGAAGGCTGAAATTTGGAAATTCCTACAATTAAACTCGTCATTCCATCCTCCATAAATTAGATACATTTTTATTGTTGATATACTTGAGACGTGTCTAATTTTTTAACATAGGTAAAAAAAAGTTGAACGATGATAAATTAAGATATCTCATTCCAAATGTTGGATATAGTTTGAGTTGTGTTGTCATCTTCGTATAGTCCTAGTGGGGTTGACCTAACAAAGATTTTGAGGGGTATAAATCCCTAGTTATTCAAGAGGACAAAGACTAGAACAATTCAAACTAATATGTTAACAAGATCCCATAAACTTAATGTAAAAAACTATGATGCACAAAAGTGATATCTTAACAATATCCCGTAAACTTAATGTAAAAAAGTGTGATGCACAAAAGCCCAATTTGAAGGAAAATATTAATTTCAAAGGCTCATGGGAAAGTCACATTATGAGATGATATCCTAATTGGTCATGCTTAGCATAAGAGTGTTGAGCATAGGTATCAATGAAGAACAATGATAATCATATTACCATATAATATGCCATCACACCCCAAATGTAGGATAGAGGATTCCTTTCAAGTTGTAGATACTATGAAGATTCTAATAAGATAAGAATCTTATATCTCAAAAATAGCTTAAGTGGTTTGATTGCATGAAGGTAATCAAAAGGATGTTGATGATCACTTGTCAATAAATGGCGATAACTTAAAAAGAAAAGTACTCCATATAAATGGTTCTTAATAGTTTTTCTAAGGCACTTAAGAATGTTGTTGAAACTCTTAATATGTCATTGGATTTTGGACATCTAAAATTGTTTTCCATATATGTAAATGTTATGATGAATAAGGAAACACAGATAAATCAATTGCATTGAAATTAAGAGATGAGGGATAAAAAATAAACATTGCAAAAAAAAATCTTTTATAATTATAATCCAAAACATTAAATGCACCACTAGCTTATTTTGTTGGTCAATAGGGGATGGTGATATCCCCCCAAGCGTGTGACATGTTCATCCATTTGAAAGAACATGGATGCATCATGGTTGTGAAAGACAGAAGGTCAAGGTGACAATCATATCACTTAACCCTAGTGACAACAATAATTACACCTCAATATTGGATGAACAACACTATTATTTGAGGATCTACATAATAACTGAAAGCTCCAAGAGAAGAAAAAACAAATTAGATAAAACACAATGCAAAACAAAACAAGCTACAAAATGTTAGTTATGGCCAAAAGTTAATCCACTGTGTTAAGTGAGGAAAAACTATCTATATAGCAAACTTTTACATGAAAAATGAAAAGGAAGATGAGCAATCATGTTAATTGTAATGCTCAAAAAGGAAAGGAAAGGAAGAGAATTGTAGCCCCACAAGGTTAAGTCAGAATTCTAAAAGCCATTAGTTCCTAGACAAACATAGAGGAGATATTTATGTTTCTTGATGAAGACAAAGTAAAGAAGAAAGTTGTAGTTATTGGAATTGGCAAGGAGTATGTAGTGCATGGACTTGGCACAATACTGTTGCAAATGAAGAATGCTTACGTGTAAAAATGATAAATTTATTGTATTTAATCTATTAGTAAATAAATTGATTTCATTTAATCACATTGTCCAACGATATTTTGAGGTGAGTGTTGAAGTTCACAAATATCTATTTAGAGATTAAAAAAAATGTAGTTCTAGCAAGTAGTTCCAAAGAAAATGTTTACATCAATTTGCAACCACAACACCGAAGCAATAAGTAATGAAAAAAGTTGTTTGAAATGAATGCAGTCATTGACATCATCATGGAGATGACTATGTTATAGGAGAGTGCCATGAGACGTAAAGGTGTTGGCCCCTAGAAAGAACCTTGGAGGTCCATTTATTTGATAAATTTCCTACTTCTAGCAATCTTAGAATTGGAGCATCATGAAGAACCCATATAGGGAAATGATAAATAGGAGCCCATGGTAGTTGAAGAATCAAGTAACTCTTCCCGAGGACAAACAATCCCCTCTGAATGCTAATTTGATCTCTACAACAACTTGATATGTCCACTCATCGATCAAGTGATCTATTTATTATGTGATTATTTCTTTCTTCCTTGGTCGTTGTGGCACTTTATCACACTTTGATTTTCAATTGCCTTGCATGGCATGTTCTAATTGGCAAGGTTGTTTAATCTTTTGACTATAAAATGTGGTGATCATTTTGAAGGGTTTTTGTTTTTATAAAATGCATTTTATAAATTGTGTATTAATAGAAATATGAAAGGCATGTACATTTTAATACTCAATGTCTTGTTTTATTAAATAAAATTAGTGTGGTGTACAAAGCATGTTTAGTAAGGAAATGACACTATGAGATTTTTTAAAGAGGTTTTGCATCCCATTGGACTCTATGCATTGTCATATCTGTGGCCCACCAAAGATGAGTTTTTCTTTTTGCACACGTACTTAATGGGACACACTAATATGGATGATATAGAATGACTTCCTTGAAAAAACCAAATGTATTTGAGATATTTAAACATTAAAAAAGGACACATGAAGGCAATGGTAGAAAGTTAGATTGTTAAGAACTAATAATGTTAGTGTTATATTTTTATCATTCAAGCTAGCATTATCTTAGGATCTTTAACTAAGAGAATAACAAGCACAGCAATCAAATACAATAGACAATGGTCACAAAGATTTTCCTCGGGGAAACCATAAAGGAGAAAACCCTGCAACTTCCTCAAAGATAGAATCAACACCAATAGCAAAAGTAAAACCTAAAAACATAAAGATGATCTCCGACAGCATTTGTCTCTTTCTCTGATCCCAGCATCTTCTCTCTCACTCATGCGCCCCAGTGAGTGAGTGTGTGTGTAATAAATAGAGAGTATCACTCTCTATTTACATTATTTCGTTCACTTAACATTTAACCCAGTTATGTAGGCTCGAGTAATCCTAACTCAGTCATGTAGGCTTGAGTAACCACAAATAGGGTACTAATGACCCGACTTGACATTAACTCACTGGGGCCGACTTCTCTAAGAGACTCTAATAACCCTAGTGCCCCACAACTATGGGGAATTTTCCCTCTGATCAACACGGAGGGTTAACCTTGACTCAATTGTGGGGACTATTGCCCCGACTTACAATGGAGGGTTAAACTCAATGACTTTACATGACTTGTTTACATTATTGAATCTCTCGATCGGAACATCGGGGCATGGCATGACTCAATTACATTACAGATACTTCCCGGAATAAAAATCAGGGTACAATACATAAGATATACAAGTGAATACATTTCGAAGTTACAAATACATCAACACTCCCTCTTAACTAGGAAGGTATTCTCTCGACACAATTTATTAGTACAAGTCTTCTTCTCTGTATCATCTGGGTCATCATCGATTTCTCGTCATATTCATCTTCAATTCATCTTCATCTAGATCTGGATCATCACTCGATCTGTATCATCATCACTGGATCTGGATCATCACTCGATCTAGATCATCACTGCTGGATCATCACTGGTCATCATCACAGGTGCTATCTCTTGATTCTTCTCGTCACAGGAAGTTCTACAGATCCAACCCTTTTTCATGTTGGTTGTAGGCCTAGCCTCCAAGTAGGTATTAGGATTCTTCATCACTTATATCTTACCATGGAAGGAACACATCCTATCAACCATGTAAGAAAGGAACAACACTTGTATCTTACCATGGGAGGAACACATCCTATAAACCATGTAAGAAAAGCATATCACTCATATCTTACCATGGGAGGAACACATCATATCAACCATGTAAGAAAGGCTCAACAATTACATCTTACCATGGGAGGAACACATCCTATAAACCATGTAAGAAAGGATCAACACTTACATATTACCATGGGAGGAACACATCCTATCAACCATGTAAGAAAGGATCAGCACTTACATATTACCATGGGAGGAACACATCCTATCAACCATGTAAGAAAGGCTCTCAACCCTAGGCTGAGTGTCAGTCCCAGACTGAACCAAATTCCTGATAACTGACTAGGTGCATCCATTCTCTCAGAGAATGAACTTTAGCACTTAGATCTAATCATGTGGGAGACAATCCCATAGTCATATCAAAATGGCTCAAATGCACTCACATATGACCATGGAAGGAACCAATCCTCTCACCATGACAGAATGGCTCAGCCCTTACATATGACCATGGAAGGAACCAATCCTCTCACCATGTCAGAATCGATCACGAACTCATCGCTTCCCCTTGGAGGGAACCTTGATATGGAGAACACCAAGCTTCTCCCTGAAGTATTCAAACTTCACTTTCGCTAATGGATTAGTCAACACATCAGCTATCTGCTCATCCGTAGCAACATACTAGAGCTTCATTGCTCCTCTCTGCACCATATCCCTAATATAGTGATATTTGATCTCAATATGCTTCGACTTGTCATGGAACACCGGGTTCTCAGACAACTTCACACAACTCTGGTTATCGCAATATATACAAGTAGCATCCAACTGGAGATCAAATAAATCAGACAGTAGCTTCCTAATCCATACTGTCTCACAGATAGCCAAACAAGCTGCAACATACTCTGCTTCGGCTATACTCAGTGCCACACATGATTGTTTCCTACTAAACCAAGATATCACACCTGATCCCATACTAAAGCAACACCCTGAGGTGCTCTTTCTATCGATGGAATTGCCTTCCCAATCTAAATCAACATAACCTTCCAGGTTAATATTTTGATCAGCCTTATACTTGAGCCCATAATCGACTGTACCCTTTAGGTACCTCAGGATATGCTTTGCAGTAATCAAGTGAACATGTCTCATATATGTCAGGAACTGTCTCAAGGTGTTCACTGCAAAGAAAATATCTGGTCTCGTATTCGTCAGGTACATTAAGGATCCAATCATCTGATGATACATCGTAGCATCAACCATCTCTGATGAAGCATCACTTAATAGCTTCAGGTTCGATTCCATATGTGTTGTCATGGCCTTGCAATCCACCATCCCAAATCTCTTCAGGATCTCTACCGCATACTTCCCTTGTCCTAGGGAAATTCCATCTGCATTCTGCCACACCTCCATGCCTAGAAAGTAGTGCATCATCCCCAAGTCCTTCATCTCGAACTTGAAAACAAGTCTCCTTCTTGTAACTTTAATGAGTTCCTCTTTTCTATCCGTAACAAGTCATCAACATATAACAGGAGCATCACTGGTCGTCCTCCTTCAACCTTGAAGCAAAGGTTGGAATCCTCTTTACTCTCAGTAAAGCCTAGAGTCATCAGTAATCTATCCATCCTGTCATACCATGTCGAACCTCAGGATCTTCTGCAGTCACTCCCTCTGAAGTAGAGCATCATTCTCCCTCTATCTTTCGTACTCTGTGCACTGAAACATTCTGTACTGGAGTGACAAGTAGCTTCCTATGCTACTAATATTCTATGTATCCATCTAGGATCACTAGATACCAATATCCTCTATCTTGAAATTTTTCAAAAGTTCTTCTCGCACCCATCTGTGATCTTGTCATCCTCTATAGACTTTCATCTTCAACCTTGTAGCAAAGGTTCAAATCTTTATCAAGCTCCTCATGTATGTGTTATCCCATGGGTGTCTTTTGAGCTCGTACAAGGCCTTCCTTCATTTGCACACATGATTCTTCTTGTCATGTGTCTCAACTCCCACTGGCTGCAAATGTCTCTTCGTAGTCTATGCCTTCTTTTCGTGAGAAGCCACATGCTATGAATCTTGCCTTGTATCCCACGATGTTTCCATCTACTG
This sequence comes from Pseudotsuga menziesii, assembly GCA_001517045.1. Taxonomy (NCBI): domain Eukaryota; kingdom Viridiplantae; phylum Streptophyta; class Pinopsida; order Pinales; family Pinaceae; genus Pseudotsuga; species Pseudotsuga menziesii. The sequence goes on from LPNX010076947.1 coordinate 367,327, forward strand.
CATGATGGAACTACTAACCTCCCTTCATGTATCGATACTGCATCCTAGACATCATTCTTCTTGAAATGGTCTTCCCTTTCTTCTTGGTTACTTCTTCATAGATGGAAGGTGCTGCATCAATGATGTCGTTGCATTTGTTATATTATCCTTCATCTTGAACTGTCGTCACTTGTTCTTCGGAACAAGTCTCATCCTTCTTTTCTTGTAGGCAACTTTACGCGATCTTTCCTACAAGTCAATGCATTAGTTGTATGGTTAGAAACATTTCATAAGGTATATTCATAATGAAAAATTCTTTTGCATCAAGATATATAATTATGCAACTATTTTATCCAATACAACATTCATCCATATCTCACGAAAAATTTCTAGATGCCTTCCATCTCTACCAGGACAACATTGAGATTGTGCACTAATCCAATATGTCAGCAAAGAGGTTTCATTCTAGATAAGTAGCAATGCAGATTTATATAGCACCATGAGCTACTTACCCATTACATGCATATTAGTAGTATACTATCATTATTGCAAACATTATATCATGCATAATACATCAACTGAATATAAACAAATGCATAACAAAAACAATATCATGAAATGACAATTGAATACTTATCTTTAATTGTTTCGAGGGTAGACTCCTTCTTGAGCCTTCAGCTTCATCATCTTCTTCATTCATCATTTCTTATCCAAATGCTAAGATGGATAAGAGTTTCTTCAAGAGTTGAGTCCTTTGTATTCCTCATCGCTTGAGGTATCTTCTTTGGATGGTGAGAGCTTGATCTTCAGTTTCTCCCATCTTGTCTTCTCTTATTATGAGTTGAGCTTCTTCTTCTTTCCAGATTCTGTTGAAAGTAATCACTTCCTTCTAGCACACATTCCTTGCATGAATAAATCCCATGATCCTGGGAGGCCATTCAAGGTGGCTATCACCACTTCTTCTTCTACTGCTACAAGTTGTTCTTTGATTTGAGAGACCCTCGTAAGGTATGATTGTATGGTCTCTGCATTCTGGATCTTCACATTCTTCAATTGTTCTTTCGGTGTCTTTAGGGAATACACTTGTGGTATAAGGTGATCTGTGATTGAATCAACAATGATTTTCTTGGCCTTGACCAAGTTCTTCTGGTGTAAGGCTTTTAGCCTCATCTCCCTCTGGAACTGGAACCTCTCTACTTATGTAGGTGTCCAATTAATTTTATTCAAAGAGATCATATACTTCCATGCTTGGAAGTTGTCAAATTCAACAAGCTTATCATCAATCTGATGTGATAGATAACTTTGAAATAAGAATCTCAATTGAAAATAGCAAAAGATTAGATCTTACCGATTTGAGGTGTCCGTCCTAGTTCCGGAGTTGACTGGTCTAGGGTTTGTCAAAGAAACCCTAATTTCCAAAATTTAGAATATTTCAAATATGACTGGTTATAAATATATACCTCTTCAAGGTGATCTATCCAATGTACTCCTTTTCTGAAAACAGTGGAGGGAAGCTCCCGGAACAGGAAGCCCTAATTTTCCAATTTCATCTACAGAACTTCTTGATACTATTTCTGCGGTATCTCCGCAATTACTACTCCTCTATGTCTACAAATTTGCACTATGGTAGCCTCGCCTATCCCCATTCCAAAACCACAAGTTTCATCAGAATTGGTTTCACCAAGTGGTATTTATGAGCGGTTTCCCAAGGTGACCTGTTTCAGAACTGTTCAGAATAGATAAGTTGTACGGACTGCCACATGTCACTATTTTATCTTAGGGATATGAAACTTTTACCACAGAAATTAAATTCCATTGCATTTCTAGAAAATCTTTAGAAATTTCATTTTGACCTCTGTAGCCCGAGATATAGCAATTCTCCCCATGTTTCCTGTTTAGGGATGAATCTTGGAAGAGGCTGGAACCCTAACTTGGAGGAATCATATATCCTAGAATATATAGAATATGAAGCTGAAACTTATATACAGTGTACATCAGGATTTTATCTTCGACCTGTGAAAATTTTGGCCCCTAAGAATTCTTCAATGTCGAGATATAGTGAATTTACCAAAACTTCTCAGTTTTAGTATTTAGGGTTTTTCCAGCCCAGGGTCAAACTAGGGTTTGACTTTCCTGGAGTTATACCCAACCACAAATATCGACCCAGGTATATAAAATTTGATTTTGATGAGGAGATAAATCCTATGTCAGGCTCACTCAAAATTCTTCTTCTGTAAAAATCCCTAATTTCCCGCACCAAAAACTGAAAATGCTCGGAATCGAATTCCGCTTCGACAGAAAGATGCACCCTTCAATGAAGAGTCATCCTGGCATAATTTTGCTGATGGATTGTGGAGAGAGACCCAAAAAGTAAGAAGCCCTAGCTTTTGCAGCTGCACAATGTCTTCTTCTCAGGTTAGCTCTAATACCATGTTAGATTTTTATCATTCAAGCTAGCATTATCTTAGGATCTTTAACTGAGAGAATAACAAGCACAACAATAAAACACAATAGACAATGGACACAAAGATTTTCCTCGGGGAAACCATAAAGGAGAAAACTCTGCAACTTCCTTAGAGATAGAATCAACACCAATAGAAAAAGTAAAACCCGAAAACATAAAGATGATCTCCGGTAGCAGTTGTCTCTTTCTCTGATCCCAGCTTCTTCTATCTCACTCATGCGCCCCAGTGAGTGAGTGTGTGTGTAATAAATAGAGAGTCTCACTCTCTATTTATATTCTTTCGTTCACTTAACATTTAACCCAGTTATGTAGGCTCGAGTAATCCTAACTCAGTCGTGTAGGATTGAGTAACCACAACTAGGGTACTAATGACCCGACTTGACATTAACTCACCAAGGCCAACTTCTCTAGGAGAGTCTAATAACCCTAGTGCCCCACAACTGTGGGGAATTTTCCCTCTGATCAACAAGGAGAGTTAACATTGACTCAATTGTGGGGACTATTGCCCCGACTTACAATGGAGGGTTAACCTCAATGACTTTACATGACTTGTTTACATTGTTGAATCTCCCGATCGAAACATCGGGGCATGGCATGACTCAATTACATTACAGATACTTCTCGGAATAAACATCGGGGTACAATAGATAAGATATACAAGTGAATAACCCCCCGAGGTGTAGACCTATTGGCAACCGTGCACTTGTTAAGGTGTAAGGGCTATTAAGCAAGTCAAGGGTTCAAACCTCGTTGCAACCTGAGATGCGTTGTGGGGGTCAACGTATTCTCCTGGAGGTTATAGTGGTAGCGGTCGGAATCGACCCCGTGTCACGCGAGTACGAAACCGGCTAGTTGTCGATTAATCCAGATATATATATATATATACAAGTGAATACATTCCGAAGTTACAAATACATCAACAGTCAATGGGACTACTTCTTAAAACTTTGAAACATTTTAAGGCACGTGGAATTAAAAGGAAACTTATACCCCACAATAAGATGCAGTTGTCAAGGAAAATAATGAATAAATTGAAAAAAATTCCCATGTTCTTGTGCAAAGGTTGCATGGATAGAATTCCATCTCATGAACTAAGGTTGTTCATTCATTGACCCCAAAGAAGGCTTAGAGTTGAAGAAATCCTTAAGTAAAACATTTATGACTTTTTGTTGTGTTTCTTTTATATATATATTTTAAATATAAATGACAAAACTAATAGAATACATATTTATTGGCTATTGTTGTGAGGAACAAGCCTATACCTTGTGGATAAAAGGTTAAATTCTATCATTTTTTAGGATAAGAAGCTATATATTGATGCCATATGTGTGCAGAATATTGGACTGTATAAATATTATTATCAAGCAGAGGTAAAGGTTCCCCAAATTAGGCAAATTGTGGATGTCCCTTCTACTCAAGAAGCTATAGGTTTTTTCGATGGAGTTGCTCAAGGAGGTTATTGTGCTATTGGAGTGGTTCTTACACTTAAATATTTGCTACACATAAATCTCGTCACCATCACATGTTAAGGCCTAAAACATCATAAGTTTCCCTCAATTCCTAAATTGTGAAGTTGGACATTGGCCCAGACTCCTAATTTCTATAATTGAGTCCACCATCACCTTTTCCTTTAATGCAAAAAGTGTTACCCTCTTTAATAACTCCCATTGTCTCTTGACAATAAGCGGTGCCACCGCCTATGCCCCTTGATCAAAGAGCGGTTCCACCCTAGTAACGCTCTGTCTACATAGAGGGAAAGCGGTGATTGAGTTTAAAAGAGAAAAAGAGAAGATTCATGAAGCTTCTCGAAGGAATACTTCGTGGCACCCTCATCCCTACTCCTGTGGACCACTTAGACTTGAGATATCCCCTAGTAGGATATCCCTTCCACCTCATCCACCATTTTCTCAACCATCCCTATCCTCACAAGGACTATAAAACCTTTCTGCATGATTGAGAGAGAGAAAATTTATGTTGTTGAACTGAGGTTCTGGCCAAATCTGGGGTGAGCATAGAAGGAGCAAGTTGGATATTTTTGAGGACAAGGCATGGCATGTAAAGGAGCATCACAACACTAAGGCAATGGTTGTAATCTCTCTTCTTCAATTTTAATGCAAAGATGGTTCATTTCCCATAAAATTTATTATGTTGCAATCATTTATTTTATTATTGGATTCCTTAGTCACTAATATAGAACTATAGACTATGTTCTGGTACCTTTGATATTGCTTGTTTGTTTGATGTGTTTGTGTAGGTACATCCATGGACATTTGTCACCATAGGAGATAACTACATCACGCTACAGAATAGCCAAAGGATTCATTCCAGGTATCTACAAGCTCTAGGGGACGACTTCCATCCTTGTTATCACTCATTTGTTCTAGATATAAACCATTCATACCTAGAGAAATAACTCTTGTCAGCAAGAGGTGCAATTTTCTAGCAACAAATCTGGTGACCATATTGGGGACAACATTCAACACATCTGATCTTCCTTGGTTTTCAAAATCTTGTCTGTAATCCAAAAACTCCAACCTTTTAGTGATCAGATCTACTAGCTTTTCTAGTGATATTTTGGTTCAACATAACCATATCTGAGACACATATGATTTATGTACTTTATTTTCCTATTAGTTTTATGATTTGATGCCAGTATTTCAGCACTTAACTTTCTCTTTTCGCCATTTTTTTTTGTTTTTACCTCTACAGTAGTCACTGTGCATTTAGAGAGGACATTAGGAGGTTCCACCACGCTTTCTCAGTAGACATTAAGCAGTGCCACCACTCTGTCATAGTGGACAAAAGGAGATAATGCTCTGTGAACAACCTTCTGCAAGCAGTGCTAGGTAGGGTTTTGAAACCTCTATGATCTCAAAGCTTAGTTAGGTTTGATTTCTATTCTGTGTGTTTTTGGGGATTTATTTTTGAGATCCAGACTGTTAAATTCAAAGTCTAAAAGTTGTAAATGCTTATTTTTCTTTGGTTCAAAGAGCTAGGTTTCATCCTTATGTTTAGATGCTTGTATGCTTTGTTTTGATTTTCAAAGGGAGTTCTTGGAAGTCAGTATATTTAGATATATTTTTACTGTCTATTCAAACTAAAAAGGAAGCTTTGCGTTTTGGTTTTTGTTCTTCGTGATTTTATGAAAGACTTGTTTTTGCTTTTGATTCAAAAGAAAAATTTGTGAAATTTGATCATAATTGTATTTAAAGATGAATCATCGGAGCCCTAATTAGCTTCACAAGATTTCAGATATCCAAGTTCTTCTTTTCTTTTATACGTTCTTATCTCGTCAAAAATATATCATAGTTATAAGTTAGATTTTTTCATTTTTTAAAGAATATTAAAAAGTGCTTAGTGTACCATTTAGTGCTAGTGTCTTTCTTTTTGGGAAAAGATATCTTACTTCATTCTTACTTTCAAAGATCAATTTAGAAGTGTTGTTGTTTTTCAGCATTTAAAAAAAAAAAGTTCAATGTGATTTTTTGGGAATTTTTTGTTTTGAAACAGAATTAAAACGCTCTCTCCTTCCCGTAAGTAGGGCATACTTTGAATGGTAAAGTGAAAAATTTGCATATCATGCTGCATGGTTTTACTTTTCTATCCACACTTCATGCATTCACCTAATCGTTCAAGATAAAATTAACGGTAGCTATAGGTTAAAATTTTTAGTAACTTGAGTGATAGGATAGAGACATGTTCCGACATCTTTAAACATAGGAGTTGTCATTCAATAGCCTGCACTGCATACCGGGAACTGTGTGGTCTTCCACGTATCATCGGTATACCAAAAGAAATTTAACATACCCTTGAGGTATATAGAAGGGTACTTCACGTACTTGATTCTATATCAGAAGGCCAATTTTGAACAGTTGTGCATTAGACAACACTAACATGGATTTGAGCTCCCACGTACCTTGCGTATATCGAGAGACCCTTTTAATATTCCCTAAACCATCTGATAAAAACATTTTGGTCATCTTGTCAGTGCAATACACCAAGAACAACACTTGGGGAGACTAATACACACGTACCGTCTAGGTAATCGGGTATTCAGGAAAGGGTATGGTCCCAATCCTCCTTGTCATGCTTTACTGTTGGACCCTGTGGTATATCGCGAGTTGCAAAGAATTAACAATCCTAGTGAGGAACCGGATTTTTATCAGCCCCTCTTGTCACCTAAGTTTTATTGTGACCTTTATCTTGCGTAGGAGAGGTTTTGTGTGTTTTTCTAGTTTCCAAACCCTAGGTTAGGATTTTTTAGTGAGCGAAAATCTGGCTGAGTTTCATTTGAGACGATCCAGAAGAGTTCAAGGCTTTCCACCTGAAATTCCTCCTATTGTAGGAGAAGACCAATGGAAGCCATAGACCAAGGTGTCGCAGCTGATTCTCACGTGTAAGAGAATCCAACTGTGGAAGTGGGGGAAGAATTCACTACATATGATAATCCCTTGCTCGAATAGCCTCCTATGGCTGATAATTCCTTTCATTTTCCAATGGAAGGTCATGTTGGTTCATTAAGTTGGGTTGATTTCCTGCCTGATGATACCGAGGGGACAAAATATGGGCCTAATGGTCCTTTTTGGAGAACTTCTATGGGTCAATAAATTTTGGAAATTGGGATTACCAGACCGTCCTTTTTTAACCCTTCATCGAATGAGGAAATCTATAGAAGGCTCCAGTTGACTATGGATCATTTAGATAATTTTCAAGAGCACCTTGCGAACATCACTGCTTCACCTCTTCCTCGTCGGGAGCCTATGTCGGCCCTTTTACCCCGTCTTTCAGAATCAACCCCTCCCGGACACCGTCCACTCTCGACGTCTCAAGTAACTCCTAGTTTGACATCACCAGCTCGAGGATCAATAGTTCCTAATCTAGTAAATCCCTCCAACCCTGTTCCTACAGTTCAAAATCCTGGGTATTCTTCTGGTTCTCCCGTATCTTATACCATTGGGGGGAAACCTCTAGCTCAAGTGGCATCAATAGTTAGTGGAGTCACATCCAATACAAGATAGACCCATACCGTAGGACAATCAACAGTTGTAGTTCCTTTAGCGAAAACCAAAGCAGTTAATCCCCCTTTTACTATGGGGCAACCCTCACGGGTACAACCCATTGTTAATCAACCTTCTTGGGGATACACTTACCCGGGAAATATACCATCCGTAAGTAATGTAAAATTTCAACCTATGTCTATAGGAATGGTATACCCCGGTATTCCTTGCCCCAGAAACATGATTACACCATGGGGGCAACCCAATTGGTCGTATATGCCTATTCCTGGAGGAATACCTATCAATACTACTGGAGGTTATGGTGTCCCACCTTTTGGAGGGCTACTTGGTGGAGGGAAACCTGGTGGAGGCCCTCCTGGTGAAGGACCACCACCACCACCACCTGGAGGAAACGCTCCTCCTGGAGATCTACCTCCATCTAGCGGATCTTCAAGAGGATCGTCTGCAAATTCAAATCCCCAACAACGAGTGTATCAATCAACCTATGGTCCCACTGGTGTATAGATTCCTTATCAGTACTACCAGTATGTGCAACCTAACCAACAACTTCCTTTTTTGGAAACTTTGGACTTGCCTGATCTGTCCAAGTTGATTAATGACCCCATCTAACATAACCCTTCATGGCCTGCAATTCTAGTAGAGTTGAAATCAGATATCCTGAAATTTAATGGGAAGTAGGGAGAAGATCCCAAAAACCATGTTATGAATTTCCATTTATGGTGTTCTTCCAACTCCTTTATGGATGATTCAGTCCGTTTGAGGCTCTTCCACTGAAATTTGATCGGTACGGCTGCAAAGTGGTACATTGAACTTCTGCAACATTCGTTCATGGATTTTAACTCATTGGCAACAATTTTTCTTACTCATTTCCAGCTGCCCATCTATTACAAAACTGGTACGGATCTTTTGACATCACTTCATCAAAATGCTTCCACACATATATTTGATCATATTCATGAGTGGAGGAGACGACGAAGGATTATTTAAGCTCCTATTCCAGACCAATTATTGGCTTATTGGCTCATGAACTCCTTATTGCCTCCCATTGCCCGAGATGTGGCTATGGGTGGTGTTGTTACTGAAGAGCAGGCTATCAGTCGTGCTTAATATATGGACTTGGTTTATTTCCCAGTCCAGAACTCTGTATGGCCTAATCCCTCAAGCTCCTCATCCCAACATAGAAACTACCAAGCCACCTACAAAAATCCATGTTGATGGGGTTGTTGGTTCAATCCAACCCTCGTCAACAGCTAATCCTGCCAAGCAACACAATACTTCTTCTACTACTCCTTCTGCTCCTACAGTTTCCGTTGAGGTGAACGTTATTCAAAGTACGCAGACACCCAGTAATAAGGAAAAAGGAAAGGGAAAAGGTAAGAAACCCAGAAACCAATAGGAGAATCCCAAGATTATGGCCCCAGAGAATGACAATAAAGGCAAGAGGAAGGCTAAGTACCCTTGTCTATTATGTGGTGGTGACCACTTCACGAAGGAGTTCCCTCATCGTGAAGAGATTAGTAAATTTTTGAAAAGTAAATCTACACCGGCAGTGCTTACCTACCCCTTTCTGTAAATTGATCGATCACATGTCTTCTCAAGGAAACTCTAATTCTACGAAAGAAATCAGAATGATGTCCTCGGAAACTATTAGCTTGACTACTCGTAATATGTCATATGAGAAATATGCATAGAAGAAGGATGGGATTCCTTCTTCTGAGAAAGCTCCTTCCACTAGTTCTTCTCCTTCTTTGTCTAATGGCCCTCTTACAATCATGAAACCTAATCTCAACTTGATTTTGCGCCCACCAAAGAGTACTCTCCCATAATCTGTCTTTAATGCAAATGCTTAAGCTGCACAATTCTACAATGTTGTTGAAGAGTTGGCTCAAGCACCTTGCGCGATCTCTATCCTTTAGGTACTCCAAAGTTGTCCCACGCAGTGCAAAAACATGTTGACAGCTTTAGGATCCTTAGACCTAGTTAACACTAATTTGATCCATTTTAATGTGGAGAATTACAATTCTAGATTACCCCACAAGCTTGTGTTTCAAATCGCAACCAGAGTAGTTGGGAGGAAGGTACAGAGGACCATTTTGGATGAAGGAGCTTCCACCTTGGTATTATCTGTGGCTTGTTGGAGAGCCATCGGTACTCCCGAAATTACGAAGTCACCCATAACCTTGAAAGGTTTTGACTGACTAGGTTTCCAACCTCATGGTCTGTTACCAGCCCTTTCAGTCAAGCTTGTGGGAAAGACTGTTTCCATTCAAGTGGAGGTAGTCAATGCTCCGTTGGATTACAATCTGTTATTGGGGAGAAACTAGTTCTATGCTATGACGGTTGTCGTCTCAATAGTTTTTTGATCTCTCCAATTCCCTCATTTAGGGAATATCATGACCATCGATCAACTCGATTTTTGTTCACCAGATGTTACTACCCCCACTGAAAATAATATTCCTATGCTAGGTCAATTCCCTATGCCTTATCGATCGGTTGGGGTAGGAATGTTGAAGGATTCAACCCTTATGGGAGTGTTCCCCTCAAACCCCTCCTAGTACAGAAGTGGCAACTGTGAACATGATTTCCACGACCAACCACAGCCCTAGAGGAAAATAAGTTGTTGAGTCGTCCTCTCTAGGCCCTTACGAAGCACTCTATGATGCTGTTCAATCTACTTTTGATGTCCATTATGATGACCTTCATTTGGTGGCTTCAGATCCTTACCACCTTCCCTATTAGCTAGAACCCTCTCTCCCCACTCTAGACTATCTCTCACAGAGTTTTCCATCAGATGAGTCCATTATGGAGATCATGAGTGCGGATGAACCTGTATGGGAAGATCATCACCATAGATTCTCTTTCCTTCCCAATGCTAGTTCGGTAGACTTTGATCTTGTCTCTCGTTAGTACTAATATTTTCAGTAATACCAAACACCTGTACTATTGTAAGGCATTCATTATGAAGGAAAACTTTGCAACATCACTCAAACAACCCCTATTGACATATCGGTCAAGACTAGAATTGTTGAGCATGTTCATGTAGGCCAGAACTGTTCAACATAAGAAACTAAAAGTTATAGAGCTCTATTCAAAGAGTTCTGAGATGTTTTTCCCTGGATGTATGAATAAATGCATGGGATTGATCCATCCATCGTTGTACACGAGATTAAAACTTATCCCATGGCCAAGCTAGGCTGACAAAAACTACGTCAAGTCCATCCCAGGAAGGTTGTAGCTATTAAAGTCGAAGTGGAGAAACTTCTGAAAGAGGGGTTTATTTATCTCGTACCACTGATGGAATGGGTGTCTAATATAGTCCATGTAGCTAAGAAGGGTTTGTATCAATTTCCTAGATTTAAATAAGGCTTGTCCCAAGGAAAATTTCCCTACTCCACACATCGATCAAATCATTGATAACTGTGTTGGGAGCGTCATCTTTTATTTTATGGATGGCTTTCCTGGCTACAATCAGATAGAAATTCTTCCCATCGATCAGCATAAAATGACATTTATTTGTCCATGGGGAACCTTTGCATATTAGAAGTTACCCTTTGGTTTAAAAAACACCGGAGCTACATTCCAGCGCGCCATGTCCTATGCTTTTCACGATATTAAGCACATCGTGGAGCCGTATCTGGACGATCTCCCTGCTCATTCACAACAATGGGGGGACCACCCAGGACACCTTAGGGACATTTTCCTTAGGTGTCATCATTATAATATTAATCTTAATCCACACAAATGTGTATTTTGTGTTGAGATTGGACGTCTTATTGGCTTTGTGGTTTCCAAAGATGGCATCTGGATAGATCCTTTGAAAATTGTTGTTATTTTGGCCTTACCTACCCCAACTAATATCACTAAACTCCAAATTTTGCAAGGGAAGGAAAACTTACTTCGTCGTTTTGTATGCAACTTCGTAGAAAAAAACGCTTAGCTATATGTGTCTCCTTAAGAAGGACACTCCGTTCTTTTTGGATGACCAATCCCAATGAGCTTTTGATACTTTGAAACACGCTCTGACACATTCACCGATTTGCACCCCCCAAATTACTCAAAAGAATTTATGTTGTATGTTGCTGCCTCCACTACTACTTTTGTATGGTTCTAGTGCAGGAAGATCTTAACGACCAAGAACACGTGATTTATTACCTAAGTAAGAGTATTCTTGACTCTGAAACTCGTTACTCGTGTGTGGGGAAGATAGCTTTGGCTACTGTCATTGTTGTGCAAAAATTTCATCACTACATCTTACTATGCAGCACAATTGTTCTCGCAGATCAAAACCTCGTGTATTACATTTTGACTCGTCAAGTACTAGGGGGGAAGTATTCCCTTGTATCGTCATCTTACAAGAATTCGATCTTGAGTTTTCTAAGGCTACTTTGAAGAAATCCTCGGTTTTCGTGGAGTTAATGTGTGACATTCCCTGTGCTTTGATGGAAGCTGAGCCCAATGATTCATTTTCGGATGAATTTTTGTTCCTGATCAACACAACAGACCCGTGGTATGGAGATTTGATTATTTATCTCTAGACCCAAAGATTTCAGCCCGACATGTCCCGTGACGATCGTCGTAGAATCTGTCACCACACAAAGTATTTTCTCATTTTTAATTATATGTTATATTGTTATGGCATTGACTCTATTTTTTGACAATGCCTTAGACACGAAGAGGTTGAACAAGTTTTTAATGATTTCCACTCTAGAGCATGTGACGGTCATCTTTTTGGCATGGCGAAAACTCAGAAAATCCTTCACGCTGGGTATTTTTGGCTTGTCAATCTTCAAAGATTTTCATGAGGTGGTTAAGAAATGCCCACCCTGTCAACACTTTTATCCTAAAAAGCACACCCACCCTACTCCTTTACACCCCGTCATTGTTGTTGGCCCTTTCGCCAAATAGGGTATTGATTTCATGCATTGTAATCCTACCTCAGTCGGGGGCATGGTTACATTATCGTAGCAATGAATTACTTTGGAAAATGGGATGAGGCAATTCCTACATATGTAGAGGATGGAAAGACTACCTCCCTCTTTTTGTTTAATCATGTGATAGCTAGGTTTGGAGTTCCACAAGCCATAGTCACTGACCATGGATCTCATTTTCGTAATAAGATGATGGCTAAGTTGAGTGCTAAGTTGGGTTTTCTCCATGAAAACTCAACTCCGTATTATCCACAGGCTAATGGTCAGGTTTAGGCCATTAAAAAGTTTTGAAAACTATGTTGCATAGGATGGTTGGAGATCATAAATTCAACTGTCATTTGACTCTCTTTTCCGCACTGTGGGCTTATAGGACTCTAGTTAAAACAACAATTGGTTTCACACCTTTTCAGTTGGGTTATGGACTAGAAGTTGTCCTTCCTATCGAATGTCAAATCCCATCGCTCAAAGTTGCAATAGAACTTCTTCCATACACTTCCTCCGAAGAAGAATGATTTTTGTACTTGACAAACCTAGATGAAAATAGAAGAGATGTTTCCTTGGCTAATGAGGCACAAAAAAAACATGTTAAGGCTTAGTACGATAAGTTTGTTCAACCTCGTGTCTTTCACGAATGTGACATTGTTCTAACTTATGATCAGAAACATTCCAAGCTAGGGAAGGGGAAGTTTGAATTTATGTGGTACAGTGCCTTCATCATTAGTAAATTTTTAGAGAAAGGGGTGTTACACTCAAATTTTGTCACCAGCATGTGATAGAATCCCTAACACAGATATTTGTCCTCAAATCCCAAACTTGAAGTGAAATATGCTCTAGATGTTGGTTTTTACATACAAAAATTCAGCACTGCTCTTACCCTTAAGCAAATAAGCGGTACCTTATGCAGCACCGCCCAAGTTATGTTGAAACCAGGCAGTTCCAACGCCTTTAACCTTTGTCTTTGGTGGGGTTCTCACCCATCACTGCTCTGTCATAAGGGAGTATAAGCGGTGCCCTTGGTAAAAAGTGAAAAAAAGGAGGTTTCACGAAGCTTCTTGAACAAAAGCCTCATGTCTAGCCTTATCCCTACTCACCTAGGTCAATTAAGCTCGAGATCTCTCCTTTGAGGATCTCATGGACACCTCACCCACCAATTTCTCAACCATTCCTATCCCTTTGAGCCCTATAAATACGAGCCCATACTCCATGGTTGAGGGGGAGAAGAAAGAAATAAAGTTATGCTGTTGAATTAACATCCTGGCCTAATCCATTAGAGAGCATAGAGGAACAAGTTGGAGCTATCGGGGATGAGTTGCTAGTCTTGTGAAGGAGTGCATCGACACTAAGGAAAAATGGTTGTAAGCTCTTTCATTCAACTATTAATGCAAAGTTGATTTCTTTCCCATATATATGTTTGTGTTACAATCTCACATATATATTATTGGATTCCTTAGTCACTAATATGGATCTATGGATAGTTTTCTGGTATCTTTGATGTTATTGTATGTTTGATGTGCTTTTGCAGGTCTACAGGTCTTTCATCAGAGTTTTATTCCATGCATCTATAGCTTTCAGGGAAAGTCTTCAACCTAGTTGTTACTCATTTGTTCTGGATCTGAACCATTCAGACCAGAGGAACAGCTTCTGTCTACAGAAGGTGCTATATTCCTGATAACAAGGGGCCTACGAGATTGTAGACTACGATGGGATATCTTTCAGGCAAACTCGCAATGGGTTGTACCTGAAAAGGTACTATGCTTGAAGTCATCTCTGTATGGTACCTTGTATATATGTATATTGTTTGAATTTTTGGTGTTTTTTTGGCTTTTCAATATGGTTTTGAGTTCATAACAAACTACCACCCCCTAAATGTATCCTAAATAAGGAATGGATTAGAATTTAATTAAAATGTAATTAGCGTAGTTAATCACTTAAGGGAATTCCATCGGAAATCTTTTCCGACTGCATGCGAACCCATGTGAGGTAAATTGGTGTGGCTAATGATTTTGCACGGTTAACGATGTGAGGTTAGGTAAAAAAATTGAATTTTTCATGCATGGTAGTAACCATCAGCATATATTTTGACCCATTTCGATTTTAACCAGAACCTCCATCACCGAATGTTTTGACCCATTTCAATTTTTCCCAGAACCTCCATCAGCGGATTTTTTACCCATTTCGATTTTACCCAGAACCACCATCAACAGATTTTTTGACCCATTTTGATTTTACCTAGAACCTCCATCAGCAAATTTTTTGACCCATTTCAATTTTACCCAGAACCTCTGATCAAACTAGGCCGTCTACCATGCTTGACCTCGCTCAAAAGCCCTGTAAGATAACCTTGTGAATAAAACAGGTCCCTTCTTGAGAAAAACTAGCAAGATAACCCTGTGAGCCATAGGTTGGTGGATCCCCTACATAAAAAGAATCACTGGTCAAATCAGATCGGATAGGATTCCAAATCAAACCAATTCGGATTGCATGGAAATTATCTGAACAAAGGGTGTAATTTTTTTTTCCAGATATGGTTGTATTTCTGTTTGGGATTCGTTTAATGAATTTAATTGCTGAAAATCCATTTTTTTTCATTTATATATTTTTATAAGGCTTGTATCATTTATTTTTTAATTTATGTTGTACAATTTCACATCACATGGGATGCGATTCCAGATCAAACCAGATCATATTGCATCAAATTTTTTTGACCAAAGACAATGTATGATGGTGCAGGATAAGTTTGCCACTATCATTTGTATTTCTATTTGAGATTCTTCATTTTTTATAATTTTATAAGTTTTGTAACATTCCTTTTCTAATTTCCATTGTACATTTTTTTTTTTAACCAGTTTGGCTATAACAGTTATTTACTAGATACTGTATATGCACAGTAATCAATTTTACCCCTAGTTTTTTTATGCCTAAATATTATAGGACTCGGAAGATTTTATTTTGGTGTGTATGCAATGCCATAACCCTGGTTACAAGGAGAAAATAAATTAATGGTTCTTACCACAAGTTAGTGTAGCATTTATATTGTGCCTATAGAGTTAGATTTTTTTTTCACTGTTTGTTTTCAATTCAGAGATCCCATGTGTAACCTGTGTGGCCCCTTTGGGCATCTTGTCATGATTACAGATTATAAATTTTCATAAATTTAATCATGTTCAATACAGACCCTAATCCATTGCCACATAAAGAACGGAAGCCGTTTCCTCCAGAAGTTGTGGAAGAAGCATTCTGAATACTTGCAGAAGAGGATGCTATACGATAAAAACAACGACAAATGAAGCAACAATTATCTAAACAACGAAGGAAGTCATGACAATTATGTAAAATTGTTAAAAATGATTGTTGGAATGATGATGAAATAGATTCTAGCGGTAATGATGCTCAGGTCCATCTTAACAATATGCAAATACCTTATCAACTCCGTTGTCGATCATCTATGTAGTGTGTTAGAGGAAAAGCTCCAAACTTCGATACGGTTTCCCTTCTTAAAGAAGAAAGTGGTTTAGAAGAGATCATTCTCTGCAAAGTTATTGATGAGTCCCATACAGGAAATGTAGAGTTGACAAACTTGGATCCTTGTGAGAATGATCCAATTATTTACACTATTGGTACTAGTGGCACATGGACACGTAGTATAGATGATGTTTTGCCCGTTCTAATGGTGTATGCAGATGATAGTGGCAAACTTATGCTGTGACATCCTTCATTATCTGAAATAAAATCACAGTTATCTTCAAGGTCATATGAATATTGTTCCACTGCAGTCATCAAGCGAGGGTTTTACATGGGATCTAGGTCAGATGTGATTCCCTTATTGGGAGATGATCATTTTATCAAGACTGGAAGAAAGAAATTCAATCAAATGGATGGGCTTCTGGTGCACAACACAAATCCATATGATTTTACCATAAAGGCAGGCATGTATGTCTGTATTTATTATGAAAAATTTCCTGGTATTTATGAAGAAGAGTCATTGACAATTCCATATACTGTGGAAGTGTTGAATTGTTTAGTAGATGTTTCTACTGGTGGAACATTCTGTTGGGTAAGAATTTTTTAATGTGAGTTGGATATTATTGGTAGAGGCCACCATATTCCCCAAGGTGTGAATTTACATCCACATGAGGTGTTTTATAAAAAAAAAGGTTTATTGATATCAATTGAAATCATTGATGGTGAGTATACATGTATATTTTAATTCATAATTTTCAGTTTATATCACAATTTTTTTTCACCCAGAAAAAAACCTAGTTTCTTGCTATTCGTGTTTATGAATCAAAGAAAAATTACATAAAACATAAGGTGCATAAGTTCCAAATAAAACTACCAACTAGACTCTATAGAGAATCTTTGTAACAATCATTAGTTGTATGTTCTACTGGATAGAACAAATTCCACATCAAATCATCAGTACATATTGATCACTATGCATTATTGACTGAGACAAAAAAAAAAAATTAAAGCTGGAAATGTACTAAACTGGGTAGAGTGCACATATGTAAAAGTATTCAGATAGTATCTAATGCACAAATAACTATATACTAATTACAATGGATAGAACCTTTATCCACTAATGTGGAATCCATTAAATTCCTCGAAATAAAGTGTACCCTCTTCCAGACCAATAGTTTTCTTTGATAGAAAATATGCCTGTGTGTTGAGTTCCTTGTGAATATGAAAAAAAGATAAATACTGAAAATTACTCCCAACATTTGTTAATCTTTGTTTCCACTGATCCAGATTTGTAACCTGTAACATTGATTTCCCTGTTAACTAGTCGAAGATGCATTTTGAATCTCCACAAACCTGAAGTAATGTGATCCTTTTAAAGTTAGCAAAGAATAGTAAAGCCCAGCTGGCTATCAGTTCAAATCTAGTGTTTGATCCTTTGCCACAACCTAACCAAACACGAAAAAACTGATTGCCTAGGAATCTGATATAAACACCTCCCCCACATTCACCTAGTTGTGCAACTAATGTTATCTTTATAGTAACTAATGTTATTTTTATTTTTATTGTAGGCATTGTTGATGTTTTCTTTACTTTGAGATCTATCAAAAGGTGGGGCAAGAGCACTCGAAAGGGAGAATCTTTTTTTGTCATTTTATTGCTATGAAAGATGATAAGCACACCACTTTTCAACTTCTTGCAACAAAGGGTGATGATGAAGTTGTGAATTCCATATTAGCTACCTCACAGAATATGGAACTCACAATGCATTTGGCATCATGTATTGGAGTATTGTAGCCACATCGAATCCATCGTCACAATATCCATCATCTTTCCTACAAAGTTTTCAACCACATAAGGTCTCGTAACATGATACATAGTGAATCTTTTGTGGAAATTCCTTGTTCAAATGAAAGTTTCATGGTTACTTTTGAGCTTATTGCAATGCATGTCATACCTCCTAGGATTGTGAAGAAAAAAAATGCACTAGAGTTCACCATAGAAGGCCATGTGAATCTTAAGGAGGTTGTTTTCTATACATGGTCAACCTTTCCTAATAGATATCAGCTATCTTCAGGCTCAAGCAATGATAGTCAACCTGTTGGAAAATGGAGAGTGGGACCAACATTTAGATTTCGGTATTTGTATAATAGCCTACAGCCTCATGTGCAGGTGCACTTTTCATGGGATTCACACCAATGGGATCCTATCCATCATTGTTATGGATTGGGGATGAGGACTGGTTGAAACCATCTGGAGATGTAAACATTATACCTATCATAAATATGTTGAATTCTGTATGAGAGATATGTGGTGTAATATCTATGGTGAAATGTTTGAACTTTGTAATTTGAAGTTTTTATAAGTAAATATAACTCTGAATATGGGGAAATCCAAATAGTCTTCTTTGTGTGCTTGTTGAGATTGTTAGTGATTTAGTCCTGGGTGTGCACTCTGATTTTGTAGCCTTGTAGTATTATCTGTTGATTCTCTAGGGTTGCGTCACATGACATATTGATGTTGTGTTATCAATGGTTTTTGTTTTCCAAGAAAAACATCTTTATCTTTGATATTTCAAAGTTTGAAATCAAAATATACATTTTTTAGCCTATGGGATCTTGAAAAGATACATATGTTATGTCTTCAAACTATCCTAATAGCTATTTATCCTAGTCTTCCATAATCAACAAAATATTTGGTAAATTCTGTATGACAGATCTGTGGTGTAACGTGTACGGTGAAATATGTTTTTTTTCCCCAGGAAAGAAATCATACTTTTCATTTCAGAGCAGAAATAGCATACATTCTATAACATCCTCTCCTTTACTGCCTCAGTAAAGATTATCTTTTTCAGTAACCGAGAGATAACATGTAGCCTATTTACCACTTTGGCTTCCAAGCCTAAATATGTCAACAAGGATCACTGACCAAAGTATACATAATCAGCCATTTAGTTTCATAATAGGCTACTAAAAGAGGTTTTTGTCAAAAATGATTATGCATTCCTAGCTTGCATTTTTATGCTTATGGCTTGCATTTTACACCAAGAGTCCATAACGGTAAAAAAATGTTAAAATTGCACCTTTCATAGATCGACTGTGAGCATATGAGGTTAGGTTATATAAAATTAACAAAAGGATAGTCTTCTCAATATATCTAGCCATCCAATTTCCAAAACCATTTACTATAACATTTAATAGGAGGGTTTGGCTTGCATTTTTATTAATCTAGGTGGATATTTCATAAATACAAGACAACCATGTAGTGTTTATGCACAACATGCACTTTCTAAACCCAAATTGAAAAAATAAATGTATAATAATGTGGAAAATAGTAAAACATACCATTTCCAACTAAAATCACTCAAAAATACCCAATACTTAGGGTTGGGTGGGCATTTCTCTAATCTAGGTAAAAGTGCGTTGAAAACACAAAAGTTGTCATTTTGTCATTTTAACTCTGGACAAATGAAACATAATTTTAAAAAAATGAAAGAGGTTTTTGTCAAAAATATATCTATATTCAACCCCATGGTGTTAGTTTAAATTGGTGACAATTGTACGGACTGTGGCGTGCATTTTCCTAAGCCCATTTTTGAATATTTACACACTATTTTTTACGTAACAGCTTAGAATTTCAGTCATTAATTTTTAATTTGTCAAATATACTTGCAATTTTAGTCATTCGTGTTTAATTTAACTGCTATGCATTCCTAGCTTGAATTTTTATCCTTATGGCTTGCATTTTACACCAAGTGTCCATAACAGTAAAAAAAGGTTAAAAGTGCACCTTTCATAGGTCGACCGTGAACATACGAGGTTAAGTTATATAAAATTAACACAAGGATAGTCTTCTCAATATATCTAGCCATCCAATTTCCAAAAACATTTACTATAAACATTTAATAGGAGGGTTTGGCTTGCATTTTTATGAATGTAGGTGGATATTTCATAAATACAAGACAACCATGTAATGTTTTTTCACAACAAGCACTTTCTAAACCCAAATTGAAAAAATAAATGTATAATAATGTGGAAAATAGTAAAACATACCATTTCCAACTAAACTCACTCAAAAATACCCAATACTTAGTGTTGGGCGGGCATTTCTCTGATCTGGCTAAAACTGGGTTGACAACACAAAAGTTGTCATTTTGTCAATTTAACTCTGGACCAATGAAACATAATTTAAAAAAACTGAAAGAGGCTTTTGTCAAAAATATATCTATATTCAACCCCATGGTGTTAGTTTCAACTTATGACAATTGTACGGACTATGGCATGCACTTTCCTAAGCCCGGTTTTGAATATTTACACTATTTTTTACGAAACTTAGAATTTCAGTCATTTTTTTTAATTTGTCCAATATACTTGGAATTTTAGTCATTCATGTTCAATTTGACTGCTATGCATTCCTATCTTGCATTTTTATGCTTATGGCTTGCATTTTACACCAAGTGTCCATAAAAGTCAAAAAAGGTTAAAATTGCACCTTTCATAGGTCGACTCTGAGCATATGAGGTTAGGTTATATAAAATTAACACAATGATAGTATTCTCAATATATATAGCCATCAAATTTCCAAAACAATTTACTATAAACATTTAATATGAGGGTTTGACTTGCATTTTTATTAATCTAGGTGGATATTTCATAAATACAAGACAACCATGTAGTGTTTATGCACAACATGCACTTTCTGAACCCAAATTGAAAAAATAAATGTATAATAATGTGGAAAATAGTAAAACATACCATTTCCAACTAAAATCACTCAAAAATACCCAATACTTAGGGCTGGGCGGGCATTTCTTTGTTCTGGGTAAAACTGGGTTGAAAACACAAAAGTTGTCATTTTGTTAATTTAACTATGGACAAATGAAACATAATTTTAAAAATCTAAAATAATTTTTTGTGAAAAATATATCTATCTTCAACCCCATGGTGTTAGTTTCAACTGATGACAATTGTACGGACTGTGGCGTGCATTTTCCTAAGCCCATTTTTGAATATTTACACACTGTTTTTTACGTAACAACTTAGAATTTTATTCATTAATTTTTAATTTGTCCAAGATACTTGTAATTTTAGTCATCATGTTCAATTTAACTACTATGCATTCCTAGCTTGCATTTTTATGCTTATGGCTTGCATTTTACACCAAGTGTCCATAACAGTAAAAAAAGGTTAAAATTGCACCTTTCATAGGTTGACTGTGAGCATACGAGGTAAGGTTACATAAAATTAACACAAGGATAGTCTTATCAATATATCTAGCCATCCAATTTCCAAAACCTTTTACTATAAATATTTAATAGGATGGTTTGGCTTGCATTTTTATTAATGTAGGTGGATATTTCATAAATACAAGACAACCATGTAGTGTTTTTGCACAACTGGCACTTTCTGAACCCAAATTGAAAAAATAAATGTATAATAATGTGGAAAATAGTAAAACATACCATTTCCAACTAAAATCACTCAAAAATACCCAATACTTAGGGTTGGGCGAGCATTTCTCTGATTTGGGTAAAACTGGGTTGAAAACACAAAAGTTGTCATTTTGTCAATTTAACTTTGGACAAATGACACATAATTTTAAAAAACTGAAAGAAGCTTTTGTAAAACATATATCTGTCTTCAACCCCATGGTGTTAGTTTCAACTTATGACAATTGTACGGACTGTGGCGTGCGTTTTCCTAAGCCCATTTTGAATATTTACACATTGTTTTTTACAAAACTTAGAGTTTCAGTTTTTTTTTTTAATTTGTCCAAGATACTTGGAATTTTAGTCATTCATGTTCAATTTGACTGCTATGCATTCCTAGCTTGCATTTTATGCTTATGGCTTGCATTTTACACCAAGTGTCCATAAAAGTAAAAAAATGTTAAAATTGCACCTTTCATAGGACGACTGTGAGCATATGAGGTTAGGTTATATAAAATTAACACAAGGAAAGTCTTTTCAATATATATAGCCATCCAATTTCCAAAACCATTTACTATAAACATTTAATCGAAGGGTTTGGTTTGAGAGTACATCAAAACATGTAGAGAAGAATATTACTCTATTATTATATTACTCACTCCATTACTCTATTTTTTCCAGAATAGTTAGAATGTCAAATTTTTACTCACATGCTAGAAAAATAAGTATATTTAACATGCTAGAAGTTAACTATATTGAAATTGAAAATGTAAGTTGTGTATAGTTGACTTGAAACACATTTGTAATTTTTATAATAGTTTGGAAAAGTCAGAACACATTTGTAATTTTTATTATAGCTTGCAAAAGTCAGAACACATTTGTAACTTTTAGTATAGTTTGGAAACGTTAGAACACATTTGTAATTTTTATTTTAGTTTGGAAAATTCAGTGTGCTGGTATCCTGTGCATGCATCCTCTTCTTCCTTTCTGAACGTGCCATCATCCTTCAAAATGGAAACAATAGCCTCATGTTCCATTCCATCAACTAAAACAGGGGGTTCTGAAGTTGCTGAGAGGTTCACTATCAGAAAATTTGGAGAGAGCGTTGAGGCATGGAGTGACAGAACCAACTAGCCAAAAGGTATGCTAAATGTCCTGGTCAGAGCAGGAGTGCATTGTTTTCTTTTCGGTCAGTTCAATTTCAACAATGAAGAGATAGATAATGCCATTTCTAGTTATGATGATGAGTCCAAGGAATTGATTTTTTTGGGAGGAGGGTTTTTCTGGACCCTGATTTGTTGTCCAGTGCAACGAAAATTCCATGCAGGGGGGGAGTAATGTTGACCACCAAGAAAACCCTCAAAGTAGAAAAGCGTGAGATTGTAAACAAAATATGTGGAAAAACAGTTTTGGTTGCCCATAATGGTTTAAAGATGCAAGATTTTCCCTGAGGACTACACAAAACCTTAATTCAAATTGTACTTAAGACAATTATGAATCACCACAAGCAAGATATTTCAAGTGATTGTATGAAGTTGGTGATTCATTAGGTTGAAGACCTGGCCATAGATGTCCCTCATCTATTGGCAAAAAAAATGCATTTTGCACCGTAGGAGAGCAAAATGAAGAGAATGAAGTTCAGTTTCCCTGGTACACTACAAAAAATTATTGACTTATATCAACCCAGCACTGTAGAATGAAACAGATTTAAAAATACATACATTAAGAGGTCGAAACTGGACAAAATTAACCAGGAAGTTCCTCAACAATCTCCAAAGGACAATGTACAAGTCCCTGAAGAGCCTTTTGAGTACTGTATGCAAGGTATGGGAAGTGACCCTGAAGAATTTGAGGTTGTCTCAATTCTGGTCGGATTACAAGAAGGCAAAGAAATAAATGTAAATGAGATGCATGATGTTGAGTTTAATGAACAGGAGGAGCATAGTAATGATGATATTTATGCTCCTGTAGAAATGCCACTTGTTATATATACACCTCCATCGTTGGGAGTTGAGAAAACTTCCTCTCCAAAATATTTTTTTGATGGTAAAATTGGTTTTAATCCATTCGATGAAATGTTGCATTTCAAAGAAAAAGCTGAATTTCAAAGATTTTTTTTTTCCTATTGGTATCTTACTGCAGTACAGAGTGTAGGACTATGTAGGATTAAGCAGATGCAAATTCAAGACCACTTAAAGGTAGGCGCTATTTTTCAAATTGAAACAGTTGCCAAATTCCTTTTTTTGAAGCCTCATTAAAATTTTCACTATTTACAGGTAATTGCAAGGTTAGGAACATAACACGTGGATACTATGGAATCTTCTATTAAAAATTTGCAAATGTTGGACCTCTTTAAGATAGGAGGCATTTTTCAATGCTTTTTTCCAAAAAAAGGTTTCCAAATTCCATTTTTTGAAGCCTCCTTAAAATTTTCCATGTTTACAGGAAATTGCAAGATTACAAGAATCCCTTGTGAAGACTGTGGACAATTCGAGAAGGACAATAGAAAACAAAGGACTATGTTATTCATTCTTTGAATAAGCATTAGAGGAATTTTGAGGTCTTAAATGGGCCTCCTAAGGAAAATAATAAAATAATATTTATTAATTTTGGAGGAAGAAAGAAAAAAACTACTTTTTGTGTTCGTATTTTCGACATATTTCCGTGTGTTTTTACTCAAATTTCGATCGGGAGAGCTCATTGGATGTGGAATTTGATTCTGCATTCAATGAGTACCCAAACTACATACTTTTGACGGACCCCTCTACCCCAAAAACAAGAAATACCTGAAAAACGTGATAATGATGTCATCATCACGTTTTTTTAGGTATTTCTTGTTTTTGGGGTAGAAGGGTCCATCAAAAGTATGCAGTGTGGGAAATTGTTGGATGCAGAATCAAATTCCGCATTCAACGAGCTCTCCCAATTGAAATTTGAGTAAAAACACGGGGAGATATGTCGAAAATACGAACAAAAAAAGTAGTTTTTTCTTTATGACAAATATATCAATTCAACCATTATGGTTGAATCATTTTATTGAAATTCTATTGGTTCTTGAATTCCAACTTACAAGAACTTATTGTTGGCACGTTTTCTTATAAGGCCCATTTTAGACCCCAAATTTCCTCTAATGGAACTAGAAAGAATTCAGGATGAGTTTAGAAAGGAAAATGAGAAATGTAGAGAAGAATATATTGTTGTTCGGAAGAAAGATGAACAAACCATAGAGAGACTAAAAAATGAGTTGAAACATCGACCGGAGGTTTTGGAAATTCCCCCTCTAAATATTGTTATCACCCAGGAAGCAAGACTTACGGCTGAAGTCAATAAGAAAAAAAGAATAATTGAAATAAAGAACGCTCACTTTCAAAACAGCCTTGGTGAGACTACAATAAACATCAACTTGAGATAAATGAATATATAAAAAAGAGGAAAACATGAAAAACATAATTGCTAAGAAAGATGAAGAGTTAAAAGGAAAAATAGTTGAACTTGAAAAGATTACTGCAGAACTACAAACTAGAGGAGTTGAAAAGTTAAAAGAACCCGAAATTGGTAAGGGACAGAGTAGGCATCTGATTTTTGGTGAAATTTGTGATATGTCAACACACCAACAGGATTTAATAAGGTATGAGAGTTCCCTGAAAAACAGATAGAAGGCAGTGGACGTAGCTTTTAATGCAATACAAGCTCATGAAAAATTCAAAAAGGGGTTACAAATCTATCGTGCCTCCTTAAGAATTCGAGAGAAGTCCTTGATGGATGGTATTGCAGCAATGAATGTTGGAGCTGATCTCTCTCTGTGGTCAACCATAAGTGAAACATTGAAAAACAATGTAGCAGAGAGGGAAGATGAGATTAAAGAGCTCATATTGAAAATACCGGAGGATAGAGAATCACAACATTTGGGATGTAAGTTTGAGATAGAAGATCTGAAATCCCAAATTGCCACTCTGCAGAAGAACAACATACTTCAACGAGTAGCAATTGTGTATACTCCAAATAATACAGAATTGAGGGAAAAAGAGTTGTACACAGAGACAGAGCAGCTCAAGAAAAAATCAACCTAAGTTCAGTCTGATTTGAAATATGCAAATGATCGTCTTCAACAAAAGGAAAAGGAACACGAAGAGAAAAATAAGAAGAATGTGGAATTGTTGAAGAAGTACATCCAAGATATAGATAGATTGAAAGAAAGTTTGCATAAATATGCAACAAAAGTGAAAGAATTAGAACGAAAATCAGAACATGCACCTGCTACAGCTTCTGAAGAACCAGAAGCTTCTAGACAAGGCAAGAGACTAGAATGTACAAATTTATCTTCTTTAGAAAAGGAGGACTTGCAGCCTAAACCTCCCAAGTAGCCTAGAAGTATGGAATAACATTATTTATATATGTTGTGTATGTAAATACATTTCAAGTTTTAATACATAAATTTATATTTGTGTGTGTGTGTATTTCTTGGCAATGTATATGTTTTTGATGCATTTAATGTGAATGGTAATTTTGAATTTAACTTTTCAATAAGTGTACATAACAAGCCAGAAAGTTAACAATATAAAAATTGAAAACTTAACTAGGCATATATATTTGAATTTGTAAGAAATTAAAAGAGTGATAATGATAAGTGGATATGAGATGTGAGTAGATTTGGTGACATAGGTAGATCCTAGTTGTTTGCTTGGAACTGTGGATATTATAGGGATATTATGGGGATGATGGATTGAGAACTTTCAAGTTCTTTATGAGAAATTTGATGCTTTGTATTTTTGTATTTATGTAAGTTTCTTTATCTAATGAAACTGAAATTCCAATTCTAGAACAATGTCATACAATTCTACTAATGCAACCAAATTTCAGCGAATAATCCAAAGTTGTAATGCCTATAGAATTGGCCTAAAAAAGACAGAAATTTACAAAATATAAGCAAACACAGAAAATTAAATATTTAATATGCCTTCCAGCATTTGTTACATTTCCAAAATTTGGTAACATAAACGTTAGCACAATAGAATAAATTTTCAGTACGGCAAGATCACTAGAAATGCTTATTGCAACATAAGTTTCTTTCACCATTTTGCATACAATGTTGCATTTCGATCATCTAGGACTTTTTTCTTTTTGGCTTGTCTCACACTTCTTATAATGACATCAGCTTTTATAGGATTCCCAGCATCCATCTTTTGGATATCAACTACTACCTCTTGAATTTCTTGTTTTTCACCACTCTGCCCTGTACCATTTACCGAGGATGGAACACCCTTTTTATTGTGAGTCATAGCCTCCATCATTGGCATATCAATAGCATCTGCTCCATACACTTCTTGTAATTCATTGATTTTCCCTACTTCATTTCTTGAGGATGAAACACTGATTTTATAGTAATTTTCAGTCGCCGTCATAGGTATTTCAACACCAGCTGCCCCATTCAATTCTCGTGTTTGATCAGTTTGCACTGCCACTTTCCTTTTGGATGAAACACTTAGATTTTTACTGTTATTTATTATTTGAACATTATTTTTTGCCTTGCGCCTTCCGAAGCGATGTGATTCATGAAAATCCTCTTCACCATATTTGCTTATTGGCCTTAATCTTGGAAGATGATTACTGAACTGCGAGAACATATTAGTATTTAGTAGTTAAAAACATATTATGAGTCCTCACACCATAAAATGAAAGCAGAATTATAAAACCATTTAAAATTAGGGCATACTTACTATTCATGGTGCAATCAATGATTTCTTAGATTGTCTTACCCATGACTGAAATTGTTGTTTTACTTGTTTAGAAGTGACGTCAGGGAAACAGGATGCCAACTATGTTGTAGTTTCGTCATTTAGTGAACTTCTTGTCTTTTCATATTCAACACGAAGTTGACATCTAATATTAGAAGCCAAAAATATTTTTTCTTTAAAATTTTGGAAAGTACCCTCTGATCTCATAACTAGCTTGAAAAATTGTGCTCGCATCTCATTTACAAGACACATTTTGTCATGTTCAAATATGTTTCTATACTCCTTAGGAACTCATCTTCCTCCTCCTTGGCTATTGTTCAAATGTTTCATTTCCCTATGCTTACGTTCCATTACTTCATTCCTTAACCGTCCTAAAGTATAAGGATGGGCAGCCCTAGTCATATGAAGAGCATGGGCCCTTTGGATATGCATATAAGGAACCATCTCATCTCCTAAACAACAAGAACACAACCAAAGCCACTCACTAGCAAGGAATCCAATCCTGCAATGATAGTGGATCAAATTTTATATCGTGAATGAGATAATACCACAATGATGAAATACATAATACTATGAACTTAGTATAAATTGGCGTACTTTTCCTCATATTCATATTTATCATCCCCTACACACCCTTGCAATTGCACCATGTGGAATTCTTTATAACACTTCCACATCCTCACCAACTTTTTATACTTTTCTTCATCTAGTAGGCCTTCAATAACCTACAAGCACAACATTTCATTGTACATGATACACTACTTAATTTTCTATTAAAATTGCATAAAAATAAGAGTGAATTTCACTCTTGTGCCATCATAAAATCATCAATTATTGTTAGTCAAGATCCACATCAAAAATATTGGATATGCTAACATAATTATTAAACCTTTAAAATACCCTCATGCCGAAAGAGGATCTTGTTTGATGCGGATCCATTTGATTTCCCATAGTTAAGATCATTGTACTCTTGGCCTTTATGATGGTATGGTTCCCTAGTCTTACATGGAACACCAATTTTCTCCATCACCTCCCAAATTTGAAAAAAAAAGCATTTCCTCAATCGCTCTAGTTGGATGAACCTTGTCGTAATCTTGTGCAATTTTTAGAATTTCATGAAACATCTTCAAAACAGTTCTAATTTCAGCATGGCGAGCACAATATACAAGGTTGGACATTAAGCCAGGAGTCAACTGTAATAAGTTGGCAGCACATGTTTCACTAGGTACGAGTTAGTTAAATAATAATAATTTCCATTTATAATAAAGAAATAATTTTGAAAACATGTACCTTTTGATCACTTGTTCAATTCATGAGATACTTTTTGATAATATTCAATTCTCTACTGCATAAGGCTGGTTGAATGTCGGTAATACACTCATCCAGCTTTTCTTCCCATCCTTCAATGCTTTGTTCCAAAGCAAGATTCAATTCCTAAAGTTTTAACACAAAGTAAGATTAAGAAAGTCATGGAAAGATATCAACAAAAATCAGTAAACTTTTAATAAATATGTAAAACATGCAATGAGCAAGTTCGGTGACATTGCATAAAACTTGGAAATGCTACAAATAGTATCCCCATCTTGAATTTTGATTTTATCTGTGACCATGTGTATAGCTTTTTTATGGCATATGCACCAAGGACAAAAATTATTCCCCATTGGAGAAACATTATTATTGCATACTAAACTGCATATGGCCACTCGATCATGGAACTCGAACAAATTCACTTCCACTACCCTTCCATCTGGCATTAGGATCCCATCTTGTGAAAGTTTGTTTATCTGATTCATTCAAAGTTATCCTCATTTGTAGGATCAGCAGCATGTGCTAAAACCTGTTTATATTCTTCCTTTCCATCCCATTTTCCAAGGCTTACACAAGACATCAAGCCACTATCTTCTAGTGACTCAAATAATATCTCACATCCCTGCCCGCCTCGATCATAATGTACACGAGAATCAATACTAAGTTTGAAAGAAACTTCAATGACTCTACTTCCAGTCCTCTTTTCATAGGACTCAACCATTAAGGAAGCATATGACTTTACTTACTTCACTCTAATTCCATATGTGAGACCATCAGTTGTCTCCCAACCCATATCAATAGCCTCGGCTTCTTTACTCCACTTTTTCATCTCCTTGGAAACTGAAGTTGGACTAACCCCTTGCAATACACCATGACGGTCAATCCGCTTCAGACATTGCAAAGCCTTATGGCTCATGCTTGATTCAATAAATATAGAAGCCATATTCCTAGGCATAAAATCATTACGGATCTCATGCATAACAATTGATCGAAGTTTATGAAGCACTCCATCTAGGTGTTCAAGAACATCCTCAAATTTAGAATCTTCGCTATAGTTTTTTCTCATGAAGTACCCAATTCCAGAAATAATGTCATTTTCATCTACATCTTCAAGTGAATTCCCATAGAACCATATACCAATTTCCTTAAATCTTTTCTTCCCCTCATTTAGTCTACCGTTAAACCATCCAGACCACTTCTTAAGACTCAATAAAGATGTCCTTAAGCGGTTTCCTGCTGACCTTCTTATAGTTACAGCATATGTAGTTTAATTTGTTGAACACCCTTCAAGCATTTGTACCGAAGCTTGTACATCTATAGAATTTTGATTTTATGTAGGTGCATTTCTATCCATTTGTCCTTTTGGCATTTCTATTGAAGCTTCTACATCTGTAGAATTTTGATTTTCTGTAGTTGCATTTTTATCCATTTGTCCTTCAGGAATTTGTACTGAAGCTTGTACATCTGCAGAATTTTGATTTTCCGTAGTTGCATTTCTATCCATATGTCATTCAGGAATTTGTACTAAAGCTTGTACATCTACAGAATTTTGATTTTCTGTAGGTGCATTTCTATCCATTTGTCCTTCAGTCATTTCTACTGAAGCTTGTGCATCTACAGAATTTTGATTTTTTGTAAGTGCATTTCTATCCATTTGTTCATGAAAGGTAGTTATTTCAATTGTTTCATGACTTCTAGGTGTATCCAACTTCTCAAGGGATGCATTTTCAAATTGTTGTCCACTAGGTAGAATTACACTTTCATTCCCTTCAACCGTAACCAGAGACAAAGGCAACCTAGGTTGTTGAACAAGACAACCTTCTATACTTTGATACAAATTATTTGTAATGGAAGCATCATCAACAGTTGATCTTTGAGGGACATTTCGAACCACATTATGTGAATCAGAGTTAATAGTATGGTCAAGAGTTATATCTTGTACATTACCATTGCCCTCAATTGCAATTGGAGTCAAAGGCTTCTAGGTTGTTGACAAACATTGTTGTTTGTCACACATTGCTTACATACAGGACATCTAATTTCAACAGTTGCTGCATGATTGCCTATTGTTTGATGGAAATTCATAGTAATATTTTCTGGTATGGAGTTCTGATCTGTAAGTGCTTGACATTGTTGACGGACAACACGAATAGCAGCTATTTTACCCCCAGCAAGAGTGAGTTGAAGGATAATATCATGTGGGGGAAAAATTGGAATATTATTAAATTCTACTTCGTTGCGTCGACCTCTTTTTCGAGGAATATTTTGTTGAGATGACTGGTTCGAATGATCCATTGATGAGTTATTCTGCAAAATCAACATTAATACAAAATATAGTTTTTTGTATAAAAAAATACTTTTTATGGCTCAAAAAGAAAATATGGAATAGTACAAGAACATGGGAGGAGGAAACATATATTCTCTAACTTAAGCCACTTAAAAATACCTAAGGATGGAACTTATGCTTGCATTTTAGTGGACTAAGCGGGCATTTCACATTTACAAGGAAGCCTTGCAATGTTTTTTCACAGCAAAAATGTTTTTAGCCAAGATTAGAAAAATAGAAGTACAAAAAGGTGTAAAACAATAAAAAACACCATATCCAACTGAGATCACCCAAAAATACTTAACAATGAGGGCTAGGCGCGCATTTTACAGACCTAGTCAAATAAAGTTCAAAACAGAAAATTTGCAATTTTCAAAACTTTACTGTACACAAAATAAACATATTTTAAAAATTATGAAGAAGGTTTTTGTCCATAGTATATATAGATGCAAGTATATGCTTAAGGTTTTGAAAATTACCTCTATAAACATTATGGCAGGCATTTTTTTAAGCCCATTTTTACAGATTTACACTCTGCTTTTACAAAACAAAATTGTGAATTTAGACATTCTTTTCAATTATGACCATGCTACTTATAAATTATGATAAGTCATATATGTATAATACATATAGTATGATATAAATAGAATACTATTTTGAGGTTGTGGGTCGGTTACAAGATCCTCATGTAACTTTTATGAGATATATCTAGACTTCATGCAAATACTATGAGACATATTTGGACATGTGTAAGAACATGGGAGGAAGAAACATATATTATCCAACTCAAGCCACTTAAAAATACCTAAGGATGGAACTTATGCTTGCATTTTAGTGGACAAAGTGGGCATTTCCCATTTACAAGGCAACCTTGCAATGTTTTTGCACAACATGCATGTTTTTAGCCAAGATTAGAAAAATAGAAATACAGGAAGGTGTAAAACAATAAAAATCACTATATCCAACTAAAATTACTCAAAAATACCAGACAATGAGGGCTAGGTGTGCATTTTACAGACCTAGTCAAATAAAGTTCAGAACAGAAAATTTGCAATTTTCAAAACTTTACTGTACACAAAATAAACATATTTTAAAAATTGTGAAGGAGGTGTTTGTCCGTAGTATATATAGATCTAGGTATATGGATTTAGGTTTTGAAAATCACCTCTGTAAACATTATGGCGAGCATTTTTCTAAGCCCATTTTTACATATTTACACTTTGCTTTTACAAAACAAAATTGTGAATTTAGACATTCTTTTCAATTATGACCATGCTACTTATAAATTATGATAAGTCATACATGTATAATACATATAGTATGATATAAATAGAATACTATCTTGAGGCTATGTGCCCGCTGCAAGATCCTCATGCAAATGTTATGGGACATATCTGGACTTCATGCAAATATTATGAGACATATTTGAACATGTGTAAGAACATAGGAGGAAGAAACATATATTATCCAACTTAAGCCACTTAAAAATACCTAAGGATGGAACTTATGCTTTCATTTTAGTGGACAAAGCGGGCATTTCACATTTACAAGGCAGCCTTGCAATGCTTTTGCACAGCAAGCATGCTTTTAGCAAAGATTAGAAAAATAGAAATATAGGAAGGTGTAAAACAATAAAAAACACCATATCCAACTGAGATCACTCAAAAATACTAAACAATGAGGGCTAGGCGTGCATTTTACAGACCTAGTCAAATAAAGTTCAAAACATAAAAATTGCAATTTTCAAAACTTTACTATACACAAAATAAACATATTTTAAAAATTAGGAAGGAGGTTTGTGTCCATAGTATATATAGCTCCAGGTATATGGAATTAGATTTTTAAAATCACCTCTATAATCATTATGGCAAGCATTTTTCTAAGCTCATTTTTACATATTTACATTCTGCTTTTACAAAACAAAATTGTGAATTTAGATATTCTTTTCAATTATAACCATGCTACTTATAAATTATGATAATTCATACATGTGTAATACGTATAGTATGATATAAATGGAATACTATCTTGAGATTGTGGGCCCGCTATAAGATCCTCATGCAAATGTTATGAGACATATCTGGTCTTCAAGCAAATATTATGAGACATGTTTGGACATGTGTAAGAACATGGGAAGAAGAAACATATATTTTCCAACTTAAGCCACTTAAAAATACTTAAGGATGGAACTTATGCTTGAATTTTAGTGGACTAAGCGGGCATTTCACATTTACAAGGCAACCTTGCAATGTTTTTGCACA
The DNA here is from genome assembly GCA_001517045.1 of Pseudotsuga menziesii. Classification (NCBI taxonomy): domain Eukaryota; kingdom Viridiplantae; phylum Streptophyta; class Pinopsida; order Pinales; family Pinaceae; genus Pseudotsuga; species Pseudotsuga menziesii. The sequence goes on from LPNX010076947.1 coordinate 400,233, forward strand.
GCAGTCATGTTTTTAGCCAATATTAGAAAAATAGAAGTACAGGAAGATGTAAAACAATAAAAAACACCACATCCAACTGAGATAACTCAAAAATACTAAACAATGAGGGCTAGGCATGCATTTTACAGACATAGTCAAATAAAGTTCAAAACAAAAAAATTACAATTTTCAAAATTTTACTGTACACAAAATAAACATATTTTAAAAATTATGAAGGAGGTTTTTGTCCATAGTATATATAGTTCCATGTATATGGCATTAGGTTTTAAAAATTACCTCTAAAAACATTATGGTAGACATTTTTCTAAGCCCATTTTTACATATTTACACTCTGTTTTTACAAAACAAAATTATGAATTTAGACATTCTTTTCCAATTATGACAATGCTATTTATAAAATATATTAATTCATACATGTATAATACTTATAGTATGATATAAGTAGGATACTATCGTGGTGTTGTGGGCTAGGCTGTGGCATGCATTTTTGTAATCCTAGTTTTACAAATTTACACTCTGTTTCTTACATAACAACTCAGGATTTTACTGATTAATTTTGAATTTGACCAAGATACTTACAAATTATGAATATGTACATCTTTAATGCATAAAGTATGATACTCTTTACTATAATAAAGTCATAATATATGAATGGTCAAATTTGTTGACTCATTTTAAGTCTAAAAATCTCCTTCTCTGCAAAAATGACACTGCAGACACTTTTGGAACCCAAATTGAAAACCTGTATGTACAGTAAGTGGAAAATAGTAAACCACACCATTTCCAACTTAAATCACTCAAAAATACTCAATAGTGACGGTTAGGCGGGCATTTTTATGAACATGGTAAGACTTGGTTCCAAACATAAAATTTGTTATTTTGTCAAATTAACTGCAGGCAAATGAAACATAATTTTAAGAAAATGAAAGAGGTTTTTTTCAAACATATATCTATCTTCAATCCCATGGTATTAATTTAAATTAATAATATATGTATGGACTATGGCATGCATTTTGTTAAGCCCATTTTTGTAGGTTAACATTGTTTTTTACATAACAAATCAGGATTTTAGTGATTAATTTCAATTTCACCGAAATACTTACAAATTATGAATAAGTATATGTTTAATGCCTATACTCTAATACTCTTTATTATGATAAATTCATGGTATCTTCATGGTCAAATTTGTTGATATAATCACTTTAAGACTAAAAATCCCATGCTTTGTAAAAATGCATACATCTGGCACTTTTTGAAGCAAAATAAAAAAACTAGTTGTAGAACGTGGAACTCTGTATAAATTCATGAAGATGATGTACAAAATACAGTGTAAAAAACCAAGTGAAAAACAAATTAAACAACAATGTAAAAAACCAAGTGAAAGACAAATTGAAAGATGAATTAAACAACAATGTAAAAAACCAAGTGAAAGACAAATTAAACAACAATGTCAAAATCCAAGTGAAAGACAAATTGAACAGTAATGAAAAAAAACAACCTTCGAGACTACGGTAGACTGTAGAAACGACTCAACAGCTTTCCCAAAATAGATAACAGCTTCATTGCTGGATAAATGTACACATATTGATCTTAACAACGATCACATTAACACACTGTAACATTTACATCAAAGCTATATGAGCAACTAATAAAGCAAATCCATATCACAATGCCATATCAGCCAAGTGCATTCTACAGAATTTTTTAGAGCACATTCATTACAATCATATTCTATATGCTACTGTCTAGATTCTTTCCATTTTTTACCATCAACAGAAGTGACAGGCAAGTGCAATTTACTATCACTTGAGATAAGGATGGGATTGGATGAAGTACAATGCAGGTGCACTTGAGTCAAAATAATATGATTTTGTGTGGACGAGTCAAGGTTGGTAGACTGCACGGCAAAGGAGTCTCATCAGGTAATGCTGTTTCTTATGCCAATTTAAAATTCTGAAGGTATCCACAAGACGTTCTTACATAATCAGAATTATGTTATATGTTTGTCTGGTTATGTTGTAGGGTACCAGGTAGTCCAAAACACCAGGCGGTCCAAAACAAAACACATTGTTATAAAAATCACTCATTCAAATTCATGAGAAATAAATTTTTTTTTAAACTACCCACCATGCTCAATTGATTTCATTCCACCACGTAGATCTAAAAGCGGCTTATATCATAACTGCGCCACCGATTCCTGGCATGTCTTACACTTCCAAGACTGTTACTAACGGTGTTAATTTAATGCAATTTCGAATCTCCATACGCTTAACCTACGTTAAACTCACCGTGGGTTGGAAATTTCGGTTGGGTGACTATGCTTGCTTTAAGAAAATGGCCAGTTAACTTATATTTTTGATCGAAGATTGTCCCGATTTCCTTTTTTCAGGTTCAAATATTTTTGGTGAGTAGACTCATTTAACTACTTTACAATAAAAAAAATATTTTCAATAGGATGTGAGCAATTCTAGCCAATAAAAAAAACATCTTTTGATATTCCTTGATTAACATTCTTAGTGATTTAGGATACACGCTAGAGTATGATAGTTTGTTATGTTTTTTGTCAGTACTATTTATACCATATTTTGGTTATGCAGATTAGATGGATTTTTATGGTTTTTCTTATGGTACTTGTCGCCATACCTTGAACCTCGCTTCGCTGCTTGGGTTTTATATTCCCCGGCACATGACTTACTCAGTTCAAGAACGGTTTGTATTGGTCCGGCTACCAACAACATCGCCAAGTATCAAGCAGTGATAGGTTTGCTGAACGAAGCTGCATCTCGGGACATTCATGACTTGGTAGTATTCATTGACTCACAGCTAGTGGTTTGTCATTTAAACCACGTTTATACCATCAAAAACCCTACACTTCTTCATCTTTTCCGAAGAGTGCATCTGTTAGAAAGGTCGTTTGAATCAATCACTTTTAGGCACATTCATAGGTCTTATAACACGGTTGCCGACTCTTTGGCAAACTACATTTTAGACTAGTATATTGCCCATACATAACTTTTATAAAATAAAACATGGTTCATTGTAAAATAAAATAACAGTAAAAGACACATAAAAACTCATGTAAATATCATTTTCCATTTGAACACATATAAACACCGTAAATAAGTATATATATATATATATATATATATATATATATATAT
>LPNX010076947.1:403404-494557 GCA_001517045.1 Pseudotsuga menziesii
CTTTGGCTTTTAGAATACAAAAATGGCAAAAATATTGAAGCTAGCTAGTTTTCAGTGTATACATTGGGTAGAATGTCTAGTGGTGCTCATGATAGCACATGATATCCCTTGCTACCCTCCATAGCAGGAAACTGAATCGACCTGACACTCCAGCTGTGTGTCTCTGGTACCTCCTAGGGAGGTCGTCAATAGAAGCATCTGGAATGTCCAAAGTTAACCGGTTGAGGTTATCCTCCAACTCAGTTAACTCATCGTCCCCTCTGTGAACGAAGCAGGCGCCTATTCGTCTATTAATCGGGGAAGATCCTCCAGGTCGTGCAGCTCCGACATCTACATGAAAACATTAGGTCTCATCATCATTCATAAAAATTATAAAACACAAAAATGGAAAAATAATCAAAGTCTTTAGTAAGTCTTCTTACCAATATCGCCCCATTGGGCGCCTGCCGATAAAGGTAGGTCATGGCCTCCCTTGAATTCAATGTCAGCGTATGCATAGTCCTCCACCATGAGAAGTTGGTCATCCAACAAATGGAAGAACGCACTCCCATATTTGACCTTGGCCCCATCGCCATCGGTGCGAGCCATGATCTCTACCCACCACAGCATGCGAGGGTCCCGTGCTCTCAGCTCCGTAAAGGTCACCTGAGGTCTCAGAAGGGGCACCCTCTCAAAGAATAAGGTTGCCAAGATGGTCCCATAGCCAAACTATTTTAACTCCCCCTGTTGACACTTAGTTAGTCGATCCTTGAACACACTCAGTAGAGCCTCGACCTAGTTATAGACCATGGGAGCCATATTCTCCAAGGTGTAAAGCATATGGGCTCGAGATGCCTAGTGAACCCCTTGGCCCTGCAACCCTCTGCTTGGTAAAAAGCATCGTCTGAAGAGGAAAATCCATCACCTCCTTGATGGGAATCTTTTTCCAAGACATATGAGTGCCTAGAAAACAATGGCGATCTATTAGTTCTTGTGTCGTGACATCTCCTCCCCAAGGACCCATCAGTGAGATGTGCTCACATCGCCTGGATAGTCCGGTAAGAAAGTAGATATCCTCTACCTCCACTGTAAGAATGTGAGCACCCACCTCAAAGTATTGCTTTTCCGGATTCCACATCCTCAAAATGTATTCTAGCAGTCTCACATGAGACTTCATACTCGAGACATGGATAGGAGCCCACAGCCCCGTAATGCAACTATAGAAACAACATCTGCCCCATCTCTAATATCATCATCCTCATGATGTCTTTATTTCCACACCACCATTTTGACTGAGATGACCTACCAAAAACCAAAATCGTAGTATTAGAACACATAATCAACATTTGGCCACACCATTCATCTCTTGGGCGCACTTTACGGCACCGCTTCTATCTCCTTGAGACAAAACGGTGCCACCGCTTGTTTAGGCATAAAAAGTGTAGTTTTCCATGGGCACCTCCTTTGCCGCAAAGGGAAAGCACGTTCCCTGGGATGCGATTTTTACCCTTGGGTAAAAACCCCCAAAACTCCATAAAATGTGATTGGAAAGGAAAAATTCGACCGTAAGAATGTTGAAGATGACTATAGCTCTTACCTGGAATAAGCGGATCGAAAATCAAACAAGTAATGGCTCCAGAATCTTCGGCATAAATTTGCACACAATTGCTCCAAGTAGCTCTCCAAACCTAGTAAATAGTAAAATGAAATGTTTTTACTATTCCTTTGGCTTTTATATGAGATATTTTAGGGTTTTATGGTATTATTTTAATTATTTTAATTATTTTATTAAAAATGCCCTTTTCTATAGTCATGAAAAGTCAATTTTAATATTTTTTGGAAAGATAATAGTCTTTCAAAAGGTTTTTGCAGGGATGAAAGTAAAAAGTATTGACTATGGGTGAGTTTGTTTTTTACTTTTTCATACTTCCATAAAATGGAAAAAGTCGTCGAGCACTACTTTCGACATTTTGGTCGTGCTCTTGAAACCTAGTACCAAAGTTCTGAGTCATTTTCACTTCTTTTTAGGCTCGTTAAACCCACTCATCGTGAAAAGAAACCCTAATGGAGTCTTCTTTAAACTCTTTTCGGACTCCTTAAATGTGAAAAGATTGTCGAGTAAACTTGTCTTCTTCATGCTTGTAAAATTACTTGAAGAGGCGTATTTCCGATGGTAGTTTACCCATTTTTCGGTTCAAATTGACTAGCTACGAAAAATGAGCGCTCTAGCCAATCATGACTGGAAGAGTTCTCTCGGGTATGATTTTATACTTTTCCAGTCCCTAGAGACTAAATTGTACGAAGAAGGAACCTTTAGAGTCTTCTTCTGTTTCCGTTCAAACTCTCTAAACATGAACGATGTTGAGTTAAATTTCAATGGACTCGTTAAACTAAACATTGAGACACCCTCTTTTGGGAACGAACCCCTCATTTCTCAGGTTCGTGAAACATATGAGAATGGACTCATCTTAGGATAAGCTACGAGTGTTTGTCACCCCTCTTTGGGCTCGTAAAAACGAAAAGAGACACTCATCAATCATGATGGGGGAATTAAGAGAAGGGAACTATTTCATTTTAAAATAAATGGAAGTTACTAGTCACCTTTGAACATGGCACTTGTTTGCATTTCATTCAGTCAATTGAATATTTAGCTTGCTTCCAAGTCGATCCACTTTCATGAGTCATGTCACTCATTTGAGTCTTTCAAAGAATGCATTATTTACCATCGCATTATGTCTTGGTATCCACCTGGTCTAGTCAATGCTGCCAAGTCTTCGGTCGTGCCGCCTGATGTTCAAAGGGAAGTCAAATTGAGAGTTTACCTCTACAGTTAAAACAACCTTTGTGTCAGTACCTTTTGAGTCAGTCCTATGGTTACATCATGCTCAAAATTCCAAAACTTTTTTCCAAGTTTCGTGTCGTCGATGTGGGATTCATCATGGCCCTCCTTCGACGAGACTATTCCTGTGGACTTCAGCTCATCATCCAGGAATTAGTCTTAGAAACAAATTAGTACCTTGAGATATGTATGCATTAATGACAGATTCTCTCGCTCTCGACATAGGTTCACATCATCGACCTTTGATCAAAAGATTCAACTGAGTGTTCGACATCAAATCATCTATTCACGCTCAAGAGATTGTACTAAGGTACCTTGGGAATCAATGACATCAATAATGATCTCCCTCACACTTATTAATGGTTCTCATCATTGACCGGTAATTAAGTGGTTTCTACCATGTTCGACATCAAAACATTGTAATCACATGGATAGAATCGTACTTTGTAGAATATGAGACGAAGACCCTGGGTATTTGTTAAGCGCTCATTGCTTTCCCCAGGTTGTGATGGAATATTTTGTGCAAGTCCTAGCATGGATCCATATTTGTATGGTCGTGGTTGTGCTCAAATTTGCGTCCATTTGACATAGATATACATTGTATGTCTGGTAGCTATGTCCAAGTTTGAGTCTTATTCTCATGGATCTACGCTGGATTCTAGTAGCCATGTTTATTCATCTATCTCATGAATCTGCCTTGTATTGGTCTACAACCATGATGAGGAGACATTTGGATATGAGTAAAAAGTATTGATGTATTGCAGAAGCATGGTTGATGATGATATCCGATCAAGCAATTTCTTGCCTCGAAGTGATAACTTGCTCTTTCAAAGGTTTCCCTAAAACATCAGAGGTTTACCTCAATTCCCAAACTGTGAAGTTGGACATTGGCCCAGACTCCTAATAGTCCACCAACGCCTTTGCCTTTAATGCAAAACATGTTACCCTCTTCAGTAACACCCATTGTCTCTTAAAAATAAGCGGTGTCACCTCCTATGCCCCTTGATTAAAGAGCGGTTCCGCCTTGGTAACGCTCTGTCTACATAGAGGAAAAGTGGTGCTCGAGTTTGAAAGAGAAAAAGAGAAGATTCACGAAACTTCTCAAAGGAAGACTTCGTGGCACCCTCATCCCTGCTCCTCTGGACCACCTGGACTCGAGATCCCCCTTAGTAGGATCTCCCTTCCACCTCATCCACCATTTTCTCAACCATCCCTACCCCCCCAAGGCCTATAAAAGCTGGCTCATTCCCCATGGTTGAGAGAGAAAAAAAGTTATGATGTTCCAGTAAGGTTCTGGCCAAATCTAGGGTGAGCATAGAAGGAGCAAGTTAGAGCTTTTTGAGGAAAAGGCATGGCATGTGAAGGAGCATCACAACACTAAGGCAATGGTTGTAATCTCTCTTCTTCATTTTTAATGCAAAGATGGTTCATTTCCCATAAAATGTATTATGTTGCAATAATTTATTTTATTATTGGATTCCTTAGTCACTAATATAGAGTTGTAGACTATGTTATGGTACCTTTGATCTTGCTTGTTTGTTTGATGTGTTTGTGCACGTACATCCGTGGAGATTCATCACCATAGGAGGTAATTACATCACACTACATAATAGCCAAATGATTCATTCCAGGTATCTACAAGCTCTAAGGGAAGTCTTCCATCCTTGTTATCACTCATTTGTTCTAGATCTTAACCATTCAAACCTAGAGAAACAACTCTTGTCAGCAAGAGGTGTGATTTTCTAGCAACAAGAGTGACCATTGCTTCAAATTGATATTAAACTATAGACATGGTACAAATACCAAAGCAGAGTTACTGTCTTTGTGGTGCCTTTCTAGTGTGGCTTCTTCTTTTGGGATTGATACTTTAAAAATATATGGTGATTCTATGGTGGTTGTCAAGTGGGAAAATGAGATCTTCAATTTACAAGTGGTTTATCTCCAAAATTGGTGTGTGAGGACTAAGTTACTCCTTTCTACTTTCTTCTCCATCAATATTGACCATATTTATCGAACTAAATCTGGAAGCTGATACTTTATCTAAAGAGGCTCTTGGAGGTGTTGAAGGCATACTTCGCTAGGAGTATGTGCACAATAGTATAGAAGATAATGTATCATTAAATTATTTTTCAATATAATTGGGGCTTTTGGGTCCCTCGGTGGATGTTTCTTTGTTCACTGATTAATGTTTTTAGGGATGGGTTCAACCAAACATATTTCTTTTGCTAATGCTAACAATTTTTTAGGCTAGTTTTTCGGTTTGTATGAGGGATTAGCTTCATTTGACTGATTGGAATGATGATGTACTTTTCGATTCCATGAGAATAACCCATTTTTTTTTTTGAACAAAAAAATGTTAAATTATCAATAAACAAGTAAAGATGATTAAAACTTCATGAACAAATCCATGCTATATACTAAATTAACAAAAAGAAAAAGGGATACAAATTTCATTTGTTGAAGATGAAGTAGGTCTAATTACTTAATATCTTGGAAGTGAAGAAGGTACACGTGGGACTAAAAAGGCTAAAATGGTAAAATGAAACCATCTCTAAAGCTAAATATGATGTTAACATAAAAAAATCACTTTAATTAAAAATACGTTGTATATTATTTTTTTGACAAAAAAACAAGATGAAAAGACAAAATAATGTTTGTGAAATAAAATATCACTTTAACCCCAAAAAAATCATTTAAACTGAACACTTTTTTTAGTTTAAAAGAAAATTATATTAAATATACAAAATCAATTAATTTTAGTGTAAAAAAAACATTAATTTTAATATAAAAAAAATATGTTATTACCATGTACCTTAAAAGGGATGTTGCGATAAAGATCCAAAAGCTATTCATTGTAAATGTGTATTAAGTTAAACATGGATAAACATAAAGTGCAAATATATACACCATTATTCACAATTAAGTTTTATTTATTGTCATCCATTTGGAAACTACATCAAAGAACAATAGTTGGAAACTACATCAAAGAACAAGACAGAAATGTAATTTATGAGGTTGTCTATATACAAAAGATTTTTGTAACAAACACTATATTTGATGGTTACTTAAGAGGTATGGGTTGAAGCAAATACCAAGAATGTATGGTGAAAATAATTTAGTATGGTACTGAATGTAGTGTTAAAATAATTCAGCATTTTCAAAATAGTGATTTTTCACAAATTCTCTTATTTTAATTTTTTTTTGTTTTAATTAGAATAAGAATCATAATGCCCACTATATACAAAATATTTTTGTAACAAACACTATATTTGATTGTTGATTAAATTAGAATAAGAATAATGAGGCCCTCTATATACAAAATATTTTTGTAACAAACACTCATTGATTGTTAATTAAGGGGTATGAGTTGAAGCAAACACCAAAAATGTATGGTGAAAATAATTTAGTATGGTATTGAATGTAATGTTAAAATAATTTAGCATTTTCAAGATAGTGATTTTTCACAAATCTTTTTATTTTAATTTGAATATTTAGATTAAAGATGATGTGAAATATTTGTATTATAGATGATTGATGGAATTGGTATTAAAATTTACTTAATAGAAAAAACTGAAAATTGATACCTTAAAACTATTTTTTTGTTTATTATTAAAATAGACAAACAAGAAAGAAATGTTAGTGATTGGTATTGGAATAATATGTTATAAGAAAGATATATCCAATTGTTATTGTTCACATATGCCACATACATAAATGAGGTATGATATTGCTAAGCAAGAAAATATTATCACTTTGCAACCAATCAATCATTATAAGAAGAGAAGCACTGCCTCTTTGGACACCCTCAATAGCATAAATAACCATAGCATATCTAAGCTTATAACCCATCACAAACCAATACTTATAACCAATATGGGGTAGCATACATATGGGGTCGCATACAAAGAGATTTTATAGTTATAAAAGATATTCCATGAGGCCACAAGATAGGGGTATCCCAATGTTATTATTCACATACACATGCCACATAGAGGAGATAAACGAATGTTAGGAAAACAAGCATAACTACCATGCAATCAATCAACCATTATGTAGTAGAGACAAAACACTACCTTTGTCATTGCCCCCATTGGCCAGAGGATCCATCATGTGAGTAGGGGCGCCACTAACTCTGTGGACACCCTCATTAGCATAAGGATCAAATATGTTAGTAAAGGGGCACTACCTCTTAATTTTTTTCCTCCAAGGAACAACATTGCGAACAACCTTCTAAGTACTCCCATGATTCATAGATGTTACACAAAGGTAAATCGTTGACCCTAATTACATAACCTAACCCTAGGGGGATCAAGAGACTCGAACATGTGACATCCCCAACTTTGAGGTGAGAGATATCGCATCTAGCTCATGACTACTTGAGCTAATCCTTGAGGCTAGAGGGGCACTACCTCTATAGATGCCCCCATTAGCATGAGGATTATGCTATACTAGAGATTATGTTGTTGCGAACCAATGCTCACAACATCCGTGGCATAGGAATGGAAGAGATCTTATAATTGTAGAAATTATTCCTTGATGCCATAAGATACACATTGAATCGTTATTATCCATGTCATTATTCTCACATGTGCACATGACCATGAGGAAGAGAAAGATCAAACAAAATCATAGTTACATCACTGCCGATCAACCACCATTGTATTAATATTGAGGTCACTAGTTCTATGTACACCCTTGCAATAAGAATAGGATCATGGAATATCGAGAATTATATGTTGTCACACACCAATGCTTGCACCCAATGTGTGATAGGATAGAATGTGATTTTAAAGTGATAGCTGCTATTCCAAGTTAGTTCTATGTACACCCTTTAATAAGAATAGGATCATGACATATCAAAATTTATATGTTGTCACACACCAATGCTTGCACGATAGAATGCGATTTAAAAGTGGTAGATGCTATTCCAAGATGCTACAAGATAAGTATATCTCACTCTTATTATTTCTATACAGAAAAGCTACTCAACAAATACATGTGAAACCCAAACAAACCAGCGTAATCACCTTAATTTGCTAGAAAAGTCTTACATGCAAAGCTTAGTCTTCCCTCTTGCAAGCTAGTTAAAAATTGTGAATAGATAAAAAAATCAATGTGCTTATTATCAAATATATAAGGTAATTTAAAATTGTTATTGAATAAAAAGTTAATGTGTTTATTATTATCAATGATATATACAGAAGATTTGAGACTTATTATTTCTATACAGAAAAGCTACTCAAAAAGTGTAAAACTCAAACAAAGCAACATAATCACCACAATTTGCTAGAAAAGTCTTACATGGCTTGATGTAAAGCTTAGTCTACCCTTTTGCAAGTTAGTTAAAAATTGTGAAAGCTAGTTAAAAATTGTGAATAGATAAAAAATCAAGGGGCTTATTATCAAATATATAAGCTAATTTAAAATTGTGAATGAATAAAAAATCAATACGTTTATTATTATAATGATATATATATATATAGGAAATCAGTGAGTAGCATAGTTTATCTTACAAATACAAACTCATATCTCAATTTTGCATTAGTATTGGTTGTTGGATTTTTTTTTTTCAAGAGGAAAAAATACCAGACCTTGATATTCAATTATGAATCAAAGGGCATCATATACAAGCAGCCTTCATAGAAAAGCTTCAATCATGTGTAAATCACAGCATTTGGGAATCCCTCTAATCACTACAGGAACAACTATCAGTCCTTGCTGTGATGTACAAGAACAAAACAAGAGCCCTCAAGCAAACAGAACTAGCGCTCAGCAAAGAAGGAACCAATGAACTATTCCCAAGATAGATCATGCTGATCTATGAGGCAGAAGATTGACCACCATGCTATTTCATCCTGAGCATAAAAAGTAGGCTGAAAGTCTCTTCAAGGACGACTCAGATCCAGTCTGTCAATAGAAAAAAAACAGATCCAGTGCCAAAAAAAAAGAGGGGACTGAGTCCCAACACAAAGCTTAAAAAAGCTGAAAATTCCCATGATCAATGATCATGCCATCCATATACTCAGTAAAGATTCCAAATCCAGGATCTAAAACCAAAGCCTTCTTTGACAGACAATCAGCCTACTGATTATGCTCATGATAAATATGCTTGTGTCAATCGAGAGAAGTTTAACACAAGGGACCTTATGTCATTGCACCAATGGCTCAAGCTAGGAGAGTCCAAAGAAGCAGTCATGTTTGCTCAGTTTATAATGACTAAGGAATCTCCAAAGATAGTAAAGAGAGGGATCCCCAAATGCTTTGATATTGCAAGAAGAACCCAAAGAGCAAGAAGTTCGGCTCTGGTATTTGTGCTTCTGCCACAGCCTAGAGAGAAGCCAAGAGTGTGTGATCACGACACCAAAAAGTACGATAGAATGAAGCATAAGAATTTTGAGATGTGTGAACGACATTCTAGACTTTAAGACAAGAAATTAAGATGTTTTCAATCTATTCCTTTTGCAAATTTTTATTAGAAACTATACTTTATGGACGACGCTTATGGTCAACAAAGACAAGAAATACTTTCTCTTGTGAGAATGTATTATAATGAAATGAGTATGGCTCATGATCCTTGATCTTATTGAAGGTATTTATTCCACCAAAGTTATCTAAAACATGTCCTTAACGAAAAAACCTATTTGATAAGTGAATATAGAGGATTTTTATTTTGCTAAAAAAAATTACCACATAAGTGAACATGGAGGATTTTTATTTTGCTAAAAAAATACCACCCTGTTGATGTACTGTTGTTAAGTGAACATAGAGGATTTTTACTTTGCTAAAAGAAATACCACCCTGTTGATGTAAAAGAAATACCACCCTGTTGATGTACTGTTGTTAAGTACTTAGGAAGAGTTAGGAGCCACCCTGTTGATGTACTGTGTTGTGAAGTACTTAGGAAGAGTTGGGAGTTCAATTTTTTATTTTAAACCTTTCAAATTGTATGAATTAGATAAGAGCCTCCAAGGCATTAGGCTATCATTATGTGCCAATAGCGTAACGTTAAAGGCTGGCCTTGCCTCTCACAAACTAGAATGATGGTTAAGTGGAGCAAACAATAACCACATGATCTTTATGAAAAGATTGTAATGGTCATAACCATTTCTATATTAATGCATAAGACGACTTTAAGAAAAAGCTTGGTCATCATAGTTCTTCCAAGATTTGAAGCTTAAACGGCTTGTCCAGTTGGAATTGTCATATGCTGTATCTTAAGAGCTCCCTACCATTATACCACTCAACCTGCCTTGCCCTTAAATTCTTTTATTTGTTACTGAGATTATTAATATAGTTAACATGGCAGGCTTCCTATCCGTTAATAACATGTGTTTCTTTCTAAGAGTTCATAGGTTCAAATCTGAAAGGAGGTAGGGTATGTACACTTCCATAGACTTTGGCAGTCAAATAGCTAAGTGAAAAGAGATCCCTTATCCCACAAACAAGGGGGCCTGAACTTAAAAATATATTATTGTTATTATTAAAACTTGCTTATGTAGTGCCAAGTAATCAATAAATTCCAACCCTAAGGGAATAATTATCGTTGATGAATATGAAAGGGAAAAAATAGATTTTAATAAACTTATTTATTTCAAGAATTTATGTCATCAGCATATATTCAGTAACCACATCTCAAAAAAATAGGAACTCCTATAAAACAAGATACCCTGTAAAATAGGAGAACTATATGAAAGACCATCCTTAAGCGAGCTTAGTTCCTTGGTTTAATTTTAGTGACCGAATGCAAAGCTTTAATGCATTAGTCAAGCCTGACTCTCAACAATATTGCCTATTTAGCCTGGTCCATTCTATATCCCTACAGTAAGACTTAACATACCTTACAGATGAAAGCTTTAAGGCTCTGTAAAAATCACATCAAAAAATCCGAGTCAGTCATTTATTTTTAAAAATACCCAAGTCGGCGGCAAAAATATAGCATTTAGAATTCAAAGGTGATTGAGAAATTGGATCTAAGAAAAATAACTTCTTGCTTGCGGCACTACAATAGTACAAACTAACGGTGTTAAGCATTCATTCTTGAACAGAAATAAAACACTGGACATTATAAAGTTCTAGACACAACACAAAGCCATCTGTAAACGAAAAAAATCTCTGAATCCGTTCCTTCAGCACGATATAGAGTTTTACCTGCAATGCTAAACAAGTTCGCTGTTTCTCCTATCAAACACTTAACAAAAACCTTGTGCAAACCGAGAGAATGTAGAGTTCAAATTTGTAGGCATGCTAAAAATTTATGGATGTGCTTACTAGAAAAGCATACAAGAAAGTTTTAGGCTTGGCATGAGTTTGTATAAACTATAATTTAGAATACCAGGAGTAACTGCCACCTTTGAACAGTTCTTGTCCTTATCATCAAGCCATGAAGGAAATTGAATATGAAATTTCAAATGATGAAATGCAATGCACTGCCTCCTAAAATACCAACAATGACACCAATTGAAGACTATAACAGTCCTCTCCGCTACTCTTCATGTGCCATGCTATTTTGCCCACCTGCAGTTTGGAGGTTCATTTTCTGTGCTTAAAATTTGAGCTGATAGTGCTGTATCACCTTGGATGTGTGGAATTTTGGTAGCCTGGTACACTAGTCCATGAACACAATTTAACTCCTAATGACAGTGAGTGCAGAGGATGTCATCTTGGTTCTAACTTCTATATATATGAAGTTGGCAGTTCCCTTTGTTAGTTTCTAATAGAATTGGTATGTACATGGGAAGAAGAGAAATGGAAGGGATAAAATGCTTTTTACACTATAGACAAGAAGAAACAGTGGAAGACGGACTTCTAAACAATTCGAGGGAATTAACAAGGCATAGAATGAACACGATGTTTCTAATTTAAATCAATATCAACACGTTCGGGGTTTCCCCTCTCACTTTGATAAGCAAGAAGCTCTGTCCCAAGTTGCCCTTTATCTCCAGCTCCAAACGCATAGAGGTTCCCCAATTTTGTCAGAGCAAATGTATGAGCGTTCCAATAGATTGAATTTGTTAAACTGATCTGCACAACCTGTTCTTGTCTCTTTTTCAATGAAACTACTAACTTTGGGTGTAGAACATTTTCGTGCCTTTGAGCCTGAAGATCGAACCAAAAATATAGAGCATGGATACATTAGTTTTTTGTTGGAAGCAGCGATTAATTAACAGAAAACTCTTTGCGTGTCATATGCTCCAGTAAAGCTGCCATATGAACATCCACGATAGTATAATGTGAAATAAATTGACCCAGACGATGATTTTGGAAATCAGTAACACTAAAGATTTTCAGGCCCAAAAAATGTCACAAATACCTGGTTCTCAGTGGCTGCATCGAAATGCCCAAGGCTTGATGACTCGCCACAACCAAAAGAATAAACATCCCCATTGTCTGCCACCACAAAAGTTGTGTAGTCACCTGTGGCAACATGGACAGCCTTGATCCCTTTCAGTGATTCAATTGCCTTGGGTACAGACTCACATTCTTCATTCCCATGTCCCAAGCAACCATATCGACCCCATCCCCATGTACATACACGTCCATCCTTACCCACAACAGCAGCATGCCATGCACCTGCTGCTACAACAACAGGCTGCAGGCTCAGGTGTCGAAACTGCTCAATAAGCCGAGGATAACGTTCATCAGTCCTACAACCATGTCCAAGCTTTCCTCCAAGTCCACAGCCAACGGAATATACCGACCTGCAGATTATTGTACGAGAAATTTAAAATCGGTAGGATAGTTCACAATCTTCTTTAAACAATAATACTCATCATATATTGTAAGTAAGACTACTACACTGTGACTGATATACATGGAACAAAATGGCCTTGTTGATACTTCAATCATGCTGGAAAATTATCTGAGTTTAAGATAAGGCTTCTAAACCACGATTTCAATAAATTGACGATTTCAATAAATTGACTTAAAACAACATTGTGAGTGTGTGTGTGGAGCACACAAAGATCTAAAAAGTTGTCAGAGATTACATGCCACTCGGCTGACATGTAAGAGCTAACAAATAACAGTAGCCTGCTGCAATTTGCACCACGGGAATATCCTCTAGACCACCTTTCAACAAATGTGGTTTCTGATCATGTGAGTCAGTTTGATGGCCAAGTTTAGCATCTACACCCCAAGAGAACGTATACACTCTGCCTTCTCTAGAAAGTACAGCAGTGAAGAAGTTACCAATAGCTGCTTGTACTACGAAAATACCCTCCAGTGATTCCACCAGCTGTGGTGTGGTGACACATTTAGAGCCTTGGACACCATACTCAGAGTCCCCAAAGGAGTCTTTACCAAATGCATACACCCGACCCATATCACTTATAAGAATTGTTCGACCTGCCCCTGCAGTGGCTTGAATTATTCTAATGCCCTGAAGTGACCTGCTCAGAGTTGGAAACATGATTGTCAAATTTATATAAGTGTTTAATGCTAAAATGTTGCAAATAGTCCAATTATAACGGCAACCAGCATTTACCCAAAGATAAGATAAAGGTATGCAAGCATCAAGTAGCTAAAATTGTTTGAGTTCACAAAATGATATATATTATAACCTCAGGTTCCCTATTGTTAGGCAGGGCTTTTTGATGTGTGCAAATCAATGATCATATGAAATTCGTAATCATGACCACTGACTCGTAATCAATCGCATTGGCAAACTCTTGATGGCCAGTGATTAGCAATAGCTCCCAAAAGCAAGTACACTAAATCCACTTTGGAAATCCTCAGGTATGTACCTGATTAACCTTGGCCGCCATTCTTCTTCTTTTGTCCCATGACCTAGCTGCCCAGAACTGTTAGATCCAAATGAATAAACAGCCCCAGCCTTTGTTACCACAATACTATGACCAGGGCCAGCAATGGCTTGACACTTTTCACGCCTAAAGCATACTTCACCAGCCTTCAAAAATCGCAATACCAGCTTCCACGAACCTCCACATCTTTTTTTCAAGCTCTCTCTTTCTTCTTTTATCATTGGTTTAAATATAGATCTTCTTTGGCACATATCCAATGCCGCAAGTTCAGCAATAGACAGATCCAAATCAGGGGAAAAGTTTGCAGGTTGTCTGAAAAACAAACATGTAGCCTGCAATACAAGATTTATTCAAAGCCAGAATAACATTGCAAACATTAAAAAGCCCAGAAAGGGATAAAATATCATGTACTAATACTTGCCTCAAGGCTTGCAAGATCTTGTGGATCCAAATCACATTCAGTAAGCACATGTAAAACAACTGAGGGGTTAGCAGCTAGTGGGAACTCCCCAGGGGTTGAATTTCCAAAGCAGTGGCGTTGCTGACGCTGAAAACTTTGCGGATGAATTACAACAGCAAGAGATTGTTCAGTGATTCCATGGCACTGTATAGATGGAGCCTGTGAAAGGGCTCCATTCACTGTAGAGTCCATGGGCACTGCAAACAGCAGTGCCCTTATTCTTCAGAAAATTGACAAATATATTAACTGCAATCAATAACAAGAAAGGTTTTTAAGGGATTGAAGAATCATTTTGGCCCACGTAGGCAAATAATGAAATTTTTAGGGCCTCACAAGAACATAGCTCACAAGTACATTGTAGCACCAACACACTCTTCTAGCAGGCAATAATAAGATAATTTGATTATAAAAATGGAGAATCCAAAGTCTGCTCATTTTATGATTAGATAGTGACAGATCCATGGAACAACATATAAAAACATATTAGCTCAAATTATTCAGGTAAAACGATAACAAAAATATGGCATATCTCAAAACCAATATATGGGTGACTGAGACAGGATAAAATCCACAATGGTATACATTTGAAAGATGATGAGCATTCTTCCATATGGCACATAATGTTTTAGTCGCAGGAAGTCTTCGGCCACTGATCAATCAAGAACACAATTTTGACTAATGACAGATGCTCAATCAAGCACACAAGTTATACACCTGGAAATCAGGGCTCCTTCAGTTCAATGGAAAGAGAAAAATGCCATCTCTTTCTGGCACATGAAATTTGTGGGTCATCCTCAAGCTACAGTATCTTTGCTCTATCATGCCTTCCAGTTATGTAGCCAAATTATGAGGCATAACAAGGAAGCCATTTAAAACTTAATATAGATCATGACCAACATTTATGTTTGTCTGAGCAAGTCACATCTTATTCATAAAATAGACCATGACCAACATTTATGTTTGTCTGAGCAACCCATATCCTATTCACATTCATTTTAGACTATGCACAACATCCCCATGGGCCATAAAGAATACATTCATCAGATAAATCCAGTCAAGTGTCCATGTCAAATACAGACACAAAGAAGACACAGTATATTTCATTTTAGCTTCAGCAATTTAACGCATCACTCTGAATCTTGTCAGTGTGAACTCCAATCATAACATTTTAGGAGAACATTCAACCATAAAGCAAATGGATAAGGATCTTGATGTTGATTGACCAAACCTAGAACTACTAATTTGATTCTATATAATTATTCCTAACCAATGGTCCAAAATCCCTAGTAGTTCACCCAGGTGCTGTTTGATGGGACTATGCTAGGTAGATGGTTTAAATTTCAGAAGCTTTCACTGCCATCCAAGCCTTGTGTGATGTAATTTGTTATGCTTACTAGATGGTTTCAATTTCGCAATCCTTCTTGGTCCCAAAGGACTGTTTGAAGTATGCAATTACATTTGGGCCAATGGCTTAACTTGCTATCATCTGCAAACCAAGATGCTTTCTTCATATCTCTACCTTGTTGGATTGGCCCAGTAGATGATAACGTTCTTGATATTTGGTTTGCATATAAGCATCTGCCATCTTATCAAATGTACAGATAATAGAAGAAGTCAGAGGCTTAGCTTAATGGTGAGAAGTGCTTCTTTCCAAAGACACTGATTCAATTACCACAAACTCTAATAGAAGAAGAATGAAAGGCTTGCATAGCCGAATATAGGTTGCAAAAAAACATCTTTGAGAAGTTTTTACTTCTGAAGGTTTAAGAATGGGGTTTGACTGGATGAGAGAAGACAGAAAAGCACCGGGGTTTGACTCGATGAGAAAAGTCAGGAAAACACTAAAGGTGGTGTCCGAGAATTCATTTAGCTCAAAATCAAAGAAGAAGAAACTTAATTCCTGAAACTTACAAGACAGATGCAAATCAATTCTGATGTTGTTTTTCAAGAGTGATTTTAGACTCTTGAAGCACATTTTCTATCAAAAACCCATTCCAAAGCTTTCTTTTGGGTGTGGGAAAAAATGTATGAGGTGGCCTCTACAATATTTAAAGGATGTTTTAATGTGGCCTACCAGATGCCCTGCAAAGATGGTTCCCAGTGTCTCCATAAAGAAAAGTAATCTGAAAGAACGTTACTAAAGAAACAAAATTCCTGGGAAGGGTACTTGTAAGTCAGATGAGATATTCAGGGAAATTGCTGTTTCCAACTAACCAAACAAAATCACCATCCTCAGAAGCAGGGACAGTTACTTGTGTCAAGCTGCCCAAGTAGCTTTACATTGCTTGCATTCAGAAGGGAAATAGGAATTTTGAGTAACTACGGGTTTTATGGCCCATAAATCGTTCTTTAAATTGTAGAATGTGAGAATTATGAGTATGTTCATATTGGACTGGACCTAGCCAACTGGTGTTAAAAATATTAAAAAATCAAAACAAGTGTTCTGCTAGGTTCCGATCCAATAAAATCATTATTTTATTGCAAAAACAAAATATGCTATGCATAGGGCAAGTAAACATCGTATACACAGTACTGGAAACAATTTGTTACTAAACTTTTAAAATTCTAGGTTTATTAATTACCCAGAAGAAATGGCATACCAAGGCAATGGTGGTGTTGACTACACTAGCAAGGAAGCCAAATGCTATTATTTGGGAACTGAAAATTGGTAAAAGCTGGTGGAAGTTTGTTGTTTTCAATTGCATTGATATTGGTTCTAATTACTTATGAACTTAAGGGACCAAGACAATTAATATAAAGAGTTGAAAAGAGTAAGGCAAGAGATGCTATAGATTATTAGGT
Organism: Pseudotsuga menziesii; assembly: GCA_001517045.1. NCBI lineage: Eukaryota > Viridiplantae > Streptophyta > Pinopsida > Pinales > Pinaceae > Pseudotsuga > Pseudotsuga menziesii. The sequence continues at coordinate 420,245 of LPNX010076947.1, forward strand.
ATCCAATCAGAAGAAATACTTCATGATCTAAATTTGGGAAAAAAACCACAATTTTGATTCTCAAAATTATTAAGTATGGAATGCATTCTCTTGGATAACCATTGAATTTTAATGTGTTTATTTTTGGTAAATTTAGCAATAAGGGTTTGGAAAATATAGGGAGAGGCATGTTGGCTTAAGACTTATAGTCGAAAACACTGCACATAAAGAGCTGAAAACATTTGACAAGGAATGCTATAGAATATCCAAGTAGTAGAATATTTTAATGATTTGCATTTAGGAAAATAAGTGCAGCTTTGTTGTGGGGACATAGGCCCATTTTTCCTGTTCAGGAAAGTATGGACTGTTCTCCTGGACCGTCAATGTCTTTTACTTCTCTCTTTACTTTTTATTTTCTGGGGATGGGGATTGCAGGCAATCAGACAATATAGAAGGGAGGCACATTGTCTAATGGTCACAAGATTTCCAGTCCTGCCATATTTACTTCATAGGGGAAAAAGTGAGAGGCGTGGCTTACACAAAAACAAGCAAAGACAAGATATTGCAAATACCGTATAAGAAATTGAGAAAGAAATAATTCAAGAAAATGCTGACTGCAATGTCTCTTCCAAAAATATAACTAGAAATAATTATGATAAAGATGAACTGATGTAATGGTTGAAAAATGTTAATCCAAGTTTGACATTTATAGCAGGAATTGTAAACAATCGCTAGTGACTGTTGTCTCTACGTGGTCGAGAGAATAGATGAAGGTGAATCTTCCATGTGGATTGAAACTTGTTGCAGACATTATGCATATGTATCAGTAGTTTTATTAAATTATTTGGAGTGTCCACGTTAGTCTAACAGTTTGATGAGCAGAAGCTCTCCCCAGCATGCAAACATTAAATCTGTAAAGAATTCCAAGGTTGGTGGAATACCGTTTTAATTTCTTCAACAAAAGCTGAACTAACATGGATGGCCACATTCTAAGGATTCAACAGGTAAAGACTGTAAACATTTTTTAATAATAATACAAAAGCAGGCCCAAAATACAGCAATAAAAAATCCTTGAAGGACCTTTTGAAGCAGCAATGAGACCTTGACAAACGGACCTAACTGGGATGAACAAATTCTTAACATAGACACTGAGGAAGGCTGCAAAATTGGCAAATTAGATGATCATAAAGAATTATTGAACTACACTACACAATCATAATATGTTAATACAAAATATCTGTGTCAGCTAAAATGGTAAACTTGTTATTGAAGTTTTACATATGCATAGAGCAATGAAGACAGTATGTCATTGACACATTGTTATAAACATATGCCATAGAGCAATTGATTTATAACCTCATCCAGGAATAGCTAGTCATTCTGATGCAATTCTGTGAAAACCATGAAATTAAAATCAATGGATGAATGCAAAAATGTCTCGGGGACAAGTGAGACAGAGAGTCAACTGTCAGAAAGCAAAAGGTATGTTAACCAAAAGATTCCATTCATTGGATCACCTAAAGAAAACCAAAAAAGCTTTTTCGGGACACAAGTTGCTACTAGGATGAAGTTATAATATATTCATATGCGTTGCACATCACTTGGTCTCAGTGGAGGACAGAACTTCCACAGAGCTGTATTCATGCAAGATTCGATCTAAATGATAGTTTTGAGAAATCATAGAAAATCAATGGTGGTGAGACCAGGAAGATCTGACCAGCGGTTGTGGAATTTCAACAATTATAGGAGGCATAGATGGGAACGAAATCTCAACCTAGGGGTCAAATTTCAACAATCCGAAGAAGTCATTGAAGGGAACCAAATCAAAGGGATATGGTATTGGGTGAACCAAAAACTGGGAAGCCAAAAACAGCCCATGACAGTGAAATCCAAAAAACGTCAGGATGGTATTATATCAACCTGGGACTTGCACCCCAAAACCAGTTGCCAGATTTTGCAATGTTTCCGGCGGTGAAGTAATACCTTATAAACCATATGTCTCCCACAAACTCCTCAACATAGAGAGATGTCACCATAGTAACATAACTTCACCGTCAAATAGAGATATGGATATGGATAGGGATATGAGTATGCTACATGGAAGCTAATGGCAGTCCACAAGGCACAACACCCATGCCATAAACAGGCATGGCAAAAGGGTTATCAAGGTTGGCACCAAAGTGAAGGAAGATGCTATTATATCAATTCCAGAAACTTACACCTCAGAGCCACCATGCAGATTGGAAAAACTTTTGGCGGGGATAATGAGTTATAAATCATCTCTGTCATTATGGATACAATAACGAGAATTAAATGCATCAAATGCAATACTATCACTTATCACCTTACATGCTTTTGTAAACAAAATTTATAGGTTGGGACTATATATATATATATATATATATATATATATAAGCCCACAGCCAGATTCATGATATCTTCAAAGGAATCGAGGACATATGAACCCCAAACCAACAAACGACAAGGTAATTCAGATCCAACCCATATTTTGACCACCACAACCAATTTATTGAACAAAATCAAATAATTTTGTTGAACCAAACCATCACAATCCGCATCAATCATCGACCCCATGAAAGACTTATATATCAAATCTACCATTTTTTTCCTCAATAGACTTAGGTTTGAACCTCGATCAATACCAGAAACAGGCGGCGGCAAAGGTAGCTCACAGAATCCCGTGCTGTTCCACAACCATTGGAAAAATCTAAAATCCGATCAATTGGGCAGTTGACGAAACGAATTTTACGTCAAACACAGACAGGATTTAGGATCTTCTACACCACAGAGAAGAGAGGATAACACGGTGGCCAAAAAGGGGTATTATGGAACCAATCTAGCATCAAATTTCACGATTCTAGGTTCGATTTAAAGCTTGCTGTGCAATGAAGATAGCAGAGGAGGTCATTTTGGCAGTAGATGCAGCCATTGATGGCTGCATGCTGGAGAGAGGGATGTATAATCGCTCAAAGAGAAAAAGGAAGGATATGGACAATTGGGAGAAACTCTCTCTTTATTACAAAGGAGGCTTTACCTCGACGAGATGCTCTACCGACGTGGCACAGTCCTGGCGTGTATAGTGGTCTGGCTTATAGCTGGTGTCCACGTGGAGCGATACGACAACGTCAGATAACTCGCAGAGCAGAGTTTGTGTAATTATTATGAATAATTTTTGGGTGGAGTGTTTTTTTTAAGTTTTAAAAAATCTATTATTACCACAGGCTTGGAGTGTATTATTGGAAAGAGGAGGAAGTGAATTATTATTATTATTATGGGAAGCATGACTTTAGGAGCATTGAAAAGGCCAACCATCTACCCTCTTCTCTAGTTTGATTTTAATTCAATTTCTTCGCCACAACAAAGTAGAACCCCACGCCACCCCACCGTTTTCGTCCTTCTTCTCACATGTGACATTTTAATACCTCCCCCTTTCCAACTTGCCCCGCCTTGCCTCCTTGTAGTACTTGTGGTATGGTCCATGTGGAAAGTGGGTTGGTTTATCTCCATCCATAGTAACTTTGAATTGTTGTCTCCTTTGGGAGGAGTGAATTTACAAACTTACAAACGGGCATGTTTATTGAATGGCAAAGAAAGAGAGTGTCATTAATCTTAAATTGTAGTTTAATTTGATATTTTATTTTTTCTTAAGGGTTGAAAATAGTTTTTTATAAAATTTCTACAAATAAAATGAGTTGATATAAACATCATCATTTAACAAAGACATTTTTTTTTGTGAATTTTAATCAAGAAATTGAATCGACATGTGTTCTAAATATAATCACAACATTAAACACGAGCACTCATGTATCTTCAAAATAGGTGATGAATTATCTAAATATGGCCACAATACATGCATGCCTCCTATGTGAGGCTCAATCATAAAAGACGATGCTTAGAAGGAAGTCCTTGGAAAACTAGAAGCCAAGAAAAGACTTGCATCTTGAAGGAGAGTCTAAAAGACCACATTATATAAAGGTGATTCACCCATTTTCCATATGGGTCTATTATACTCCATTGTATGTTTCAACTTCTCTTGGAATGAAAAGGGGTAAATACATTCTTTTTGGTTTGTATATTCAAATGGGCCTGTAGTGCTCCAAGATTTTCACAATTTTTTTGAGACCAAACATCATATAATGGACTTGACCCAACATATTAGATGAGCATCGAGCTCTTAGAACATAAGTTATAAAAGTGTTTATAATTAAATGTGCTAATGTACTTAAAGTTGAAATCGCATGTAATAATGGATTTGAGTCAAAACACCTTGTGATGATGATTAAGTTTATTAATTGTGTATTTGATTTGATTGTATTCCTTAAAGCAATGCTACATTACATTAAGATTGACGAAAGTGTAGGACATAAAGCACATTGGCTAACCTTTAAGATTTATGGATGTAGTATACTATGCAATGGGACAATATGCAATGATTAATAAAAAAATTAAGTGCAAGATGTGATGTTAAACATAGAAGGTTCAAAATGTAGAAAATAAGGTATAAAAAATTTAAAAGTTAATGCAAGCATTTTTTCCCAAGAAAAAAAATCATCATGTATATTCAAGAATAACTAAAATCATACTTTCCATGTGCTTAAAAGCATGTACACAGAAAAAGATGGATTTCGGGCTTTAAAGCCACCTGTCAATCACCAATTTTACAAATTCCAAAAATTAAATCATTTAAAAAACTGCAAGATCTTTTTAGATTACCCATTACTACATATTGATAGATACACATAGTTTTACTCCCTATTACATGAGTTTACATATTTGTCAAAATCGACATATTGTTCCCTAATAAAAGGTTGTCTGGAGACTGGAACTTTACATATGAAAGTATGATACCAGAAAAATAGCTAAAAACACATCAAGGTAGGCATTCACTTTCATATGCTTCATAAGCACAAAAAACAAAGAACAATATAGCTATTAGTCTAGACATATATGTCTTTAGAGGTGATAATAAGCTCATCTTTATAGTCTTCATACCTAGTGTTGCCTTCTACCACTTGATATCCTTCTTTTTATAACTGATTTTCTTCCATGATTTGTTCCAAACTTTGCAAAATAAATAAGAGAGGGAGTAGAGGTTTGCATCAAATATAAACATCCTTATAAAGGCCTTGAGACTCCTTCACAAAAATTTCAATCAACACTTTTCCATAGCCACTAGATGACCTTCTTTTGTGATTTTATCCACCTCTGTATTTTGTTCTCTATAAACATGGTAGAATGTAATGTCCTCAAACATGTTAGATTTTAAGTTGGCTTGATCACCTAGATGTTTAAGTGAATGTTCAACATATAAAAAATTCCTTTCATCCAATAAATCACTAAGTTCATATCTCCAAATATCTTAATCGATCTATATTTTGTCCATCGTAACTTTAAGAAATAATACAAAGGCCAATAGCCCTGCATATCATTATTATATGCCCTAAAGGCTTCCTTTATCTTGGATACATGATGGGAAGAACACAAATAGCTCTATTATTACCACAAGTGCCTTAACTTGAGCCATTGAATAATCTACATACTTCATCCTTGTTAATATTCAGCAATGGCATTTGCTTTCAAGATTCTATGGAATTGGCATCTTGTATACTACAACTAGGGCTCTTATTTGGGATGACCCCCTAAAAGCAGTTGATTCCTTGCTATCCGGGCCCATGAACATGCCAAATATGGCACTACCCTACATTTAGTTAGTTTTTTTTTCTCCACTAGGATCTTAAGTAGTGCTCCATATAGCCCCCCACCCACACCTTCTTTGATTCTATAAAAGATTCAACTTTTGACCACAATTGCTTCACATAAGGGCATTTTATAAATAAAGGAGTTATTGTTTACTCATTTTCTCTACAAAGCAAACAGATATTGAGGCATTGCTTAACTCATTTTTGCAAGTTGTTTCGTGTTAATTTGTATTCACTAGAGATAACCATAACAATTTTTTAGGTTTTTTTAGCCTTTAGCTTCCATAAACCTTTCTATCACTAACCTCTATTTCTTGGATCTTGTTTTTTATTTTATTTTCGAAATTCACCTTCCATACACCTTTCTATTAGTGGACTTTATTTCTTGAATATGGAAACAAAATTAGCTCAATAACCTAATTTTATTAAATAGAAACCTAAAATTTTATATTTATTGGATTTGAAAACAAAATTAACTCAATACCCCAATCTTATTTGATAAAAAGCTAAAATTTTATATTGAAAAAAAACAATATCCTTCTCCTCATTGATTTTGGCATGCCATTTAACTAGGCTAATAGATTAAATATTGATGCTAATGGTAACACATAATATCTTTAATGTACCACCATGTAAAACTTAGCGTAAGGGATTAGTGGTAAACCTAGAAACCTCTAATTAGTTAGTGAACCTTCAAAGAAAATACTTTGATGAAAATATTAATAAACTATATAAAATGATTGCACTTATATATATATATATATTGAGAATTACCTCAAATTTAAGTAAAACAGGGATGGATGTGATTAAAAAAAAAGATGTTAACAAGTGGGAAGCACGCAAAATAAAATTCAAAATTAAAAAGTAAAGTAATTAGAAATGGACATATCATCACATGTGTGGGAGCGTAAGAGAATTTTTTTTGGCATGAAGAAGAAATGGAGTATACATAAGACATAAATTTAAATTAACAAGAGTAATATGAGGAAGATAAATTTTTTTGCCACTTGAAAAATACTTTATTTCTTGCCAAAATGAATCAAAGAGAAGAAGGACACTACAAAAGTAGTAGAAACATCTCCAAGTCATGGATGAGTACAATACTCCGGGTAGTACAACCAACATAAATATAGGTTGAAGCCTTACATAAATTTATATAGTTTAGTCATGATAAGGCTGATTTATGTCAACAATACAAGCAAGGAATCATGAAAAAAAATAGGATATAGTGACACCCTTCAAAAGAGGAGTCATAAACAAGCACCCCCAATCTGATAGAAATTTACCTTCCCCTCACAGGAAGAGGTTCCCTTCAATGCATTCCTCAAAAAGTAGGGAGGAAAATAGGTCGCGTGAGATAAACATGGAGGGAGGATAAGATTATGGCTTAGGTCACTATTTTTATGAGTGTATCATGTTGCTTGATGGGATTTTGGAAGAAGAAAAGTATTTTTGGGGTGGTTAGGAGGTGAGTTTATATTGACATTGTGGTTAGTGAAAAGAGATTGGAATTAAGATTGTAGATATCAAGTAAGTTTTTCTGATTTTATTTTAACTAAGTAATTTTAACACACCCACACCCACACACACACACACACATATATATAGAGAGAGAGAGAGAGTTGAACATGTCATTAAATTGGTTTAAGTTTAAAAATCACATATATATTATATTAGATTTGAACAAGTCATTGAACTAGTTAAGTTTAAACATATGACTTGAACTAAATTGAAATCGGAAAAAAATTGGACAAAAAACTAGTCTACCAAAAAATACATAAAACATTCAAATTTTGAAGAAAAAAAATACATGTCTAATCATGTGCATCCATATGAAACCAAACCATTATACACAAATATGCAAAGTTTCTCATGTATATAGCAAGTAAGGGTGCATATAATTAAAACAACATAGAGTGCAATCCATATATGACCCAAAATACATAACCAAATAGGCTATAAATGACCTATATAGTCCAAAAAACTTCATGGTACAACAAATAACTGCATATCATCAACATCATTGCATATATTGGGATCTTATTCATCAATAACGCCATGTGCCCTCCTCCTCTAGGCTCTAACCTTTGACTCTACCTCGAAGCTCGAAGTTTATCCTCCAAGGGCATTAGTCAACACCTTAAAACTTCAATGAAACTTCCTAATCCAAGTGTTAAAATAAGGTAAAAAAAACCTTCCCATGCTTAATAAGTAATTTTGCTTAAGCAGAGGGTACATTTTTATTTGGCCATGACAGAGGATTTTAACAATCAACATCACCAACATTAAGGTATATCAAGGGCTTGATTTACTTGATTAAATGCCAATCCCATGATCTCATACATGATAGAGTCCAGTGGAATGTTGCAACCTTGAAATCCTAAAAACTGTTAAGTCTGTTGAATTTTGAATGGGATCTAAAATTCTAATGGAATGTTGCAATCTCGAAATCCTAAAAACTGTTAAGTTTGTTGAATTATGAATGGAATCTAAAATTCCAATTTTGCACATGAAGTCCAATGAGGTTGGAACCACTCTCAAAAATACTTAAACAATTAATAATAATGTTAAAAATTTAAATAAAGGGATAGAAAATGAAAGATAAGGAGAATGAGAATGACATTTTTACTTTAAGAATTTAATATTGTCATTTAATATTATCGAAGATTACCAGGGTCTAGGGTTCATCGTTTTTCTTTTTCTTTCTAAATTACATGTTCTAAACCATGGCATACAACCTTGAATTAAACTAGTCGGTTTTGTACAAAACCGACTAGTTCATGCATTTAAGGCCGATTCGATACAATATCGGCCATTACCGGTAGTAAATAGTTGTTACTTACTTATGTTGGTAATACTTTTAGTAAATAAAAATAACATGTTTAAATATTTTATTAATTATTTGTATAAATAAAATCACTGAATTTTAGTGGTGAATGAAAAACACTATCGATGAAATAAAAAACACTACTTATGGTATCAAAACAAAATTCAAGCTTCACTAATCTAGACAATATTAAATCAATCACTTAATAAATTAAATATAATAAAATTTAAAAAAATAGTAGAAACAACATGAATGTACCACATCTATGAAAATCTATTTACATGCATTGTCTTCAAACTCTAATTACACTAATTACCTATATTATCTTGTGTCAATACGAATTTAATTTAAAATTGTTGCATCTTTCTTTGTTGTATTGTAGATTATCTTGTTGCAAATGTTGTTTAAACTAAATTGTAAAGGACAGTTGGGTCTTGTATGAAGCAGAGAGCAAATAATCAGTCAGTATTTAGTTCTTACATAATCTTAACAAGTTAAAACACAAGACTAAAATATGGGAAAACGATAGAAGGAAAAGACAAGAGGATGATTCGATTGTTATTGAAGCTTCAATAGCATCTTTTTATGATCTACACTTCACAGGTTTTAGGATTTTAGAACATAAATAAGAAGTTGTTAGCTTGGAAACAAGGATGAATAAAATATTGGCAAAAAAAGAAGCGATCTGGAAGCTAAAAAGAAAAGCAATATGGTTGAAGCAAGGGGATGACAATACCAAATATTTCTATAACTTTGTTAAGAACAAGAATTCTGTCAATACTATAACCAGTATGAAGGAAGAAAACGATTTTGTAGTGACTGGTTTTAGATATTTATCTATAGCTGGAGTGAGGTACTTTAATGGAATTTATAAGGGGGATCAAAGAGGGACTATGACATATATGCTCAGAATGATTTATCATTTCTCATCCTTTATATTAGAAGAGGATCAACATAGTTTATAGGAAAAAATTACTCTAGAGGAATTGAAGGAAGTATTACATATGTTGGAAAAGGACAAATGCATGGGTACATACTGATGGCCTGTTGAGTTCTTCATAGGGCTAATGGACATCTTGGAGCCTGAAATACTTTGAGTAATTGAAGAGTCCCGAACCACATGCAAATTTCTGGTTGCTTTTAATTCGACCTTCATAGATTTAATCCTAAATAAATACCATGCCGACAGTCCAGAAGACTTTAGACGCATCTCTTTATGCAATTGTATCTACAAGATAATCACAAAAGTGATAGTTCACATTATTAGAGGGGTTCTGTCAAAAGCCATTTCTCAAGAAAAAAATCCCTTTCTTTCTAGAAGGCAAATCCATGATGCTATAGGGTCTGCTCAAGAAGTTTTACAATCCATCCATCTGAGGAAGACTTCAAACATGATCATAACGGTAGCTTTATCTAAAGCTTATGATTGAGTAAGTTGGTTATATTTAAGGATGGTTCTCCTTCAAGTTGGTTTCTAGGTACATTTTGTGAACATGATAATGTCATGTGTCTAGTCAGTTACTTTTGCAATCCTAGTTAATGATGCAACTTCTCCCTTCTTCAAGACAAGTAAGAGGATTAGGTAAGGATGTCCTCTAGAACCTCTCCTCTTTCTCTTGGTTGTGGAGGGACTTAGAAAAATCATATTACATGCCAATAATGTAGGGTATTTCATGGGAATTCACATGGGAGGCAATCTTCAAGTAACCCATTTACTTTTTGTAGATGATATAGTGAATTTTTGCAATGTGTTAAGAAGAGAAACTGAAAAAACTCAAGGAGCTTTTGAATTTTTTCTCTTTAGCTACTAGCATGATATTAAATGTTAAAAAGTGCACAATTTCCTTTATGAATATGATAGAGGAGTCCATTAATTGGGTTACCATTCTATTTGACTTCACCTTGGAGGAATTACAGTTGGGGATCAAATACTTGGGATTTTATCTAAATCCCAATGGTTATAACAGAAGAGACTCGGGATGGCTAGTAGGGAAAGTTGAATGAAGGATCTCTTTTTGGTGTAACAAATGGATTGCTAAGGGAGGTAGAGTGGTATTAATGAAGTTGTCTTGTAGGCTATACCTATTTAATGGACCACTATGGATTTTGTTCCAAGAGGAACTATGTATCAAATAAAAAAACAATCTTTAATTTTTTGTGGAAAGGGAATGAAGATGGAAATGATTGTCATTGGATTGCCTGGAATAAATTGATAACTACTAAAAAATTTGGGGGCTGGGAATTAAAGCATTTCCCTAGTTTTTCAAAATATTTGGCCGCGAAAGGAGTATGTAGAATACTACAAGGGAATTGATTATGGGTACATATGGTCTCTTATAAGTATATTGCTTCTCTAACAGTAGAAGAATGGTTTCATCAAAGACATAAAACTATAAGGAATGTTTCAATTATTTGGAAGGCAATGGTCCTAGATTTTGATGTGACAATAGACTGGCTAGTGTGGAGAGTGAGAGATGGAAAAATTTTGTGTGTAGGATTGGACCCTTGGGTGGAGAATTATGGTTCTCATAGTCTACCGGTCCATATGATAAATTCTCTCCAAAATCAAGGAAAATACCTATTACCATTGATAGAATATGAAAGACTACCTTAATGAGATAGGAATGGACTCCAAGAGAGGGTCTCGATTTCCAAGGAGAGGACAAGGTGTCACGGAAATCTTATACCATATCTTTAAAAAAAAGTCACATCATATTATCAAATAATGAATGTGTCCTTATCTGGTCAAGGAGTGAGGGTGGAGGGTATTACTCTCTTTGGTTAGGTTACAAACTTATTCGAGAAAAGGAGGATTTCAATGAACCTTTATGGTGGTATAAATCCTTATGGAAGATCAATTGTCCTTTCAAATATAAGCTATTTTTCTGGCTATCCATACATAATAAAGTTCCTGTGTGGGACACCTTACGAATTGGGGAGGACCCAACGGACAATCCCTTTGCAGGGAGGAGGAAAGTGTCAAACACATTTTCATTGACTGTAAATATATCCAGGAATTTTGGAGAATAACTTCTCAAGAATCAATAATCAATTTCAATTGGGAGAGGTAGAATGTAGAAGCGGCACTGCACAATTGGTGCCAAAATCCCAAACACGAGGAAAATCCCCCCCTCCCACTCATCATAATTTGGGGAATTTGGTGTATTGGGATTAAAGAAGTATTTGAAGATACACTCTTTGCCTGAAGACTTCGTTCCTCTTACAGTTTGTCTACCTTGATATTATTACCCCAAAATGATGACACGATGAATATAAGAAGAATTCAACAAGAAACAATTGACAAGGCTGGAGCTTGGAGTTAATTTGATGGACCCTCCCAGGGAACCCTAGCCATGGGAGGAACACGAGGTATTTTATTCAAGAGGATAACATGTGGATAAAATTTAGGATGCCATAGGTCAAAGCACTAACAATGAGGATGGGTTGATTGCTCTCAAGCTTTTATTGATCTCAGCTCACTCTACGAGACTTAAAAAATTATAAGTATTTGGATATTCTAAATTGGTTATTGATTGGTTTCGTCAGAATATACCTCCTCAAAATATTTTCTTAAGAGCCATATATGAAGAAATCAATCTTCTTCAAAGGGGATTTGAGGAGATCACTTTTACCCATATCTACAGGGAAAGGAATGAACTAGCAGATGGTGTTTCAAAGTATGGTCTACACATGGGCCCTGGAACTTGGAAAAGATGGGAAAAGATCGGAGAGGCACTAACATAATTACATCCAGGACCATGTCCTAGATAAAGAGGGCCAGTTATCCTCCACACAACTAAACAGATATCTCCTGTATTTTTTGTTCCAATCAACATACAAGAATGGATTCTATATATCACTTCTCTTTTTTGTGAAAGATTGTGACATATTAGGACTATATATGAAAGTTTCTGATAGAATCTGAAGGTGTTTTATATATCACAACATCATTTTTGTGCCCTGTTTTGGAAGCATCAAATATGTGCTATGTCTTGACAAGGTTGGCAAAGTCTATGTAAAACGTGGTTTCAGATTAATATAATTTGAAGTTGTGAAGTTTTTTTCGGAGGAAAAAAACGTTTCTTGAATTTGACAATACCGCACCCTCAACCTTCTAAGAATTCAAATACCTTTGAAGTTTGTGCTCACTTCCACATTTTGAATTTTATATTGACCATGATCTTTTCGAATGGTATTGAAAAGGGGTTATAAAAAAATTACACTTTCTTATTAATTTTAGGCATTGCTAATTCCCAGTATATGCCAGGAATTTCCCTTTCTTTACATTAATGCGGGAATAGAAAAATTTAAGTTATTTATAGTGCTTTTATTGGAAAGTTTTAGTAATCTCTTATTGGCTTATTTTTTCCAACCATAGTGAGAAAGAAAGATCGTTATCTTATGAAGTAAAGAGGTCGACCAGTTCTGGATCCATTACATGTTCATTTCTTATCTATGTTGCAAGCACAATAATTTGAGATGTGGTTCGTAGAATTCTCCTTGAAAATTGGCTAGGTTTTATTGAGAAATGTCATACAAAATTTACCTTATTGGAAAGCTATCTTGACTATTATAATATCCTCATTTTGTGTGTGTGTTTTAAATTTTAAAAATACGTATTTTTAGATGTAAGATAGGACATTGTAAGTAAATCACATCTCTTTCTACATCTATATTGCAACCTTATTGTGTTTATAATTGGAATTATCATGTGTCTTTCTTATATTTATGCATCTTTTGTAGCACCCATTTTTATCATATCTACATCCTAGTTGCATCCTTGGTGCATCCTTTTGTCACCATTGTGTCCTCTTTGCATCCTTTGTACATCCATGTCAAACCTCATAAAGTCATTGGTGTGTTATTTTGGGCATGTAGCATCCTCTAATCATCCCTTAACATCTTCATTGCATTCACATTTCATTTATGTGTGTCCGTTTGGATGCCACCCTATTGAGGCTTAGACACCACTATTTGAAAATAACATAATTCAAGCTTCATCTTCAAGCATGCATTTTTTGATTTATTTGATTTTGGATGATGTCTTGTGTTGCATATGGGGCTTGAAGGATACATATTGGACTTGTGATGAATGCAAAGTCACACTTTTTTTCATGTCTTGGGGATTGATTAGTCACATGAGATGCATTCTTGCTTGTGCATTAATGATTATTCTCCTAGTTTATCCCACACATGATTGCATTTCATGTTTGTTCCACTTGTGTGACTTTCTTGGTTCATTGTTGACTATTTCACTTGCATCATCTCATGCATGATTTGACATAATATAACCCATGTGTGAGATTATATCGGCTTTCTAATGTGTCTGAATAATTGATGGCTTGTATGTTTTCAAGGTTTTATGTGTTTTCATGTTTGTGCATAGGTGTTCATGTGTCTTTTTCATAGGTGGCATTGCAAGCGAAATATAGATCATAGCCATATATTGACAAATGCAAGACTATCCAAGGCATTCGACACCTACTTAACAAGGGGATAAATCTATGTGGCACATGCATGCCGAGAATGGTATGAAGTTGTGACAATCATGGATTTAAATCATATAGAAGCGGTGACAAGTTGCATATAACGATGAAACACCATAATCATGCATCCCTTAGAGTTTCCTCATAACACTCATAGTATTGACGCCAGAAAAACAACATTAAGTGTAGTGGGAATGGCGTGTTAAGTGATGAGTTGGATTTCCAACTTCATATAATAATATCATATGAATTCTTAGTATCATGGAAAGTCTTGCGAATTATTTTTAGATCAAATCGACGATTTAAGCATGTATTTCCCCATAGGTGCATCAATCGCTTAGAGGCCTCCTTTGTGAATTAAAATCCAATTCACAAAACAAGTTCACGACAACATCAAGCATCCAAATTAAATTCCATATGATATGGATGAAGCATAAGCAAAGAAACTTTGATTCTAACGAAGCAATTATCCATGTGAAATTCGTACTTTAGCTTCTTTTTTTTCAAGAAGAAAACACTGTCCTTGTTATTCAAGTTGAATCAAAAAACATTTTTACACACAATAGCATCACTATCCACCCGGGGATTCCTGTCAGGGGGAAAGGCACAAAAAACCAAAAATCCCATCAGAATACTGTCTCATCATGTAATGAGGACTGTCTGATCATTCACATCAATCGAGAGCCAATAAACTCTGTTCTGCATTCTAAAGAGGAACTTACTAAAGAAATACAGCTGCAAAACATGGGTAAAGAACCCAATCAGACCAGTAATGATCAAATAATGAGTCCAGGGGATCCATAATGAGGGAAGACCTCATAATACAAGCTCAAAAGAGCTGAATATAATCTCTAAAAACTAGATTATTCTCATCAAATTCCAAAAAGCAGCCTTTACCTTGGGGAAGACTAAGTGCCTTTTTAGAAAGTCGGTCAGCAGTCATGTTGTGCTCTCGATAGATGTGAGAGAACGACAGTTTCGGGAAGCTAGAGGCAAGCTTTTTAGTCTCCCTACACCAATGAACAAGTTCAGGTGGGGAGAGAGCAGCTGATCCCTTTGCCCAATTGATGATTACCAGAGAATCGCCAAATACTTGGGCAAGTGGGATCCCCATCATATGGGAAAGATGCAAGAGCGCCCAGAGACTAAGTAGCTCTGCCTTGGTATTTGTGCCATGTCCCACCCCCAACGAAAATTCCAAATAGTGGGATTCATTAAGAAAAATGCACAGTCCAGCACCAGCAATCCTGTTGTTGCATGCACCATCAAAAAAGCCACATGGGAAAGTCTTGACAGGAGGATGACCAATATTCCTTCTTCTATTTTTCTTGATGACAGCCTTATGAACTGGTGAATGTACTGAAAGCAAAATCTGTTGAATGATGCTTTGTATATTCCTGTGTTTTCCTTCAAAAACTGCCAGATTACGAGCTTTCCAAGTCGACCACAACATGTAGAAAGGCAGCAGAAATATAGTCGAGCTCTTTGGTGTCTGATCCACCCATCCATAGACAATATCAGCAACAGGAATGCCTGATAAACTTATATTAATGTGGAAATAATCAACAAAAAACTCTGCTACAGATTTCCAAACCCAGCAGAAAGAGAACAAGTGCTCGACCGATTCCTCATTAGACCAGCAAAGAGGACAAATGCCAGGACCCATGTACCCTCTTCTCTATAAATT
Source organism: Pseudotsuga menziesii (assembly GCA_001517045.1). Taxonomy (NCBI): domain Eukaryota; kingdom Viridiplantae; phylum Streptophyta; class Pinopsida; order Pinales; family Pinaceae; genus Pseudotsuga; species Pseudotsuga menziesii. The sequence goes on from LPNX010076947.1 coordinate 435,944, forward strand.
ATCCCACGTGAGAATACAGTTACAGAGGACAAGCCATATAAAGCATGAAATCTTGAGTGGGAGGGCCCTGTGCCAAACAGGGGGGCATGCATCCACCAAGTCCAGTCTAGAGGATGAAAAGAAAATGCAGTCATATGCCTCCTTAGCAGAAATAGAATCATTTCTATTATTATAAGACCACACAAGTTTGTCAGAGCTGTCCGATAGTCGTATACCTGAAGCAGCTAGCTCGAAGGTAAAATCATTCCATACTGATTCAAAGATACCTCCAAGGTCAAGATCTGAAGCAGAGTACTAGTAATGTCGATTTACAGAACATGGATTATGTGCTTGTGCCAAAGTGCAGATATTAAGATCTTCCAGATATGTCCTGAGATCTTCTGGAAAAGATAATGATGCTGCCGAGCCCATAATCGGGTCTATCCCCAAAAGGATACACTCTCCATTGCCAACCTGCCATGATAGGTGTTGGCCCAACCATGGAAGAACCTGTAAAAAACCCCGCCAGAATAAAGAAGAGTTACGGGTGCTAAATGATTTAGACCGTAGCCAATCCACCACCGTCCCCCCTTTAAAATATTTTGCTTGGAGAACCTGAAACCAGAGACCATTTGAGTGTAATACTTTCTAAAACACATTCATCCGCAGAGCTTGATTGAAGCAGGTAAGATTTTTAATACCCCAACCACCAGAAGATTTTGGCCTGGATAGATCATTCCAATTAGATAGATGGTACTTGAAGGATGATTCAGTGGATCCCCAAAGGAAATTGAACAATGATCTTCTTAGTTTCTTCAGAATGGTGCAAGGCAGGGGGGCCAATCCCATCCAGTATACAGGAATACTAGAAAGTACAGCATTGACAAGAACAAGCCTCCCACCAAGAGATAAATATCTGAAAGCCCAGTGGTTGATCCTCTTTTCGAATTTTTGCAATAACCAATACCAGTCAGCAACTCTGTAGTTCAGGGGTTTCAATTGATATCCCAGGTAAGTGATACCTGACTGAATAGGAAGCATCTTATAAGGCAGTGCAGCTCTAAAATCATTGAGACAAGTATCATCAAAATTATGATAGAGAAAACAAGATTTATCGGAATTAATTCTCATCCCAGAAGATTTACAGAATGTATCAAGAAGGACCTCAAAAGCCTGCCAATCCTGAAGGGTACCCGATCCCATAAGAATGACATCGTCCACAAATAGGAGGTGGGAGAGGGTAAGGGAAGGCGAGATACGTATACCTCTGATGAGACCATTGTCCCGGGCATCCTTTATGAGAAGACTGAGACCCTCTATAACGAGAATAAACAGCAATGGAGATAAGGGGCAGCCTTGCCTTATACCACGAGAAGCAGTGAAAAAGTTGGAGGGAGTCCCATTAATTAAAACAGCAAAGTTAACAGTGGAAATACAAGACATAATCCAGTTGACAGTGAGAAGTGGGACACCAATCTGAATAAGGATAAGCCTAATATAAGTCTAGTCAACTCGATCAAAAGCCTTAGTGAGGTCCAATTTAAGGACAAATGCACAGGAGTTCTTGATTTTAACTGAGTGGAGAACTTCTTGAACAATACCAATTGGCTCAGTGATTTGCCGATCTTTAAGAAAACCGAATTGTTCAAGGGAGATACCCAAGTCAAGAAAGGGTTTAAGTCTGCATGCAATGACTTTGGCTATGAGTTTGTAAAGAAGGTTACATAAGGAGATGGGTCGGAAATCAGCAAAAGTGTGGGGCTTGTCCTTTTTAGGGATAAGGGTGATAAAAGTGGAGTTCAGGGAAGGGGGGATATGCCTAGCAAGCCTAGTAGAATCTACCAAATGAACTAAAGTAGAGCCCAAGAGGTCAAAAAAGAATAAGTAGAATTCCACTGACCACCCATCTGGGCCCGGACTACGATCCTTTTTGAAGGATTTAAGGGAAAGCTCTACCTCCTTCAATGTAACCTGTGAAGTAAGTCTTGAGGAATGCTCAGAATGAATCATTCTAGGAAAGAGTGAGATCACTTTGAGCTGGGAGTCAAGACAGGTGAGGCTCTCATCCCGAAAGATATTCTCAAAAAAAGATTTACCAAGGTCCTTCAAGGGACCTTCATCCTCAATGACATTACCTTCATCATCTTCCAGAGACCAGATCATGTTCTGTGTCCTTCTACCTGATGCAAAAGTATGGAAAAACTTAGTGTTAGAGTCCCCTTCAAGTGCCCACTTAAGTCTGCTTTTGAGCTGCCAAGTGAGCTGATAATGGTTCAAGATACTGAGTCTTTCTGCATTAAGACAAGAAAGATGTGCCTTTTGTTCCTTAGTAAGTATGCCCAATGAAAGGATAGACTCAATCGCACGGTCCAATAGATAAGTGGCCTTGACAAAACTGGCAGATTTTTCTTTAATCCAGGACTTAGTATCAGACTTGAGGAGCCTAAGAGTCGAGCAGAGGTCCATATTACCAGAAGAATGATCCAGATTTGAGTTAGAAGACCACCAATGATGAAACCAGTCAATAAAATCAGGATTTTCCAGCCATGACCTGTTGAACTTAAATGGGTAGTTGAAGGGTCCTTTAGTATGATTCCACTCCAATAGAATAGGAAAGTGATCAGATAAGAGAGAGCAATGAGTCCAGGTTCTATAGGCCCTAAGGGAGGGCAGAAGATCATTAGAGATAAGGAATCTATCAAGGCGCTTGCAAATACCATCTTCGCCAGAGCGACCGTTGCTCCATGTAGGACCGGTCGAGGGAGGAGGAACATCCACGAGACCAACAGAGCCAAAGAGGGAGTTGAAGTGATCAGATTGCAGGTCTATAGAAGCTTTGCGGCCCCAAATCTCCGAAATGTGAAGAGTGAGATTGAGGTCTCCTGCCAAGACAAGGCGAGGGAGATTGAGAAGACCACCTCGGAGGACTTTGTCCCAGAAAGGAATTCTATCTTTATAGGGTCCATAGACATTCAACACATGAATAGGATTGGAGAGACCACGGAAATGAGCCTGGAGTAAAATGCCAGCATAGGTATGGAATGCTCTGCATTTAACATAAAGTGGATTCCAGGCCGAAAGGAGCCCTCCCGAAAGACCCCAAGCACTAATAGCACAATATTCCCATGAAGGCAAGATTTTTGAGAATGATAAAAGGGCCGGAATATCGCTGCACATAGTTTCCTGAAGAAGAATGAGATCCGGATGAAGGGTTTTAATAAGAGAACGGAGACCAATAGTTTTGGGCCTGCCTCCAAGGCCACGAACGTTGAGGGAAAGAATGATCATTAAGACCCATCCAGAGAGGGGGTACACGCTCTAAGGCCCCGGGAATGATGGTCAATTTCAGATTCCTGTAGTCTGACTGAAAGTGGAATATATGGAGGAGAAACCGGAGAGAGGACACGGGATCCCTTCTTCCCTTTAGGTTTCCTGATGGTGACGTTTGCAAATCGGATAGAGTTGAGAGGTATAGTGGAGGAGGATAGTGGGGTAGTGGCTGTAAAGATTGAGAGTGATTTTTTAAGGGCCCGGTCCGAAAAAGACGGGGAGGAAGGGGGACTATGGTGAGGTTGGTCTGTAGGAGGAGGTGGGTCCATAGTGAGGGAAGTAGCCTGTGGTGGATCCATCAACGGGGGTATGGAAGGTGGAAGGTCCTGAGGAGGAGAACGTATAGGAAGGGGAGGAAAGTCATCCAATGATCAAGCGCCAGAGGACATGGGGGGATGCTCTCTACCAGAGCATTAGAAGAGCCCGATAAAGCAGCAGAATGATCTTGTAGATAATCATGAGAGGAAGAATCCGGTGCATGATCGACAGACAACCTAGGGTCCCTGACCTTTTTATGAGATGTGATCAGACTATCAACTGCCTCGAAAAATGCTTCAGGTACAATTTCAACAGGAGGAGAAGAATCGTAAACAGTACCTGGATGAGAAAGACGAGGGACCGGGTGACCAGTAGGAGGCAAGGGCATCCTATCCAAGCTGGAACCTCTTGGATCAGCAACAGAAATCTTCTGCGGGCAAGAGTGCCTGAGATGTCCAATGGAATGACAGATGCTGCAGTGAAAAGGCACATGGAGATAATCAAGTCTCTGAACCAGCATCCTTTCACCACATAAGAGCTCAACTTCTGTTGGCAATCCACGTGAAATATTCATCTCCACCAGTATCCGAGCGATACGTTTATCATAAACATGCAGAAAGTCGTCTTCGACAGAGACAAAACGACCGATGGTGTTGCCGATACCCTCCAAAATGGTTTTGCTCCACAGAGGGAAAGGGAGCTGCGGCAGAAGTACCCAAAGATGTCTCTTATTGATTTTTTCTTTTAGGGGGTCGAAGTTTGTATGCCAGCGCCCGAGCACCAAAGACCCTTTACCAACACACCACATACTGTCCAAAACCCTGGTGCAGTGGTCAGGGTCGAGGAATACAAAGACAATCCATCCTCTGGAGAGAAGACTAATAGTCAGTATGTAGTTGAATAAGGGTTTCCAGAACTCATTTGCCTAAGAAACCCAAGATTGCTTATCCATTTTGCAATATTCCAAGCGCCCTATCAATGCACGAGAACACAAAGTGGAGACTCTGTCAAGGAAGATATCATGACCCAGTACATATCTAAACCTCTCAGCAGCAGCCTTAATACGCTTAGTATTACGTTTCCTTCGGTGACGCTGCGAAGACCCAGAATCCGCCATACCAAATCAGAAGTACCCAAACCGCAGAGCCAAAAGGAAGGGATTCGCTTCGCAAAGGATTGATGGCATAATGCAGAGACCAATGGAGGCAGAAGAAAAGTCACCAAACAGATACGAGCTGAGTGGTAAAGAAATACCAAATACAATGATGGGTTGCCAAACCACGTAAAAAACCCATAACAGAAAGACCCAAGAGACCAATGTCAACGGCCAACACCCCAAATGATTAGAGACACAACAACTTGTGAGGCACTTTGCGCATGTTGACTCAAATTAGGTTTTGAATGCCAAAAGGGTATACCTAGACATTTTAGGGGAATATTAACTCAATGCAATTGATAATTTTATTCCAAGATAAGCAACTATGGAAGAAGAAATTAAAATTTTAGCCAAAAGTAAGGTAATTTTTGCTTAACAATTATGAAAGTGGAAAACATAGTGGAAGAATAATGTGTTCAACCACTTATTCGAAAAGTCTCATTGACTACTACACTCTTCATTATTTGATCAAAGTTTGGATTTACATGTTTACAAAGGTTGAACACCAAGGGGTATCACCTACACTCAATTTAATTAAATTTTAAAGGTTCGTCGGAGCTACGTCAAGGTTGTTTGTGATCATGTGCTTGTTTGTAAAGATTGGTGATGGTAGTGAGATACCAACAATCAAGTTTCAATTCCCTATTTGAAGCATAAAAGGCATGAAGCCACCAAAGTCCAAATCATTCTCTTTGATAACTAAAGATCCAAATAAGCCATGAAACTAATGAACAACCATCGATAATGAATGTTCTAGCTAAGTACATATATTTTTAGTAGAAAGCGATGATAATTTTAGTTGGTAGATCAATATAGAAGTTTTACTTAGCTCCTAAGGGTGATTTCATCAAGTTATGATACACCCTTCTCTCTTGAGGTAGGAAAAATTAGAATTGCCTATGCAAAGAAAAGATTCAAAATTTTCAAATTTCCTACCAATTAAGCTAAAAGGGGGGAATTGTTGGCATAGCCTAGTGAGCCTCCATGGTTATTAATTTGGCCCTACAATATCTTGATGTCAGGATTTTCCTCATATAGGAAAGTCACTCACCTTGAAGTGTTGATTACAACCTTTTTATTAGCGATTTGAGTTCAACACTCTTCCTCAGTAATTTTAAGTGCATGTTGAGTTTCCAGGTGCTTGGGAGATGAAGCATTTCCTTTATTTAGTGCCCAACACTGTCATTTTCCCCATTTCCTCATCCTTTCCTTGTAGCTTCATTCTTCTTCATTATTGATTTGTCATCACCATTTATTTTGTTTTTTGCATGCATGCACATACCCAGAGTTATGAAATCCATTAAAACAAGATATTTACCATTATTTAAGCATTGTCAAAACCCTATGGGATTGAGGAGCAGTGTAGAAAATATATAATTAGTTCATAAACCCATCAGTTACTAAAGCAACATGTTGAGGGTTTGAAGGTAACCCATTTCTCTATGTATGAAAACAAGAATGGAAAAGCCATTGTGCATTGTGTTTTAAAAAATGAAACCAATACATAAGGCCTTTGGATGCTTGGATATGCCATTATAATTTGATAACACAATTTCCGTTACTTTGAAAGCCAAAATGTGAAAAAAAAAACATGAAGAAACCAAGCTCACATGAATGGAATCAAATCGAATCAATTGACAATGACAAAGTGAAAAGAAATGAGATTTAATATCTATGAATCAAAGCAAAATGACCTTTACTTGCCTCAAGGTTTCAAAGCATTCTTCCCTTGCCATTTTTAAGTTTGCATTTTAATTTTCAAGTCCATAAATTGGTAGTTGGAATTCATGAATTGCTTGGCAATGGAAAGAGAGGATGAATTGATTATTAGAAGAATCACTTATTTTCCACACTTGTAAATTTTCTTAGTTATTGTTTTGTAAATTTGATGGGTTGATCTCATGTTGTTGGTTTATGGAGGAATGAAATCAAATTTTACCTTGCAATGACATTGCAAGCATTGGAAATCCAAAGTAAGAATAGGCAAATAATCATACAAGATAAATAATTCTCTAAGTTACCAATTGGCTCAAGTTGAAACAAAAGTTTTATAAAATTTCAACCATGGTTGTGATGCTTTTCCCTGAAAGATTAATGTCATTCTTGTATCGTGTACATGTTTTATGTGCAAACTACTTAAATGAGCATGGGGAACTAGCTTGTGTGAAAGAGCCATGGTTTGTTTTACTTCGGTTCTAATTAGTTAGATTCACAAAATATTCATTGCCATATTCAATGGCATTTATATTCCTCGAGCATTGCATAGTTTAATTATTCAAAACAAGATGCATTCATCACTTCCACTATGCACATTTTTGTGGAATTTCATGTTACCAATTACACAAGGAATTTTTCAAAATTTTAATGCATCTTCATGTGAGCTTATGGAAGTTATCTCATGTTTGTTCACAAATTTTAAACTAGAAATCTCTTTTGAAGGTGTACAAAGCACATAGTTATAAGGTAAAGAGGTTGAATTTGCAAACCTGACTAATGCCACTCAAACCACATATGTTTCATATAGTAAAGTCAATGTTTTTAGTAATCTTTGGTGTCTTCTCATTCATGCAAATACAGTGATCTCCTTCATAGCCACTAAATTTCTTGAATAATTAAGTCTCTATGAGTGTCCCTTAGTTATTTTACTTTGTAAATTTAATCTTAGAGAGGGTATGCGGTTGTAATTTTATTATATACCTCCTTGTAAACAACAAAATGCAACGGTAACAATGCATAAATCTACAAGGTTAAGTAGAAGAGTGCATTATAAAGAGAGTCTAAATGCATTCTAGTCATTCGTGTCTAGCAACCATGTTAGTTTCCAAAGGATTTCCATAGGTACAAGGTATTGACTACACTTAAACCTTTTCTCCTATTGCCAAAATGAACTCCATCCACCTTGTCCTTTCTTGTACCGATTCATATCAATGGGAGGTATATCAAATAAATCTATGTTAAGCCTTATATATTGTGACATTATATTTCTATTATTATATTATTATTGTCTTTATTGGTCAGCTAAGACCTTAACCTAACACACACACACACACACACACACACACACACCAAGGATACCTAATTTTAGGATCATCTCATCTCATATTGTGCATATGATACATTCTAAAAGGAGGTTCCCCCTAAGCATGAATTTAGTGCATAACATTTGGCATCAAATTCCTTTTCACTATACTTTTTTTTCATGATGTTTTAGATAGATAAAATTTGGGTATCCTTACGAGACATTTCAAGGTATCTGTGGTAAACATTTAAGGTCCTAGTTCGCTATAAACTTAGGGTTATAGTTTGTGGAAGTTGGGGGTGTTTACTAGTCCAAATTCTTGGTAAAACTATTATATGTGGAAGTTGAAAGGTCTAAATTGAGTGCCATCGATTGCATAAAAAATATGACAAACTATAGTGTTTATGGTTAAACTTTTAGAATCAAAATTGGAAAATAGGAAATGTGTCAGGCCGTACAAGTTCACTCTTATGAAAGGGACCAAAACAACAAGTTTTGGGGAAAGCTACCATAAATTTCTCTTGTCACATAAGAATTTTGATAAAACCTATGTAATTACAAAAAATACATAACAAGCTACTGCAAGCCTAAATTCAGATTTAGAGGAGCTAAAATTGTAGAGATAATTTAGGAGAAGGATTGGCTAGCAAGACAACCTACAAACCAATGTTTTGAAAGGAATGTTAACTTGAAACTTACATAATTTTTTAATGAAATAATTGTTTAGGGTATTCAAAATGTGCAATAGATAATAAAAAAATAGAGGAGAGCTATAGTAGATATTAATGGGCTCAAATGGCAAGAGGCAGAGCAAAAATTTCTACACCTGCTAAACTTTCTGAAGGATCATCCATGACACAAGACATGCATGCTGGTGTGAACTTTGAGGTGTCCAAGATTGTTAGAAAAGTAGTAAACCTTTACAATGCAATGATAAGAAAGGTGTAAATAATGAATATGGTAAATAAGGATTAATTCTAAACACTTGAAGGGAATATCCAAGTTGACCTCAAAGAGAACCTTGAAAACATGAGGGGGGAACTTGTGAAGGATATAACCAACCTACTTGTTAGGAAATAAAATGCAAAAATTCATAATAATAAGCAATCACACACAATGAAGAAGAAAATTATTTACCTTGGAAACCCAAAACCGAGAACCACCAACAATAGATCTATTACCCTTGGCCACTTTGGCCAAGGCATGGTCAGTCTGACAACCATCAACCACTCATAGGAAATATACAACAGAGTCACTCAAGCCATTAAGTAGGATTCATTGCATACAATGTTAGATTAGCAGCAACCGAGAAGGTCTTCCTGCATGCAAGTGTCCCTGCATGCATAAGACTCTAAAATAGGAAACCAATTGTATTTAATTATTTTTCCTAAGTTTACTTTGGAAAATAATTAAAATGATTATTGACTTTAAGTGAAAGTGAAATTAGGTTTTACACTTTACCTAAAGTTATATAAGAGAGGTCAATTGGTTGAGAGGACACACACACTTGTATTTTGACAGAGACATGATACAAAAAGGAGGAGAAAAGTTAGACAGAGGATTTAGATGGGAAGACGGAGGATCAAGGAGCAGGTTCACTGAGCAGACAAAACCCACATAGGTTGACAGGTAGAGCTATAGGAGGAAGCTCGTACCATTCCATAAAAATTCTATACAGCTACTAGTGTGATCGTACATATTCTGTACAACATCCATACATCCGTATGAATCCGCACGACAGTACAGATCCACATGTGTGAGGCTGTACAGCTGGGACATACAATCTCTTAGTAGGGTGCAAAGGTTTAGCTGGGGGTTCATCTAGTGTTTATGTCGAGTAGCTGCATTGACCAGGTTTGGGTGAATTTGCAGTGATTGTAATGTTCCATATTTTCTCATAATAAAATCTATATATGACTGCTGCACCGATTTTCCCATATTGGGTTTTTCCGGGGGTTTCCATACCCAAAATTACTATGTCATTTTTATGTTGTGATGTTGTGAGTTATTTCTCAGTTTTATATTCCATTGCATACTGTAAAAGATATTCATGTGTGGTTATTAGTAAATTTTTGAATGCATTGTTTTTCCCTAGTTGAATATTAAAGGAAAATTTACATGGTATCAGAGCTCTGGTGAGCTAAAGCTGAGAGATTTGTAGTAGTGGTGATAGATCATGGGTAGATCTATTGAAGACACAAACTTAGATTGGAGATCTAGGGTTTGACAGGTAACAATTCTCAATGGCCATCCAGTTGAGAGTTGAGGATAGACTCCAAGGTGCTCAGAACTTTCCTACATGGAAAGAAAGGATCACAAGGATCATGGATGTCAGTGATGCAAAGCATCACATTGACTCCATGAAGGTTGTACCCACAGATCCAACATATCTAGTAGCTTGGAATAAGATTGATTCTAGAGCCATATTGATTATCATGGATGGAGTGAAGGACCATATAGTCCCTCACCTTTCTAGTAAGAAGGCCGCATTAGAGATGTGGAAGGGTTTGGAGAGTCTGTACCAAGAACGAGAACCAGAATATGGTGTTGCAAGAGAGGATGCGCAACACCAAGATGGCCAAGGGATAAGGAGTGGTGCCTTATCTCATGAGGCTCACACAAAATAGGGATGAGCATGGAGTTGTTGGCTCTAATACTGATGATGATCAGGAGAAAGTTCGGATAGCCCTCAATGGATTCTCTAAGCCATGGGACACCTTTGTCAAAGGTGTTGTGGCTAGGGAGAAGCTCCCTGATTGGAAGAGACTATGGGATGAATTTGTGCAGGAGGAGACCCATATGGGTCAAGGATCAAGCTCATCCAGCATTTCCCCACAGATTGTGGATGAGGAGGCTCTAGCCCTTATATGGAAGAGCAAGGGGAAGGAAAAGAGGAAGAAGGATGGTAAGAAGAACCTTGACGTGTCAAAGGTCAAGTGCTTTATCTTCCATAGGTAGGGACACTTTTCCTCCTAGTGCCCATACAACAAGAAGAAGAGTAACACTCATATGGTTGAATCTGCAGAGGTTGATGAGTTCAATAGGAAATTTGATGAGAAGTTTTGTTTGATAGATTGCATGACAAGCACCACAGGGAGAAACATATGGCACATTGAAAGTGGAGCATCTAGTCACATGAATGGACATAAAATATTATTCAGAGACTTGCATGAGGGTGGAATAGGGATCCACCTTGAGCTGGGTGATGATGCGTGATATCGAGCGCAGGGAGTTGGCACTATTTCATTTCAGAGGGAGTCTGGAAAACCCCTTAGTTTTGCTAATGTGTTGTATGTAGGACTAACCAAGAACCTTATATCAGTCTCCACTATGGAGGACAAGGGATATTAGGTGAAGTTCCATGACCATAGAGTATATATCAAGACCAAGGGGTCAGATTGGATCTTGGATCAGGTGATTGGTAGGAGGAGTGAGAAAGTGTACATACTACACTTTGAGCCTGCAAAGGCTCTTGTCAGCAGAAGCAACAACAGTCAAGGTGAGTTGTGGCATAGGAGGATGGCACACTTACACCATGGACCATTGAAGCATTTGAGACAAAAATTCATTGGAGTTCCTCAGGTACAGGAGGAAAAGCATAACCACTGCAAGGGTTGTGCTTTGGAGAAGAACATCAGGAAGCATTTCCCACAGAGTGAGCACAAGTCTAAGGGGTCCTTGGACTTGGTGCATTCTGATGTATGTGGACCTATGAGTGTCTATTAGTTCATTGGTTACAGTTACTGCGCAACCTTCATTGATGACTATTCCAAGAAGACGTGGATCTATTTCCTGAAGGCCAAGTCAGAGGTCTTTAAGAGGTTCTGAGAGTTCAAAACCCTCGTGGAGAACCAAACAATAAAGAAGATTCAGGCGTTGAGGATAGACAATGGGGGTGAGTACACTTCCAATGAGTTCATGGAGTATTTTTCGGTTGAGGGGATCAAGAAGGAGCACACTGTGGCTCATACCCCATAAGAGAATGGAGTTACAGAGAAAAAGAACATGACTATGGTTGGACAAGCCAAGGCCATGCCATTTGATCAGGGATTACCACTATTCCTATGGGCATAGGCATACAATACTGAAATATACATTTAGAACAGGTGTCCCCACATAACTTTGGGGAGGAAGACACTAGAGGAGGTCTTCACATGCACTAGGACATATGTGAGTCACATTCACATATTTGGCAATGTCTGCTATTGTCATGTTCATGCTGACAATAGGAAGAAGTTGGACCCTTCTGGAGAGAAGGGGTTACTTGTTGGTTACAGGGAGATTTTGAAGTCATATAGAGTATACATTCTTGCTCATAAGAGGATCATTGCAAGAAGGGATGTCCACTTCGATGAGGACAGAGCCTTGCGGAGATCTCTAGACTTACCAGCAGAGCAACAACCAGCACATGATTCGGGGTTCAAGTTGGAGGAGCCAGATGTACAGAGACAGGTATAGACACAAAGCACAGGCTTTGGTGGTCAAAGGGAATTAGGTGGACATGATCCTATAGTCATTGACTTGGAGGATGAGCTACAGAAGGAGATGGATATCCAGCAGCCACAACAGGTTGACACTAGGACAAGGCCTAGGTGGTTTAGGTCCATAGTACAGGATTTCGGGAAGGTTGATCCTCCACAAGGATCTTTCAGATGGAGTGTACCACTAGAGAGGCTTAGCTATATGGCATTAATGACAGAGTTGATTAACTCTAAAATTTCTAGCTTCGGGGAGTCTCCACAACATGATGTGTGGCAAGAGGCTATGGTTGAGGAGTATGACTCCATTATGAAAAACCAGGTATGGAAGGTTGTGCTGAGGCCACAAGGGGAAAAATGGTGGGATCCAGATGGATATACAAGGTGAAGCATGCATCAGATGAAAGCATGGATAAGTACAAGGCGCGCTTCATGGAAAAATGGTTTTCATAGAAGGAGGGTATTGATTATGAGGAGAAATTCGCCCCTATTGCCAAGTATTCTTCCATTCAGAACATGATCTCACTAGCAGCTAAGATGGGTTAGCGTGTCCATCAGATGCACGTTAAGACTTCCTTCCTCAACAGAGTGATATAGGAGGAAGTGTATATTGAGCAGTCATAAGGGTTTGATGTGGAGAATAGGGAGTCACATGTATGCATACTACATCGAGCTCTTTACGAGATCAAGCAGGCACCTCAAGCATGATACTTGAGGATTGACAACTATCTACGGGGGATGTTATTTCAATGGATTAAGGCTGACCACAACCTATACTTCTTGATAGGTGAGGTGCCTCTCATACTACTCATATATGTGGATGATCTATTTTTGTAGGAGATGAGAGGCTGATTTGAGACTGCAAGCCCAACCTTGCAGTGGAGTTTAAGATGAAAAACCTTGGGCTGATGCATTACTTTATGGGCTTGGAGGTTTGGCAGAGAGATGGTTGCTTCTTCATTAGACAAGGGAAGTATGTAGTTGATATATTGAAGAGATTCATAATGTATGACTGCAAGCCTATAGACATACCTCTAGTTTCCAACTAGAGGAAGATTGATGCATCAAGACTAGATGAATTTGATCCTACCTTGTATCGTCAGCTTATCAGATTGCTTATGTACCTGGTCTACACTCGACTAGGCATCGACTTTGCAATCAACTCTTTGAGTTAGTTCATGGTGGACCCTCGAAGAGTGCATTGGACCACTGCGAAGTACATACTTCGCTACATCAAATGTACACTGGAGTAAGGTATGGTTTATGAGTGCAGGGGGAGTGTACAGTTAGCAGGTTTCACAGATGCTAACTGGGTAGGATGTGTAGAGGACCATAAGAGTACTTCAGGTTGCTATTTCAACATTGGATCAGGGGTTGTATCTTGGTTCATAAGGAAGCATAATTCATTTGCATTGAGCTCGACAAAGGCTGAGTACATGGCAGACAACGTGGCTTCTTGTGAGGTTATGTGGTTGAGGAAGTTACTTGCAGGGTTGTTCGAGTGTGAGCTAGAGGCTACAGTAGTTAACTATGATAATTAGAGTGGCATTAGGCTATCTGAGAATCCAGTGTTCTATGACTGGAGCAAACACATAAAAATCAGATACCACTTCTTGAGAGGTTGTGTTCAGAGAGGAACCATTCGATTGGAGTACATAGAGACATATGAGAAGTTGGCGAACATTTTCACCAAGGCACTTTGCAGACAGAGTTTTGTGAGACAGAGTTTTGCGAAGTTCAGGGATAAGTTGGGGTTGATATTGAATCCGTTCCTCGTTGAGAGGGAGTTTTAGTTTAGCAGAAACAATGAAGGTCTTCCTGCATGCAAGTGTCCTTGCATGCATAAGACTCTAAAATAGGAAACCAATTGTATTTAATTAATTTTCGTAAGTTTACTTTGGAAAATAATTAAAACTATTATTGACTTTAAGTGAAAGTGAAATTAGGTTTTACTCTTTACCTAAATTTATATAAGAGAGGTCAACTGGTTGAGAGGACACACACACACTTGTATTCCGATAGAGATAGGATACATATAGGAGGAGAAAAGTCAGACAGAGGATTTAGCTAGGGAGACGGAGGATCGAGGAGCAGGTTCAATGAGCAGACAAAACCTACACACGTTGACAGGAAGAGCTACAGGAGGAAGGCTGTACTATTTTGTACATCTTCCAGCGTGACCGTATGGATTTCGTACAACATCCATATAGTCGTACGACCATACAAATCCGCAATGTGAGGTCATACAGTTTGTCCATACACTCTCTTAGTAGGGCGTAGAGGTTTAGCTGGGGGTTTGTCCATTGTTTCTTCCGAGTAGCTACATTCACTAGGTTTCGGTGAATTTTTAGTGATTGTAACGTTCCATAATTTCTCATAATAAAATCTATATTTGACTGCTGCACCGGTTTTCCCATCTTGGGTTTTTTCGGGGGTTTCCATACCCAAAATAACTGTGTCATTTTTATGCTATGATGTTGTGAGTTATTTCTTAGTTTTATGTTCCGCTGCATGTTGTAAAAGATATTCATGTGTGGTTATTAGTAAATTTTTTGAATGCACTGTTTAGCCCTAGTTGAATATTGAAGGAAAATTTACATATAATACCTTGGGAAAATTCTATGGGGCACCTAAAACCATGGGCCCATAAACCACCAATAATAAACCCATATTTGACTCTTTTACTGAGTGAAGTTTAACCTAACATTCCCCTTTTAACCTTGACTTGGGGTAATCACCAACCCCCCTCAAATTTTTAATCAAGAATCTAGGAATACAACATGCCCCTCTTCAATCTACCTAAATCTAACTTTATACTTTTCATAGGTGACTCATCGAGCCAAGGGCATGCATGCCTAACCAAGTCTTACAATTGTATTCCCATTTTACATTGTGATTAAGTTCCAAATCCATAAAAAATGATTCTAGTGAATCAATAGCCTCTTCATCTTCACATTTTGTGTGCTCATCCTCAAATTTTACCATTCCTTTCTAGTTGTAAATTACAATGGTTCACATACCCATGAACCATAACTTTAACTCGTGAGATTTACCACATTCATTTAGTTTTCCATTGACCAATGTATGAATATCTTGGGTTCAATGCAATCAACCATCGTTTCCAATACATTTAAATTTTCCTCCAACGTCCCTGAGATACCGATTGTTAGGAATATTATCACATAACAATAAAAAACCAAAATGAATGCAGAAATAAAATATAGAAGGACACAATAAAGAGAGACACCAATATACGTGGTTCACCCAATATGGGATACATCCATAGAGACACAACAAGTTATTCCTTTATTCCATCTAATAAAATGAAGGGATAAAACCTACAACATGCCCGCTGCAACCTCCTCTTCACTCTCTTACAGTCTCTCTCACTCTCTACCCAATTGTAATACAATGCCCTCATAAAAAGAGGGTTTCCTTTTGGGGAAAAAAGCACCAACATAAATTCTACTATATGATATATGACCTAATGATGAATGTTCCAGATTGACTATGAAATTATAATATTTCACAAGAATCATTTTCAAACATTTTTCTCCCATTCGACCCCCTGAACACACTATACCTTGCTAAAACTTTGATGGGGGTTGGTGATTTACCCAAATTCAAGTTTAAAGGGGGGAATGTTATATGGTTAAAAATGACTCGTCAAATATGAGTTTACCATTGGTGGTTTATGGGACCATGGTTTGTGTGTCTCATGGTATTGCATGTGATGAAGCCTACTTAATGGCTTGAGGAACTCCATTGTGAAGTGCATAAATTGGCTAGTTTGGGCCTAGAAGTGGTTAGTGATGTTTGGATCAACCATGCCTTGGAAGGAGTGGTTAAGGGTAATAGATCTATTTTTGGTGGTTTTCTCGATTTTGGATTTTCACGGTAAAAATATTTTTCTACATTGTGTGTGCTTGCTAATTATATGTATAGTTTTAATTTTTATTCCTATCATTACTTACCCAAAATTCAAATCCTCAAGAAGAAGATAAGAAGAATAAGATGGTGGAGTCCCAACCATCTCAAGAGAAAATTATATAATACTAAGAGAACAATAGCCTTGAGTCCCAAACACCTAATCTCTCATTACTTAAAGATACACATAATTAACATGGGTTCAACTTGGGACTAAGGTAGTACTTCATTCACAATATAGATATGAATAAGTTTATTCATAATGATCCCAGAACGTGAATATTCTATATGGATCAGTTATTTAATCTACACCAAGTGTCAACTTTACAAAGGGTAATTATCACATCCTTGTATCTAGAACCTAATTGATTTGTGTGGTACCAATGGATTTGTGATAGTGAAAGGGAATCTATTGTCTCTTGGTATTTTTTTACAAATTAATTGATTGTTATAGCCTAAAATGACACATCTCTTCCCTTGACCACTTTCACATGTTTTCGTCACATGTTGACACTTCCATGATGGCACTTCATGAAAAGTCACTGTGAGTCACTGAAAAAACACCTTGATTGGAGGATCCATATATATAGTTTTGTAACTCCATTTGACCTCTTCTCTAAACCATCAGAAAGGTATATAAATAGGGAAAAAATTTCTAGAAGACACCAACCCCTGAAATTACATGGAAATATTCTAAAAAGATATTTTTTGACCCACTCGCGAGTTTTCTTAAGCAAACCTACAAGTTTCCATGACACTCGTGAATCTACTTCATAAATCCCAGTTTTCCCCTCAAGTGGCCAAAAAAATATAAAATTATGATAATTATTGAATTAGGGCTGGTTTGGGTGGCTTTGGAACTGATCCTGCAGTTGTAAATAATCCCTATTCGACCCCAACTCTTCCAAAAAGTATATAAGAGAGGGAGAAGGGTCCATGAAGGGGACTTAATCCTTGCATTGTATGCTGGTGGAATTGGGAATCTCATCCCCCCTACATTTTCCATATATTCCATCTTCCTGTGTTGAAGAACTTGGAGGCTGAGATTCTTGGAGAAGAGAAGCAGGAGAACCAGATCAAGGTTTCGTGAGGTCCTTAGCTTGAGAAGAAGGTAAACTTTGTACTTATTCCACTAGATAATAAATATTTGATACTCTTTCCTTTCCAAATAATTGTCTGATTGATGTTGAATATTTGCTTATGATTGTATGATGATGTTTATTATTTTAGGGTTTCATATTTTATTGAATATAATCTCCTTTCATGTAGTCAATTTGGTTTGAGGAAGGTAGAACTAGTTTTGTAGGTCTCTTGGAACAAGAGAAGGATGAGAAAGAGTGAAGGAAAGATTGGATCAACCTTCAGTAGATAAGGTATGGACCTATATGACCTTTGAATCTTTCTTATATTTTCTTGCAAAAATTTATACATATCTATATGACCCTAGTATGTTGGTGGCCTCTGAACCCCCAGCCATAGGAACACATTCCCTAACAACAGAACAAGCGACTCCACTGGGGAGCCTTGTATGTTTTGGGTTTCCTTGCCTTTCTTCCAGTGTATTTAAGGTTTTAGGTCCCTTTTACAAGTTAGGAGTAACTTTTAAGTATGATTAGACACCTTCTCTACCTTTCTAGGGCAGTTCTGACCTTTTTTAGACCTTCCACCACCCACTTGCAACTGTTATACTGCACAATGGTGAGTTCTGAGTGCACTCATGCCTTTCCTTAAGGAAACTTGAGATTTATGAGTTGAAACTCGTGACCTTTCCTAAGGAAACTCATGATTTTCCCCTGTTTGGTGTTTTTATGCCTTTTTGGGGCTTGTTAGGGGTGGTTTGTTGTTGATTGTGGATTCATGTTGTGTCCCCTATCCATGTATGACTAGTGTGAAATGATGTCTCCCTTTTAATGGACTCTTGACTTGGTTTATGATATCTTTCTGAAGCTTTAGGGTTTGCTTGTTTCTATTTCCCCCCACCTCCTTGCTTAGCATGACCTTTTGGTACATGGTTTTGGTTAGCCTCTATTAGCAGTATTTGTCTGATTTCAAGAGATTTATGATATTTGTTTCCTTCATTTCCTCTTGGTTAACTTGTCTTGTCCTCTTATGCAAGCCTCTCTTCTAAGTATGGTTTATACTGACTATAGGGAAACCTATGGTTTGTTTGGTGGTTATAAGGCATAAATCCTTTTGTTGTGTTTATATCATCTGCATGCTTTAGTTTGTAGGTTGTTTTCCTTTTTTTATTTATAAAGAGAAGTAAAAAAGAACAAGTAGTTGCTTCATGTGCATTTAGGCTAAGGTTTAGTCTTAGGTGCATTGCATGTCTTTGTTTCTTGAAAATACAAAACTAAATTTGTTTTTCGTGGCTTTCAATTTTTAGTTTTGAAAAGAAAGAGAAGTAGGAGTTTGCTTTTGCATTTCAATTTATCTTTTGTTTATTCATCTTGTTTCCACTTTCAAGTCAAACACCATTGGTTTCACCTCCTCCACCCATTGAGTAATAAACAACCATTAAAAAGAACGTTTAATATCTAAAATATATTAGTAATATTTTCTGTCTAAGGATGACACACACTAGTATAGGCTAGTGTTTTGGGTTAGGGAAATATTTAACTTCCCAAAAATTTAAACTCGAACATAGTGGCCTCTCTTCAAGAAATCCAACTTCGTAGAGAAAGATACCAGAAAGATCCTCTAACACTGGAGTCAAGTACGAGGCCGTGCGCCAATATTGAGAGGTGGAGATACCCCTCCTATACTCGATAGAGCATACACTAGAGTTGATGCATGTTTGGGGACTTATTCAGTACCTCCCACCAGCCCTATGTGGTTCCTGGTACTGTTTGAGTTTTGGGCTTATGGCACCCTGCCCATGTGCATTAGCTGGACTGACGACTGTTTCGTCGACCTTTCTTTGTGTTTTTGGTAGCCTTAACATCTTGACCTCTAGGACTCTACATGGGTGATGGTGGAAGGTTATTTCAACTATAACTAGGATAGATGTGGGAGGAAACCCCATGCAAATCTTTGGAAAAGTGTTTGGTGATTCGATCGCTTTCCCCAAAGTGATTGTATCGAGACCCTGGGTAATTGTCCTTCTCCCTTCACTGGTTAGTTATGGGACCTCATCATCCCAAACTTTCCTTTGGATGGTAAATTTGTGTGCATGGTCTTGATACTTAGGATTGTTTCTAGTGATGTGCTCTCTGTGCTGTTGGTTTCCAGTTGACCTCAGACTTGGATTTCTTGTTAAGTGAGAAACTATGGCTAACACCCCTACGAACACCAACTAGGAGACCCCCTTTCTTGGGGCTTCTTGTGCTTTTCATTTCATTGGGAATGTTGGTGTTCCCTTTATGGACACTTTGAATCTACCCGAATTCACCTTAGGGCTACTGGTTTGGTTGTTTTCCACTCCAACTATCCTGAATGTTACTGATGCTTCTCAAGAAAGCACATTATATCAAGGGCATCAAAACATTGTCTCCCCTTCACCTATAGCTACCTCTCCTCCTCCTTCTACCTCATACGATGACATTTATTATACCAATAACCCGCAGTCTAAAAGGAATATAAGAAGGAAGAATAGGAAGAAGACATGAAATCAAGGGGGAACCCATCCAACCTATGCAAGTCATGTTGGACCCAACCACTCAGCCTCTACAGGTCATGCTGGTGGAACTCATCCAACCTCTGCAGGTCATGTTGGACCCAATCTCTTTGCCTCTGTAGTTCATGTTGGGGGAACCCACCTAACCTCTCCAGGTCAAATTGATCTTAGTCACTCAGCCTCTGTAGTTCATGCTGGGGCACACATACAACCTCTGCAGGTCATGTTGGACCCAAACACCCAACCTCTGGAAGTCATGATGGGGGCACCCACTCAACCTATGCAAGTCAAGTTGATCTTCATCACCCAGCCTCTAGAAGTCATGCTGGGGGAAAACAACCAACATTTGCAAGTCATGTTGGACCTAACCACCCAGCCTCTCGAGGTCATGCTGGGGGAAAATACTCAACCAATGCAATTCATATTGACACCATTGAGAAAACTAACGGTTTTAAATGCAAGCCGAAGTTACCTTGTAGGATTTGTGAGGGAGACCACCTTACTCATCAGTGCCCTACTATTACAGAGGTTCAAAGAGTATGGTTCCAAGGACATCCCATTCCTAAACAACTTGAAGTTTCTCAACAACCTATTCAACCTTCATTTGATGAAGTGGTTGAAACAATGTCATCTTTGGTCAATCCCACTCTTCCTTCGTAGAGTGACCTTTACCAAGTGATTGAACCGATGCAATATTTGGTCAATCCGACTCTTCTTTTGGAGAGTGACCCTCATTAAGTGGTTGAATTGATGTCATATTCAATCAATCCCACTCTTCCTTTGGAGAGTGAATCATCTATTAGTCATATTTTATTCACTTCCAGTTCAGAACCTTCTAGACAAGGGGGCACTGACTTCATTTCGAATGAACCCCCACCAAGTTCTCAGATTGATTCCTTTGATTATGATAGACTAGCTGAGCCGCGCCTTCCTTTTGATGTACTTTTCCAGATAAAGGTCCAAATAGGATATTACACGATTGATCGTTGTATTGTAGATGAAGGAGCCTCTATTAGTATTTTATCCGCTCGCGCTTGGAGAGGCATTGGATCTCCCAGCCTTATGTCGACTTATAGTTAGTTACTGGATTTTGATAGAAGAAATAGTCAAGCTTTGAGAATTCTTACTCAAACCTCGGCTACTTTGGGTGGGAAGACTGTCTTAGTTGATTTTATGGTAATAGAGGACCCCTTGGAATTTAATATGCTCCTGGGAGTGATTATGTTTATGTTATGCAAGCTATAGTGTCAACGGTCTTTCATGTGACGTATTTTCCTCATAATGAAAGCATCGCCACTGTCGATCAACTGGCATTTATTTATCCCTCTCCTAACCCAATTAGATAACAAGTCTATAGTTTGTTAATTCCCAGTGTCTCGATAGAGACTACCCCTCCACGGGTGAGCTATGTAGCCTCATATACCTCGTGTTCAATTTCTACTGAGAATAAGCATTTGAGTTCATGCTTACCTTCTTGGGACTCGATCCCAGTAGTTGACCAAGTGATTTATCCTATGTGGATTGTGGAACCCGCTCTCCACCTTGTTGATCCATTTGAATGTCTAAGCATGTGTCGTATATGGGATGGTATCCTTCGTTCAGATGAGGTCTTCCTAGAATAATTGATACAGTCTGAACTTCTCATGGATGTTGACTGAGTTGTAGTTATGTACAACCCTAATTTTCTTAGTGAGTCTGATCCTTCTTCTGATCAATCCTCATATGATTTCATTGTCAAGTATTTGGACTCTCCCATTGAACATCAAGTCAGTGATCCTGATGAGTACGATTCTTCTTGTATATTTTTCGACTCCTGTGATACTGAGTTTGTTCCTGTAGACTATATCACCCCTGTCAACTTTATATTTCCACTTTAGGTTGATCTTATTGATCATAATTCCTTGGGCCTTGGCACTATAGATTCTTCTTTGGTTGATTCTGCCTTGACTACATTTTTTGTGGAAGAAAACGAAGTTGCAAGTGTTTCTACCAAAGTGACCTGTATCAAGCCTCTTCTTTTGAATATGATATTGATACTATTGTTTCTTGGATACATTATTATTATTTGGATTTACAACTACTTACTGGTTTCACCTTGTTGTTCAAGATATAACTGCACTTGCATGTACCCTGCTTGCGCTTATGATCCTAATGCCAGCTTCCACGCTCTTAGCTCGTTGCATAAGCCCTCATCTTTGATCTCATCATCTCTCAACTTTGTACCATTTTTCCATTGCAATTTGACACCTTATTCCTGGAGGAGAAATCCCTCGAGTGTCAGTATCTTGCTCGCTTTCCTTGCATTAAGCTTAGGCTTGTTCCTTGCGCTTGGAACTAGTTCTTCATGCCTCTAACACTTGTCTCCTCGCATTTATTGCATTCTTTCTGCTCTCCTTCGATCTCTTACAAAATAGTAAGGAGGCCATGAGTTGACTTTTCCAGGATCATTAAAAATTTACGGGAAAGGTATGGAGTTACCTTTAAGCTCTAGTTTGACTCCTTAAACATGAATAGATTGTGAGTTCACTTGTCCCTTCAAAATCGTTAAAGGACGTGAAGGAACATCCACCTAGGTATAAGTTTACCCCTTTTTCTGACCATGTGGATTACTTAGGAAAATGGAATACTATGTTTTCTTCAGAATCTAGAAGAGTATCTTCAGGTATAGAGTTATCTCTTTTTCGGACCTGGAGGACTAAACTTATGGAAAAGGAACCTTTTTGAGCTTACTTTTCTCTTTTTCGTGCTCTGTACTTAAACCTAAAAAATATTTTGAGTGTTATTTATGCCATTTGTCATGCTCTCTTAAACCTAGTACAAAAGCATTGAGTGATCTTGCTTCCCTTCACACTTGTTAAAACTAAAGTGTTCTGCTTGCTTCTAAATGAGCGTCGGTATGGTGATATTTCACCCCTTTTTCGGACTTTGCTGACTAACTACGAAAAAGGCATACCTTTCTAAGCTAAGAGAGTTCTCCTCTAGATTGCTTTATACTTTTCAGACTTAGGATACTAAAATTACAAAAAATCCCCCCTCTAGAGTCTTCTTTGGAGTTTTTAGACTCTCAAAACTATGAAAACACTGTCAAACATCCACTAATTTGGGCTTGTAAAATCCACAAATCAGTGCTTTATCAAGCATTCTTCTATCTCTTCTTTGAGCTTTCCAACAATGAAGAAGGTCTCGAGTTTTCTTTCTTGGACTCGTTAAATCTTTACAAGAAAGAGGGAAAGGAAAGTTCATTCAAATGTATTTTACATCAAGGGAGAAAGTCTTGTCTCCTTGGACAAAGCACCAGTTTTGAGTCTATCAACAATTGGGTTCTATTTTTTTCCTTAGGATTATTCCTGATCTCATAGTTTTCACTTCTCTAGTTGGTCACTTTTTTTGATTATATGGAGAATCTGTCAATGTCTCCTACATTACAGATTTGTATCGTCGGTTCCTTTGTGTCAAAAAGCTTCCCAAGTCACCATTGTGTCGTGCTCACTGTTCAAGTATAAAACCTTTGTTGGCCATTATGCAGTTTCCTTGACAATTTGTGTCGGCCATTCCTTGGTATTAGTTCAGTATATCATGTCTTCGGTGGTCGTTGCTGCAAAAATTTGTACCAGTTTTCGGATCCAATCAGTCTTTGAATTACCTCGTGTTGGATGATGGAGGATGTCTAATTCCTTCCTTCCAACGGATCTCTTCCTATCAACATCAACACATCTTGCTATGGGAATAATATTTAGAGTTTATGACAATACTTTGGGGATTGCAGTCATCAGTGGCGATTTCCCTTGCTATTGGATAGTGGGAATACCTTAATGTCTCCTACTCGATGGATTCTTTAGGTGTTCAAATTCAAGACCATGTATTCACACTTGTTAGAATGTATTGGGTACCTTGGGGGCCATTTTCATTAATGGTGGTTCCCTCGTGCTTGTTAACGATCCCCATCAATGACTAGTAATCAAACGGTTTCCTCCATGTTTGAATTCAACTCCTTTATTCTCATGGTTAGGATTCGTACCTTTGGGCAGTTTGGATTGAAGACCTTGGGCTGATAGTAGCATCGTCATATTTTTATATTGATCGAGTTGCACAAGACCTTGTCACACTTCATATGAAATTTGCTGAAACATAGATCCACCCTGTATCCTTGTGGCTATGATCGAATATTGAGCATGGATCCACATTGTTCATTTGTGGCGCCACGAATCCTTTAGATTTCATATGGTGCCTTTTTTCATATTGTGCGACCATGATAGTTACATCAATTATACACATGTTGGATCCGCCTATATATTTATGGCAATTATTTGTATATGGACATGTTTGTCCCAGAGATCAATTTTGTCTGACATTTATCTCTCTCCAGGTACCTCTGTTTGAGCTTGCAATCTTGGATTCTATACTCTCTTTGACTCCATGAATTAGTTGTTTCCTTTTTATAATGTATTTCGACTATTGTCTTCCCCTATAACCTCATACATTAGGGGGAATCTATTATAGCCTAAAATGAAACATCTCTACCCGTTACCACTTTCACACGTTTTCGTCACATGTTGACACTTCATTAAAATTCACTGTTAGTCACTGAAAAAACACCTTGATTGTAGGATCCATATATATATTTTCTTAACTCCTTTTGACCTCTTATTTGGATCATTAGAAAGTTATATGAGTAAGGAAAAAATTTCTAGAAGACACCAACCCTTGAAAATGCATGGAAATACCCTAATTTTTTTTTTTTTTGACCCACTCACGAGTTTGATTAAGCAAACCTGCAAGTTTTCCTTGACACTCGTGACTCTTCTTCATAAAACCCACGAGTTTCCCCTAAAGTGGCCAAAAAAATATAAAATTGTGATAATTCTTGAATTAGGGGTGGTTTGGGTGGTTTTGGAACTGATCCCTATTTGACCCTAACTCTTCATAAAAGTATATAAGAGAGGGAGAAGGGTCCATGAAGGGGAATTAACCTTTGCATTGTTATGCTGGTGGAATTGGGATGCTCATCCCCCCTACCTTTTCCCTAGATGCCATTTTCTGTGTTGCAGAGCTTGGAGGTTGAGATCCTTGGAGAAGAGAAGCATGAGAACTAGATCAAGGTTTTGTGAGGTGCCTAGCTTAAGGAGAAGGTAAAATTTGTACTTCTTCCACTTGATACCAAATATTTGATACTCTTTCCTTTCTAAATAATTGTCTCATTTATGTTGAGTCTCTGCTTATGATTATATGATGATGTTTATCAATTTAGGGTTTCATATTTTATTGAATATAATCTCCTTTCATGTAGTCAATTTGGTTTGAGGAAGGCAGAACTTGTTTTGCAGGTCTCTTGGAACAAGAGGAGCAGGAGGAAGAGTGAAGGAAAGCTTGGATCATCCTTCAATAGACAAGGTATGGACCTATTTGACCTTTGAATCTTGCTTATATTTGCTTGCAGAACTTTATATATGTATTTATGACCCTAGTATGTTGGTGGCCTCTTAACCCCAAACCATAGGAACACTTTCCCTAACAACATTGATAACATATTATGGGTATATTAAGAGAAACACTTTATTTTATCCAATTGATAAATCTCAGGAAAAGAGGTCCAATTGTAGAGTACATTAATAATGTTCAAAAGTTGAGTCTTTTAGTGAAGAACATTTCAAAGGATAATTTGTTGGATCTGTTTAAGGGAACTTTAAATGAGAGCATTCAACATGAGGTACGTTTCTATGAGCCTAAATAATTGGAGAACACTTTTTATTTTGGGAAGGAAAGTTGAAAGTAAAAATATGTCTACTAGAAGGGTTTTCACTGACACCTATAGAGAGGAAAATGATTCCCCTGCATCTGTAGAATTTGATCATGTAGATCTAGATACTAAGCAACACAAAAATATTATGAAAGAGATCAACAATCTATTAAATTCATGCAATAAATGTGCTATACATTAATCATTACACAAAATAGGGAAGTCAACAACAAGATAGAATGTTGCATTGCACTAACCTTCAAATAATGAAGTAGAAAATATAAACAGGCAAGGCAATTCAAATAGTTCATGGAGACAATTTGAATTGGTCATGTAATGCATGAGATGTTAGTTGGGATTAATTAGAGCCATAAACCCTTATTTATCTGTGTACACACTCCAATATGTGTTAAAATAATCCATGACTACCCTAAGTGGACCTAACTCCCTACATGCTAGGAGCAACTAAATGCAATTGACAGAAATCACATGCAATTGGCTGAAGGCACATGCAACTGAGTGAAGGCACACACAATTGACTGAAGGCACATGCATGAGGTGTACATCTCTAAAAAAACTCTAAGTAGGGTGCTGCTATCTAAAATAGATAAGAAAAGAGGTGCATGAAGTCCTTGAATGTTGGAGTAAACTCCCCAGATTCACTCCACAACTCTAACTTGCAATGTGGGAGCCTAAAATCAAGGAAAATAAGCCCCAATGGAAGGAATCCACCCTTATATGTCAAAATATACTTCATTACTTCAAAAAAATCTAGATAAGGATTCTTTTAGACCTTAAATCTTAGTAGGAAGCTCCAAGTTGACCTAGAGGGCCAAATAGAATGGGATTTGACCCAGTAGATTCATGAGATCATAATCTAAGTATATAGGTAGGAGAATGAAGAAGTGGAGAGGGTTATTATGGTCTAACATCTCACTTAGACTACAAAGTTTATGCCTCAACAAATGGAGGAAATAAAAGAAAAGGGATCATGTTTAAATTGTGACAGGTACATAAGGGGCATAAGTGTAGTGAGAATATATTATTCTACATAGTCGATTGTGAAGAGGAAGAAGATATAGAACAATAAAAATCTCAAGAAATAGATCTAGAAGATGCTACCCCGACCACATATTTCTATGCATTGGTCAACATTAGCACTCTTCAAACTCTCAATATATAAGGATATATAAAAAAGTAAAAGGAAACCGTGTTGATTGATTCTGGTAGTACCCATGACTTCATTAATTGGAAATTAGCCAAACTTCTAATTGATTTATATATCCAACACTAGAGTTTCAAATAATGATTTCATATGGAGGTACCATAAATTGTTCGAGGAAGTACTGTAGTATTAAGATTACTACAGGGGATTATTTATTTGATAGTCCAATGATTGAAATCCAAATGGGTGGTATAGATGTTGTATTCGGGATCCTTGGTTACAATTATTGGGTACAATGTCTCTTAATTTATAGGAAATTTTCATGTTATTACCATGATACGGAAAGAAAATTTAACTCAAAGGTATGCCAAGGAAACCCTCTAAAGTAATATGCTCTAACAACATAACCAAATTGCTAACAAAAGGGACACCCAACAAGGTGTAATTGTAGATTGTGCTAAGTAAATGTTCAAGAATCTATACCCTCTATTCCATCAAATTCCAAATATTTATTAGAAATCATTCTAATGTATTTCGAGAGATTCTTAAAGGTCTCCCCCTTGTTCGAGATCAGGACCATGCTATTCACTTGCAACTGGGAAGTGTACCACCTAAATTTAGACCTTATAGGTACCCATATGCACAAAAGTGTGAGGTTTATAATATAGTTGTTTCTATGCACCTATTGTGATTGTTCATACAAAGGAAGTGTTAGCACCTGTGCTAAATTTTGAATTTTTCTACATAGGAATCTGCACTAATTCCCCTGCAAAGGTCTAGATCAGTAAAAGAAGGGGTAAGGTCAAAATGTTTTCATGTTATATAACCTGAGTAAGTGTTGAGCAAGTTTTGAAGGATCCATCCCTGGTCAAAAGTGAAGAAAACAGTAAAAAAATCCTTAAGTGTGACTTTGGGAATATTCCTAGGTAAGAAAAATCTGATCAAGGTTAAAAGCTGATCGAAAGGGATGGACTAAATGCACAACGGAGAGTATCAAAGCCAAAGACTCACTTCCACCAAAAAAAATTGGGAGTGGAAGAGTGGAAGAGGAAAAAAATTGGTTATAAAAAATGGTAAATCCGACTTCCGCTTTCTGCATTCCGAGATCCGACAGTCAAGAATGAATCCGCCAAAGATCAACGGTCCAGGAAAGGTGGGAGGTAAAAAGGCGGGAGTGAAAAAGTGAAAAGGGCAATTCTCGGTTGTGAACATTGGTAAACTAGATTCTCTCTTTCCGCAGTCCAAGATCCGACGGTCAAAGAACTTCTGCACAGATCAATGGCTTGAAAAGGAGTAGAAGGGAGGAAATTGTAAAGTGGAAAAGACAAAAGTTTGGTCGTAAAAATGCAAATATCCTTCTTTACGCATCCCACAGCTTGATCTCAGGTCAATGAATGAAAATGAATCTTGCAGAGATCAATGGTGCCGAAAGAAAAAAGTGGGAGCGAAAAAGCGAAAAGGGAAAGTCTCGATTGTGAACATTGGTAAACCCAATTTTTTCTTTCCTCAATCCAAGATCTGATGGTGAAAGAAATTCCACATAGATCAATGGCTCGGGAAGGAGTAGAAGGGAGGAAATCAGAAAGCGAAAAAGACAGAAGTTTGGTCGTGAAAAAAACAGAGATCCCGCCTTCCATTTTCTGCAGCCCAAAGCTTGAGCTCATATCAATGGCTGACAATGAATCTTGTGGAAAGAAAAAGGAAGAAAGGAAAACATCTAAAAGCGAAAGACATGGGATTTGGGTCAAGGAAATTTAGAAGCCCATTTTCCGCTTTCCGCAGACCCCAGATCTACGGTCCAAAATGATTTTCACTGCGTGAACTTGTACACTCAGATTTGGGGAGAGCCTATGCGATGAGAAACATGCTTGATTTATATGTACTCTCCTTATTGGATATCGCACTCGAAAATCAGAGCCACAAAATTCACTTTATGGAGCGCGATGGGGTGAGGATGAACGATCAAGATCCAAGTAGGTGCAGATCTACGGCTGAAAATTATTTCGCTGGTTAAAGATGCAGGGATGAGTGAAATTATTGTAGGCCACTCGAAGATACCCTGAGAGGTCATTTTCATCAGGAGGACCTGAGCTCCAGGTGTCTATTGTTCCATTTTTATCCACCATGCGCTTCCCAATGTGCTTTCCTGTTTTGTTTCATTATCATTGCAAATTTGGCATATTAGAATTTGTTAGGATTTTGATTCTCATGCTATAATTGAATTTGGATCTGTTTCAAGGTTGGTCTCAGGAGCCCATGACACTATAAATATACCCTCGAAAGAGGAAAGCAAGGTTCGAGTTTCATTTTTGAAGCCTCTGTGCTCGGATTGTAGCTCTGTAAACTTTCTTGGAAGTGTTAATGAAAAGTGTTTTCTTTGACTTAATGAGATTCATCACAGTGTTCATATTTAGTTTGTGTTTCTTGTTTGCATCATTTTCATATGTGTAAATTCTTGCTAATGCTTGTTATATTTTTATCATTTAAGCTATCATTAACTTAGGATCTTAACTTAGAGAATAATAAGCACATCAATTAAACACATAAGACAATGAACACAAAGATTTTCCTCGGGGAAACCATAAAGGAGAAAACCCCGCAACTTCCTCAGAGATAGAATCAACACCAATAGAAAAGCCCCAAAAACAGTAAGATGATATCCTGACAGCAATAGCCTCTTTCTCTCTAGCCCCAGTAACTTCTTCTTCCTCAGCTATGTGCTACAACTGAGTGTGAGTGAGTGTGTGATAAATAGAGAGGCTCACTCTCTATTCATACTAATTCTTGACTTGACAATGACTCACTAGGGCTGACTTCTCTAGGAGATTCTAATAACCCTAGGGCCCCACAAATGCAGTGAATTTAACCCTTGAACAATAGGATGGTTACCCACAATGACTTGACATGACTTATTTACATTATAGAACCTCTCAATAGGAACATCGGGGCATGACATGACTCAATTACATTACAGATACTTCCCGAAATAAACATCGGGGCACAATACATGAAATATACAAGTGAATACATTTTGAAGTTACATATAAATCAACACTCCCTCTTAACTAGGAATATATTCTTTCGACACAATTTTCAGCACTGGTCTTCTTCTCTATAACAACTAGATCATCTCGTCATTTTTATCTTCAAGTTGTATTCATATTCAAGTCATCTTCATCTTCAAGTCTTCTTCATATTCAAGTCATCTTCATATTCAAGTCTTCTTCCTCTTCAAGTCTTCTTCATCACGGGATCTGGATCATCACTGCTGGATCATCATCATTGTATCATCATCAAATCTGGATCATCACTTGATCTGGATCATCATCACATATGGATCATCACTTGATCTAGATCATCATCAAGTCTGGATCATCATCACATATGGATCATCATCAAGTCTAGATCATCATCACATATGGATCATCACTTGATCTGGATCATCATCAAGTCTGGATCATCATCATCGGTGCTATCTTAGAATGGTGCTATCTCTTGATTCTTCTCATCACAGGAAGTTCTACAGAGCTAGCCCTTTTTCATGCTGGTTGTAGGCCTACCCTTCATGTAGGTCTTCAGTGCTTATATCTAACCCTAAGTCAGAATGGCTCGCCCAACTCTTACATCTGACATCATCTTGTTAGAAAGGCACGCCCAACACTCACATCTGACCTCATCTTGTCAGAAAGGCCCAGCACTCACATCTGACAATGTGTAAACACATCGTGCCAGAATGGCTCAACACTTATATCCAACCATGTGTGAAAACACCACATCGCAAGGGCACTGCACTTAGAGCCGACCATGTGCGAACACACTGCATTGGAAGGGCTCTACACTTACATTTGACCATGTGTGAACACACCGCATCAGAAGGGCACTGCACTTACATCTGACCATGTGTGAACACACTGCATCAGAATGGCTCTCAGTCCCAGACTGAGGATTCTTGGTAACTGACTAGGTGCCTCCATTCTCCCAGAGAATGGCATCAGCCATTATATCTGATCAAGTGGGAACACATCCCTCAATCACATTAGAATGGCCCTGCACTTATATCTGATATTGTGAGACTACATCCCTCAGTCATATCAGAATGGCCTTTAGTCCCAGACTAAGTATTCCTGGTAACTGACCAGGTGCCTCCATTCCAAGAATGGCATTCAACACTTATATATGATCATGTAGGAACCAATCCTACAATCACATCAGAATGGCTCAACACTCACATTTGAAATGGAAGGAACCAATCCTCTCACCATGACAAAATGGCTTAGCCCTTACATCTGACCATGGAAGGAACCAATCCTCTCACCATGTCAGAATGGCTCTAGGCCTCATCATTTCTCCTTGGAGGGAAACTCGAACTGGAGAACACCAAGCTTCTCCCTGAAGTATTCAAAATTCACTTTCGCCAATGGCTTCATCAACACATTAGCTATCTATTCGTCTGTTGCAACATACTGGAGCTTCACTGCTCCTCTTTGCACCATATCCCTGATATAGTGATACTTTATCTCGATATGCTTTGACTTGTCATGGAACATCGGGTTCTCCAACAACTTCACACAACTCTGGTTGTCGCAATATATACAAGTAGCATCCAACTGGAGATCAAATAAATTAGATAGTATCTTTCTCAGCCACACTGCCTCGAAACTAGCTGAACAAGCTACAACATACTCTACTTCAGCTGTACTCAGTGCCACACAGGATTGCTTCCTACTAAACCAAGAGATCATACCTAATCCCATACCGAAGCAACATCCTGAAGTGCTCTTCCTATCGATGGGACTGCCTGCCCAATCTGAATCAACATAACCCTCCAGGTTAATCTTCTGATTTTCCTTGTACTTGATCCCAAAATCAATTGTACCATTCAGGTACCTCAGAATATGCTTTACATCAATCAAGTGAACATGTCTCGGATCTATCAGGAACTGGCTCAAGGTGTTCACAGCAAAGCAAATATCTAGTCTCGTGTTCATCAAGTACATCAAGGACCCAATCATCTGATGATACATCATGGAATCAACCGCTTCTAATGAAGAATCACTCAATAGCTTCAGGTTCGATGCCATTGGTGTGGTTATGGCCTTGCAGTCCATCATCCCAAACCTCTTCAGGATCTCTACTACATCCTTCCCTTGTCTGAGGAAGATTCCATCTGTATTCTACCACACCTCCATGCCTAGAAAATAATGCATCATATCCAATTCTTTCATTTCAAACTCGGTAGCAAGATTCCTCTTCATATCAGCAATCAACCCATCCATACCTGTTACAAACAGATCATCCACATACAGTAGGAGTATCACTGGGTTACCTTTTTCAACCTTGTAGTAAAGGTTGGAATCTGCTTTACTTTTCGTAAAGACCAAACTAGATAGAAAGCCATCAATTATGTCGTACCATGTCATGGGTGCCTATTTCAAACCGTACAGGGATTTCTTCAATCTACACACATGAGACTCCCTGTCGTGTCTCAAAACCGAGTGGTTTCTCCACATACACTTCCTCTTCGACTATACCATTCAAGAAAGCAGTCTTGACATCCATCTGGTGTATCTTGCATTTCATCAATGTAGCCAGAGCAAGTACTGATCTGATAGAAGAGTATCTGGCTACAGGTGCAAAATTTTCTTCATAATCTATTCCTTCTTTCTGGGAGAAGCCACGAGCCACAAATCTTGCTTTATAGTTCTCTATGCTACCATCTGCAGCATGCTTGATCTTGTAGATCCATTTAGAAGTTACAATGGACTTCCCTTCTGTTCTTGGGACAACATCCCAAACATCATTCTTCATGATCAATTGATACTCTTCAATCATAGCATCCTTCCATTATTTCCTTTTTTCCGCTTCTTCATAGTTGGAAAGTTATTTATCAATAATGTCACATAGCAGGGCTACATAACTGGAGCAGGGCCTAGTTCTCTTCCTTCCTCTCTGTGTTTCTTCTGAAGATCTATATATTTCTGCACCTTGGATAATTTCACGTACCCAAGTAGGTTTCTTCTTTTGAGGTGGATCCATAGGTTCTTGAGGTTCTTCTAATTCTCGATCTTCTTCTTTAATTTCTTCGTTCATGGTTGTATCATGAATTTTGGGTGCTTCTATTTCTTCAGATTCTTCAGCTAGTCTCTTCCTGGATTTGATGTAGGCTGAATCTTCCTCAAATGTTACTTCTCTGCTGATGTCAATATTCTTGAATCCTGGGAAGTATATTCTATAAGCCTTCGAGCTTTCAGAGTATCCCACAATTATACCCTTCTTTCCTGAAGGATCTAACTTCGTCCCCTTTTCTTTCGAAATGTGTATGTATACAGGACAACCGAATATTCTGAGATGGCTGACTTCTGGTTTCTTACCAGAGAAGACTTCTTCAGGTGTCTTGTTCTTGAGTACTCTGTGTGGAGTATGATTCTGTACATATAACGCTGTTCTGGCTGCTTCTACCCATATATGCATGGGAAAATATTTATCATGAAGCATGGCCCTTGCTACTTCCATGATCGTTATATTCTTTCTTTCTACAATCCCATTATGTTGTGGATTATATGGAGTGGATAAATCCCTCTTAATCCTTGAGTCTTTGCATAGCTCTTTGAATTCATTTGATGTGAATTCTCTGCCATTATCTGATCGAAAGGTATTGATCTTGTTTTCAGTGTGGTTCTCAATCAAGGCTTTTAATTCCTTGAACTTGTTGAATACTTAATCTTTGTTGTTCATAAAGTATATCCATGTCTTTCTAGAAAAATCATCAATAAAATAAACATAGTATACATACCCACTTAGTGAATTGGATGACATTGGACCGCATACATGGGAGTGGATGATTTCCAAGATTCATTTTTCCTTGCTCTCGCTACTTGGAAATGTCTTCTTTGTGTTCTTCCCTTTCGCACATCCTTTGCATACACCTTCATGTTTTGTCTGCATTTCTGGGAGACCTTCAACAAATTTTCTTGCAAATGGTAGTGCTTGGTAATGCACATGTGCAAGCCTTCTATGACAAAACTCATTTGGTTCTACCGAGCCATGAACCAAATCTTGTTCTGGTTGGCCCTTCAATTTGTATAGTCCTCCTTCTTGTTCCCAAATCACTACTGCATCATCAAAAGTCTTTCCCTTTGGCCACATGAGTACTTGACCATCTACAAATGAAACCCTCATTCCTTTTGCATCCAATGCAGATATGGAGAGGAGGTTCTTCTTTAGTCCAGGTACAAACAATACATCTTTCATCTTGATAGACTTTCCAGAGTCTAGCTTGTATGAGGATTCACCACTACCTTTTATTGGATACTGGTAGTCATCTCCAAGTTTCACCTTGTGAGGTGATTCATGTTCAGATAGTTTCACAAAGGATTCCTTGAATCCAGTCATATGTTTGGAAGCACCACTGTCTATAAGCCAATCATTGCTGCCATGTGTGATAGTTCCCATGAGAGTAGAGATCAGAACATATTCTTCATCACTTGAAGAATCATCACTGTCTTGTATGGTTCTCTTTGTGGAAGGTTAATCATCCTTTGTAGCATGAGCATGATGCCTTCTCTTGTTTCCCTTCTTCTTGTGAGAGCTACTTTTGTTTCTAGGACAATATCTAGCAAAGTGTCCTCTTTCATCCACTAGTAGAAAATGAGAAATTAATGACTAAAATCAGGCTATAAACGACTACTTTTGAGTTGGTGATTAAGAGTAGCAAATTTCCACTATCTTATAGCTAGTCGTATTTCACTAATAGCTTGACTTAGTAGTCATCGATTTAGTCATTGATAGACAATGATTTAGTCATTGATATTCAATGATTTAGTCATTGTTTTAGTCATTGATAGTTAATGATTTAGTCACTAAGTTAGTCATTGATTTAGTCGCTAATTTAGTCACTGCTTTAGTCACTGATTGCAACCATTAATGACCAAATATACAACTAAATAAACTACTAGATGTTAACATATTAATGACTAAGATAAATACGATTAAGATACGGGAAATTAGCTACTAATAGTCATATATATGTAAATTTAGTAGTTTTTGTAGTCACAAATTTATGATAGGGCATGGAGGAATCGAACCACCAACCTCCTGCCTATAATTAGGCAGGCGCTCTACCATTGAGCTAGCACCCTTTAAGAAGTTGTTATTGCTTGAAAATGATGATATTCAAACAAATTTATGATAGATATCAATCTACAAACTACATAATTATTACTATTACAACTTACCAGTAACTAGTATTTATGATCAACTAATTCCTGAGAGCTATGTACAATTTTTCCTATAACTAAAGCTAATAAAAATACTACAAATACTCTTACCAAAGAGATTTAGTGATGAGTGCCTCTTCCCATTCTTCATCACTATCATTCTCATAGTCCAAAGAAGAGTCCTTCCTGAAAGGATTTCGAAGCTCAATGCCATCACTGCATCAAAAACAAAGAGTCAGAAACAAAACTTTCCCTCTTGTCTACTGCAATATTAAGAATCAAAGATCTTCAAGGTGTTTCAGATGTTCCTCATCATGGGCTATCAAAATTAAAACACAACATGTTGCTTTGATAATTAATAAACTTAAAATTATGCAAAGTATATTTGCCTTTTCTTTCAGAAGGTTCCATAATAAGCAGGTCTATGGTTGTGATCAAACTGCAAAAGGTTTCTTCTCTTATTGTGAAGCCTATTTTATTATGATCAAATTGCAAAAGTTTTGGTGTGGGGTTATATTTACAAGTACAAAGTTCAAGGTTCATGAAGAATTGTTCAAAACCTACCATTAGTACATCATTATAACATAGGGTATGTTTATGAGTGAGGATAGAGGCAGGGCAGAGCAAACGGTAAGAGTAAGAGAGGGTCTGACCTAGCTAATTTAAAGAAAAAAAATCTAAATCTTGGCTAAATTAGAGATTGAATAGTCTCTTAGTAAGGGGTAATGTGTTGGTGAGTGAGTGTAGCGCTAAGGCCTTATATTTCTTTTCTCTTAGGCACCGATTTTGGAAAGTGATGCTAAGAAGTCCCCAAGATGGCCTAGGAATATCTGACAATCCTACACGACATTGGTAATGTCCCGGTGCAACTTAGGGACATCCCCTGTGCAATGTTAGATCTTAAAATATAGGCTCATATGAAAATGGTTATCTCTTGTATTGAGATCCATAAAAATAAGTCTATATCCATAGATAACAAACTTGGAAAAATACAAAGGCTTAAAATGGATGTATAAAAGGAAACAAAAGCTGTAAATGCCATATTAGCAAGAGGAAAAACACAATTATTAAAATAAAATTACTAATATCCAGTAACAAAAGAAGACAAAACTCACTCTTGGCCTCTGACGGAACCAAAAATGTGCTTCCCTCTGAAGTACTCTGAAATCCTTGCACCTTTGGGCTAGAAGCATTATTAGATAGTCCATTAATATTCAATAGTTCATGTCCATTTGTGCTTTCCAAAACATCTTGTCCATTTGCCCACTCCCTTTACAATTGCTTAGACGATGCCAAATTGGGAGTGGTATAATGGATTGATCTTTCTATAGAACCTTCTAACCTTGCAAATAAAAATCTTGATTGCTTTCTATTCTAAGACTTCCATGAACTTGATATTTCCTTTGACAACCCATTGCATTTATCAGTCTCAACAAGGAGCAAATTTGCTAAATTGTGAGGACTATTTAATACACTACCATCTGAATCAAAATTCAAAGACAACATGTTTGAAATTATACTGTTTTCTCCAACATCTGAGCCATTCATATAAACTTCTGGAAGGATATTACACACCAGATTCTCCAAGTATTCTAGATTTCTAGAACTAGCATTAGAATCTCTAGCAATTTCTACTTTCTCGGGAATTTGAAAACTAGTACTTGTACTTCTATCGGTTGCATCTAACATAGACTCATTTTCAAAATTTTGGATAGAGCTTGTACTAGTATTTCCAGCTTCTAAAACTGATCTTTCCTCTAACATAGGCTCATTTTCACAATTTTGGATAGAACCTGCAGTAGTCTTTTCAGCAGTTGAAACTAATCTTTCCTATGCTTTATGATCAGTAACTCCAAAGCTGTCACTGTCACCATTAATGGTGCAAGTATTTACATACTTTTGATGAAGAGAACAATCTTTAGAACTATAATCATCCATTGAAAATTGGACTTTTTCCATAAAGGGAGGCACCTCTGCTTCTGAAGAAATAGCTTTAGAGAAACCTTCACCATATGGTTCTGCAAAGTGTTCTTCATAATTATTTTGATACCTATCATCAAATGGATACCTTTGTAGACAATTCTCAACATGGTTTCCTGAAAGCATTCTATTGCTTTTATTTAGAGAAACAACATTCACTTCACTGTTGCTTTGAGGGACAGAGATTGGAAAGCTATCTTCAGAAAGTCCAACACAGACAATACTAGATGACACTGAAGCTACATCTGTTCTTTCACTTCTTGCTATTTCAATGTGCCCACTGCCCAACTCAGATGAAGCCTTGTGTGTGTCAGAGGACGAATTCTTCAATATACTTTTAAAACCTTTTTGACTCCTACATTTCATAGTAGGATCAACTAAACTGGCATTCTTTCCATGGAAAGCTTCCCTAGTGGTATTTACACGCGAATTTAATTTTATATTTGTTCCACTCATTGCATTAGGTTTTGCATCAATATGTTTTTTAGATATAAACATTGATGACTGCCCACCCTTATTGACCAACAGCTTACCATGATCAGAACTCAACCCTGATGCCGCAACTTCCACCACCAAGGCAGGGAGATTTAATGTTGGAGACACTAAAAGTGAATGAGATGAACTTGTTTTAGGATTAGAGGAGCCTTGAATAGCTGGGATCCTCATACTAAATGATTTTTCTAGTGCAACATGGGAGTCCCTGCAACAACCATTAATGTCTCAATATTCAGTAAGATATGTAATATTCCACCACAAACTCCTAAATCATATGGAAGCTTATGTTCACTAAAATTAATGTGTAATGTTACTCTGCACCAATCCAGGGGGTGCTGGAAAACTAAAAAAATATTCCATGACAAGAAACAGATTTCATACCAAGATGCACTAGCTGGAAATACAACTGATCTTCCAGTAGCTCCACTGGCAAGGGAAGTCTCAGCATTACCTCATGTGTTCTAGTTTCACATGGAAATATGAACAGATATATATTATTAGGAAATGAAAATGAAGCCATGTATAAAGAATCTAGAAGATAATCACTGAAGTAAAACACAAGCTGTCTAAAGAAAATACACATTAGCTTCTATACTAATGATTATTTAGGACTGAATCAGAAGCTATTAAATAATCTAATATGGAAGCATAGAAAAAGCTGTCTGCACAGATATCAATAACAAATGCTAAAGCCAATTAGACGGAAGTACAATATACTAAAATCCTAAAGTCACTTATAGGAGCCAGTGATTTGCTCAATTTACTTGAAGAAGCTAATCCAAGCAAGGAAACCTCTGCCACTGGTGGAGGTAAACAAATTCCCCAGTGTTGCTGTGAAGGATTTATAACATCATAGAACTTCTGAGTTTTGCTGCTAGAAAAATAGGACATAGAAAATAAAAAATCATAAAAGCTAAATGTGAAATATTTTTTAAAACAATTTATCCCAATAAAGAAAACTTTCTAAATTAATATAAATATATTAATAAGAATATTATGTTGAATGTTTCAAAATGAACTAAAAGAGATAACTGGGGCAACAATATAGTAAATATTACATCCCAAAACTAGTGTACAGATATACAAAGTAGCCAAGGTTGATGTCTGAAAATTTGTCCATTCCAATTTCCTCCAACAAATTTTACAAAATTTCCCCCCAGATGATCTCTTGAAGGCTTTCTTCACTACAGCAGCTAGCCCCATCCATGTGGGGCCTTCCTCTTCCCATTGCTTCAAGAAATGAGGTCATCGTCACATAAATCTAGGATTCAAAGCACGGGATAAAGTGTGCAAGGGGGTGTTGAATTGGTTCCACATGTCAACAATGATTGTCATCACAACGCAAAATCTATATCAATGATTCTCAACACAACCTCTACAAAATCTACATCAAAAAATAAAAGCACAGGAACCCTCCTGTCAAATGGTTTCCATAGATTTCTCATCCATGGTATCCCTTCCATCATAAATCTCTCCCCAAAAAGGCTTGCAGTGTCTGCATTTCAAAGAAGCTCAGATGTTGGTGTTGTGAATTTCAGCAGAAGTCAATCTTGATCCACCACTTCCCATCAATCACCAGCCTACACAGCACTCCTCTCTGAATTTGACTGTCTCCAAAAATACTAAATCTCACTCACCATAGACAATAATGCAACTTTCACCTGTACAAAACGATGCAACAGGAGGAAGTTTGAGGCACATATTGTCTCAGCAACTTTCAACGACTCCAACTTGAAGAATTGTCAAAAAAATGGCTTCAAGCTGATGATGTTTTATGATGGATTCTAGGGTTCTTATTGCATGATGGTTTATCAAAACTTTGGTTTATGCATCAAATCAAAATGTTGTTTGGGTTATAAGGTAGCAAATGTTTGCTTTTGCACCTAACTCCAAACAACCTCTAGATAGCTCCAATCACAAGAGGCATTATAAATAAACCTCACAATTTAGAAAATTTGCTCCTTGTTGAGATTGATAAATGCA
Organism: Pseudotsuga menziesii; assembly: GCA_001517045.1. Taxonomy (NCBI): domain Eukaryota; kingdom Viridiplantae; phylum Streptophyta; class Pinopsida; order Pinales; family Pinaceae; genus Pseudotsuga; species Pseudotsuga menziesii. Next base: position 475,283 of record LPNX010076947.1, read on the forward strand.
ATGGACTGTTAAAGGAAATATCAAGTTCATGGAAGTCTCAGAATAACAAGTAGTCAAGATTTTTAAATGAATATTAATGGCCTATCTAATAATGATTATGGCCCAAAGGTGCAAGGATTTCAGAGTACTTCAGAGGGAAGCACATTTTTGGTTCCTTCAGAGGCCAAGGGTGAGTTTTGTCTTCTTTTTTTGTTGGATATTAGTTCTCTTCATCAAAAGTATGTAAATACTTGCACCCTTAATGGTGACGGTGACAACTTTGGAGTTACTAATCATAAAGCAGAGGAAAGATTAGTTTCAACTGCTGAAAAGAGTAGTGCAGGTTCTAGTACAAGCTCTATCCAAAATTTTGAAGATGAGTCTATGTTAGATGGAGGTTCTATCCAAAATTGTGAAAATGAGCCTATGTTAGAGGAAAGATCAGTTTCAGAAGATGGAAATACTAGTATAGGTTAGTTTCAACCGCTGAAAAGACTAGTGCATGTTCTATCCAAAATTGTGAAAATGAGCCTATGTTAGAGGAAAGATCAATTTCAGAAGCTGGAAATACTAGTACAGGTTAGTTTCAATTGCTGAAAATACTAGTGTAGGTTCTATTACAAGCTCTATCCAAAATTTTGAAAATGAGTCTATGTTAGATGCAGGTTCTATCCTTGTTCAGAGACTGATGGTTAGTTTCAAAATTGTGAAAATGAACCTATGTTAGAGGAACCTAAACTAGAACATTTCATCTTTAAACATCTTGTCTTCTATGAAATCAATTTTAGATATCACTGCTTGTTCAGAGACTATAATAGCTCCTTAAATATTTTCATATAGTAGGAGGACAAGAGATGTATCGCCTTGCTTCTTCAAGAGATACTTCACTTCTAGCAGAAAACTTTCATAGATAGAACTCCCTGCATTGCTAACTCAAAGCTCGTCATTTCTTACTTACAACCTATAGATAGCTCCAATCACAAGAGGCATTATAAATAAACCTCCAATATTAGTTATATTAGGCAGTGTAGGCTTTGAGTCACACAACCAATGGATAGAAAGAACCTCAAAACACCCTTGAGCATAGACTTGGATATTATAATAGTTGACAATAGACCGCATTGTTGGTATTGGGCTTCTTCCTTGAAGTCCCTTGAACCCTCACTCATTTTGATCTTTCGAGCTCTCTAGGATTCAACAGTAAGAGTTTTTGCATTCTCCTTGCAGTCTTCTATTTCTTACATGAAGATAAAAAGGATGGTGAGGCACGCATTGGAGAGATGCAAATGAACCTTACTTGAAATGTCTATCCATGTGAATCAATGGAAATAGAAAAGCATATTGGTAATCAAATATTTATCATTTGATGAAACATACCCCAGAAACAAAAATTATATTGCTAGTATGACTCCAGAAAAGATCCAAATATGTCTTTGATACTTTTATATAGAAGTACTTACTTTTTATTGTCAATGTCTGGTATGTCACTCTTCTCTGCCTTCTCAACAATAGCCTGCAATATTTTAAGGGTATGCCGGTAAGACACTCATTTTCTAGAAAAAAATCTCAAGCAAGGTAGTAAAAAAGACCAATCTACATTTATATATACTATATTATTTGACTAAGAAAATATTCAATAGCCTGACAAATAAAAGGATCTCTTAATCTAGCATTAGTTCATGAGTTTACATGAATTCTATCAGGGTATTGTCATCCATGGGTACATAGGTAAGAAGGTATCAGTAAACCTAAAGGACCTAAGGACCTAAGGACCTATATTACAATCCAAGGCACTCAAAGCATGACCCTTTGAACAAGATACAGTGACAGGGCTATAGTGAATGGGATCTAGCTCAAGTGGTTGGGAGGAAGAATGTTATCCTCTCCACTTGGGTTCAAATCCCACTTGTGGCATGTTCACTCTTTGTGAGTTGATTGTTGAATAGGACTATTCATGATTCAATTGCTGATGGGGCTTGCAAATTACCAGTGCAATCTCATTCTCACTACAAGCTCAAGGGTGTGACAAATTGTATTCAAAGGAAAAAAGAGTGACATGACTATGCAATTTATACCATCAAAGCCCAAATAAATACCCAATCATCAGGATTGAGTAAATTTCATACAAATAGTTGACCATTCAAACACCATTTTTTGATAAATGTTTATGAAATTGAAACACAATTCCAAAATTAAAATAATAAAAAAAACAACATTTTACAGTACTTGAAAACATGATTCACATGATTCATAAAGTGAGAAACGGGCCCACCTATAAATCTAGACTAAAAGATTGTCTTGTACAATCTCAAGAACTAAATTATACAGAGCTTTCATTGATTTCTTAAAAGATAAATGCATTACATATTTTTCCTAGAGACAAGAAATGAAGTTTGAGCATCTTGAAGACCTTTTGCAAATATCATTTGCATATTAGGCCTATCAATTTTAACATACTGGAACAACCTTAACCAAAATTTGAAGCCAGAATAAAGTTTATATAAATCAACACTAGATATAGTACAAGCTTATGTTGGGCCCCATGACCACACTGTAGGGACTTTTGGCAAGCCAGACATCGATCCTCAGGAAACTCATTAACCACGTTCATGAGATATGATCAGACCACCTCAAATAATGATCCTTCACAATACAGAGATATGAGCTTGGCTCATGGGTTTAGATTATCCCTTCGGCAATTCACAGAAGAAATCATGGTCACAATTTGTAGCATTAAGGTAGTTTGCAAAAGAATCCATTGTGCCAATAGGCACATCACCTCACAGCTAGGGTTTTTGGAAACTTCGGGCAAGTGATTCAGCTCCAAGCTAGTTGATTGATTCAAGCTATAAACAGGTTGGTTTTGAATCCCTAGTCTTTGGTTCTTCTTTTGTTCTGGTTCTAGTGGCTTCAATTCATGCTTTTCAACATTATGGGTTTGCGGTTTGCTTGGTTTTTAGTTTAGACTCCCCTCTAGCTCTCTCTCTCTGTGTTCCTTGAGCTATCCGACATCGACCTTGGTTCTACTATGGGGGTTCATTTTGTTTTCAATATAGTCCTCCACTTGTTACCAATATCGACGCTCAACCTTCAGCACTCTCAACCAACCTCCCCTTCATCTTATTCAACTCCCCAATCCTCAACATAGCTAGAGCAGCCCAAAGCAGAGACCCTCACAAGGGAAAGAGCCCTATTTTTGAACCAAGGGTTCAAACCTCAAGACTTCTAATTCAGATCTACCCCAGACTGCATTCACTGTGAGATCACCAGCATGTTAGAGAGAATGTGACAGGACATAATGAGTCCAAAGTCATTTATGTGGAGCCAATTCAGGAGGAAAACTGTACCACCACGCTGGAAGACAATGCATAGGTACATGCAGAATCCTGGGAGCTATCCTAAAAGAAAAATGGCTTGTTTCCATGGTAAAGAGAAGAGTTTTACAGTTTACTTATAGCCGTGAAGGTAGTGAGCAGATCTGTAGCTCTCTGCCTGCACTGTCACAACACCGAAAATCAGCAGCTCATGAAAAAGAGAGATGAGGAACCAAACTCTAGGAGGGGACCCCAAAGAATTGCTGGTTCAACAACTACAGGGATGGATTATGCTACAACTCTGCTCATTGCTGAGGGAAATGGCCTCAAGCAAGAACATTAGGATGCAGGGGCAAACCCTAAGGCTAAAAGCAAAAGGGGTTTCCCAATCTCACATTTGAAGGCATAAGTTAAGGAGTTCGCTACCAAACACAAGGCCTCCAACATCCAGAAGAAGATAAACTTCCTCAAAAGAGAAGGGGCAGCTGCAACCAAACAATTGATAAGGAGTTGGAGAAGATCATGTCAAATAAGGGAATCTCTCAAAGTAGGGTCACCATTATTCATTCACAATTTCCCTCTATCCAAGAGATGACCACATGTCTCATGGATAGCCAACCAGAACAGAATAATCCTATCCCGGACCACATCTTGGACACTCTTCAACTATCAGATGGAAAATACAACTCCCTTCTAGGTGCAATTTTGGCCTCAACTATGGTAAAAGGGAGTTCAGAACAAAGACATGCTCATGAGGACTCAACCAGCTGTAGAGGACACCAAACTCCACGCTGCAAGTAATATAAAGCACCCCATTTCTCTTGAGTAGGAGGAGGCTTAATATTACATTTTCCTGGTCCCTATCTCAAGCTTTATGTTTATATTTTCTGATGCTTGTCATAGTAGCTTTTTCCTTAGTTTCATAGGGCAATTGGCCAGACCATGCCACCTCTTGAAAGACTGTTTATGCTTTTCAATTTCAGACATACCCAAACTAGCTACTATTCTCATCCTTTTTAATTTAGATCTAGGAAAATCCACAGGATCTTGAGCTTTAGAAGGTAGTAGTTCCAATCAAATTGATAAGAAGACTGCTAACCATTTAAATAAGCCCGTACTTCATGATCTAAAATAGAATCCAAAAGTGCAGTATGGTGATAAGGTGATCTTGCCAAAATCACCTCCAATTACAAAGGTACTCAAGGTAATCCCATCATCTCCTCCTATTTTTGACATCAATGATGAACTTAGTAGTGGTACTCAATATAAGTTCCATATGATATGCATATCCTTAGCTCTTTCTATCCCGTAATATTGATGATCTACTTATCACCGTATTCATGATGGCTATTGTTAAACGTGTGTGATATCAATGATTACTAACAAGCCTAGTAATATACATAATATAATTAGAATCAGCTTAATGTATATACCAGCTGACTTTACCATGCCATTGCTCAGCTGAATACAGTGTGCTTATACTACAATATTATCACTACTAGTTATGGATAATAGTATACACTTACTAGTTCATCTTCCTAGAATGTGCTTATTGCACTCGAATCCCCATAAGTACTTACATAATGTTCTAATAGGTTGAAAGCTAGGAAGCTAGGTGAGATAGATAGGCTTACATATTATTGACTTTTGAAGTTTCCACTTGCTTATTAGTGCTGATTAAGATACAAGATTAATTAGTCCGTATGGTGAGCCCATGTTTTTAAAGAATGATTCTTCTCAGGTTTCACATACGACATTAAACCAATCAATTCCATTGTCTGTGTGCCAAATAATTATGATTTTCATTTCATTGTAAATGTTACTAATTCGTCCCCTGGCACTGTCAAGGGTGTCCTTGTTTTTTTAATATAATTTTGTTTTCATTACCATTTTTATTTCCCTCATTACTAAATCTACTTATTTTACATATTTCTTTTACCTGTGTATTTTTAGTAAGAGTGTTTCTGTCTATTCATATATACAGTGGAAATCACATTCAGGGTGAGAGGTTAAGCCAAGTTAAACTTAGTCAACCTCCCAGATACTTGTTATGAAGGAGTACTAAAATGTCAACTATAGAAAGCAATATGCAGAAAAGAAAGTGAAGTGAAGCAGAGAATAGAAGAGAGGAGATATCTATGCCAAAATACAAATATCTAAAAAAATATTTTAAAAGTAATTAGTATATTAACATGTGCATATCAAGAAGCTCCCCAAAAATATGTAATTAATGTTTAAGATGAATAAAGTCTAAAGTAAAAGTAAGTTCTGATCACTATAAAGTAAACTTTCACTGAATTCACATATCCGGAAGAGTAAAATTTTCTACAGAAGTGTGAGATGTGGTCTGCTAATTATTGTTGTTATTACTCAGAATTGTCCCTTAGGAGAATCAGTCCCAAGGGGGTCTAAGATCATCCAGACTCACTGTCCCTGCCACTAACAACGAATCTCACCCTTGAAATTTGTGTGTGCTCGTTTCAGTGGGGTATCCCTAGTTGATTCTTCCATGATCAAATATTGAAAACCTCCAAGTAACTCTTTGAGTAAATGAAGAAGACACGTGGATCTGCAACTAAATATTGTATATCAACAATTAGATTCTTGAAATCTATGAACAGATTTGTCAAATATGCACTTGAAATTGTAAAATTCTGTTGAAATTCGTATGTTGAGTGGTGCAAAGACCAATGGGAAATGGAGAGAGAAGTATTGGCAAGTTAAATCAAAACTAACTCTTGTTAATAAAATATTCTAAAATCTAAATCATTATTAGAAAAAAGAGCAATCTGCTTTGAATGAATTCTCATAGTGGGACAAATTCATAGACCAGACAAACTCACTTTCATTAATCAAAGATGCAATTACATAATTATGATACAAATCGAGACCTAGCTTGCTCCAAGGAACTCGAGGGGATGAAAAATAACATTCACTACTCAAGATCTTGATCTACAAAAACACCCTAAAGAAGCTTTCAGATTATAGACATGAAGACTAGAAGAATAGAAGAAGATGAACAATGGACACTAATGACATGCTCCTCCTCCTGGCCCTATGTTTTTGCTTGAATATATTGTTCTAATATTCAAAGATTTTGATATATTTGGAGTGGTTACATTGGTCCTGCTTTTCAATAAAAAAATGATTCTAAATTTTCCTTCAACAAGATCCCAGAAGCCACTAAAACCAGCGCGACCTTTGCTAGATGTGAAGCATTTTTAGTGATCAACTAAATTTTCATTTAAGATGCTAATTTTACTGTAATATCCAATCTATTTGTCTTCTTCAACAATACGTATTTTTGACACCAAAAAGCTAAATACATCTCTTCTAATTTAATGTTAATTTAGGTGTTTTTGTTTGATTTATTTGTCTTTCCAAGCATGCCAAAATCATCCATACAAGAGAACTATTCTAAAGTGATTTCTCTGCCTTTTTTATCACTTCATACTGAATATGGAAAAGCTTATTCATCTCCCTAAAATTACGCACTAGCTAGATTCTCAAAGAAATACTAATTTGGATGTGTTGATTGGTTTTCATATGCTGCACTATTTTTTAAGAAACATTTTTCTTTGTTGTACCATAAATAGATCATGCAAGTAGTTGTTTTTCTCTTCTTAATATGAATAATACCCTCGTAATAGAGGCACCTTGCTCTCATTAAAAATAGCAACAATTACCAGGAAAAGAAACAATTTTTTTTCTAATATAACGAAGGATCAATTCTCCCAAAGGGTATCAACGGACCCTCACAAACAAGACACCCTTCTACTGCACAACTGACATCAAATTTCATTATGCAAAGTCCTCAACTAGCAGTGATCTCCACCTCTAATTATAACAAGAAAATCCAAAACACCTTTATCTAAACAAGGCAGTATACTCCCTCGTATCACCCACTGGAATGATTCTCTTCTATATGCCTAATTTAGCATAAGGCAAATTCAATACAGTGTAACAAATCAACACCCTATCTTATTGTTAACTTGTTGAGATAAACACAACAAAGGGAAACTCTGTCTTCTAACATAGCATCACTAAAGTGAAAATTTCACAAGTTAATTCAAGGACAAAAAATACTAAAATAGAAGGTTATGGAAACGTTAAACTGTAAGATGAATGGAGAATAGCATTCTTCTCAAGGTCATGCTACTTTCCTGTTGATATGTGTTGAGTTCAACTCAATGGAAAGGAAAAATAGTGATTGAGCTGCAAAGAAACCACCAAGGATGGTCATTGTTCCTCGTCCCAATTTTCAATCTGACCATACATTTTGATGTCGACTAGAATATTCCCGCAGAAAGTATAGATAAGGTTATAACAATGGCTCTATTAGGGGACAACTTCTCCTTTCAGGATGCCAAGAATCCCTGAATTTGACCATGGAAATAAATTGTACTCAAAACTTATTTTGGATTTGAATAATGACATTGAGTGTCATACCTCAAGAAATTGGACACTAATCCTTGATTACATTATGATATCAGATCATATTTGACTGTAAGAACTTTAATTAAAAGGACACCTCACTATGAACTAATTGAAACACACCCAGAAATCCCTAAAAGATGCACTACAAACTGTCTCAAAATAGACACATCTAATGTTCAACCAAGGCACAACCAAAAGATTGAACTTTAAACTTTGTAATCCTAACCTAACTTACACAAATGTGCCTTATTAGTGTGTTGCAGCTGCAACTGTTTTCCCAAATTTTTGAAATTTTGGACGCTCCTCTGAATTTTTATCTTGCCTAAACGATCCATGAACTCTGCTTTTGTTTTCCCTCTGCTACAAGTTTGGATTGTTTTGAGGTTAACTGTTTTCATGCTTTTCGGAAAATTGCTTATGTCTGAAACTGCTTTGGGTTGTGGAATTTGAAGTTTGGTTTGAAAATGTTGTCCTTTGATCTATAATTTCTTTCTTTGATATTAGAAGTCTATTTCTCATTTCCCCGCTGTTTCGGAAGTGAAACAAACTTTTTCATCGTTGCCCAGCCGAAAGTCTGTTGGAACTTAACTTTGTTTAGTTTGGTTGATCGGAGGTCATTTAAACAATGCATCGGAGCTATATTTCCCTACGAAGCCTCTATTGCGGAAGCTGAACGATGAATGTTCTGACGAATAGCTTTGACTTTCCCGATGCCGTGATGTTATTATTTTGACTTGCTATGCGCTGTCAAAGGTTGGTTGAAGTTTGAGTCGGTGTTTTGATCTCTATGATGCTGTTGTTTTGGAGATGAGACCAACTTTTTTAGACCGCTGCACAACCTTAAGATTTTCTAAACACTTAATGTTTTCATGATGTTTCTATGCCATATCAGAAAGTTTTATGACTGTAAGTCGGAAGCCATAGTCTAATTGCTTTTCGCCATTGCGGCTCCCGAGCAAACTAAATGTCCACCATATAACTGCTCCACTCGCCGATGTTTTGTTACGGTTTTCACTGATATGTTTATTTGCCGTGGAGCCCATAGTCTTTTCATCTTCCGCCATTGCGGCTACGTATCGCACTAACCACCTGACGTTTATGTCGTCCCGTTCACCGACAAGGAGTTTTTCCGCCTGATGCTTTAGTATTTAGTCTTTTCGACACCGATAGACTTAATGGTCTCGCAGAACTCGTTGTCTGTCTGAAGCCCACTGTCGCAACTGTTAATTAAACTATCCTACTGATGCTTTAGTGATTTTTCCCACTGGTGAAGGTTTTTCTCGTTTATTCTGTATGTGTTTTTTACCCTGTTTTATGGGCGGCAGAGGTTTCATTTTCTATCATTTTAAGGTTTTCACGATGAGAGCGCAGTATAGGGCCTCATTTTGATGATCAATTTTATTGTTAATATGGTTTACATTTGTTGAAAAGATGCGGTCCGAATTAATGATGAATTTTGTTTTAAATTGCAGACGAACTTAGAAGATTCTTCACATTACTGCTGCAAAGACAACATAGCTGAAGGAAAAAGCAGAAGGAAGTTGGCTGAAAAGTGATAAGCAGAGATGTTATGAGATCAACGGGATCTTTAAAAAGACAAATAAAAGACAAAGCAGAATGGATAGCAACAGAGGCCCAGGCTTGGAAAGGTTCATTAGTTATCGAGTTGGTCTCATTTTATGAAGTACTCATAAGTCATATATTTGAAATGTAACATCTATATGAATCATGGGCACTCATAAATTGACAAAACTGTGAGATTAAAACGGTTTGGGGAGTCCAAAGATCACCCGGGGGGAGGGGCAGCCCAAGGGTTTTGGCTATTTTTGTATAAAGATAGGAAATTTAGAGGGAATGGGGGATTTTTCCCTGGAGAAACTTGTGAACCACTGGTTGTAAGAGGAACTACTTCATTTTACAATAAAAAATTACAATTTTTGCCTGTTGGAGAAGGTGCTGTGTGGAATGTGATAAATGAACAATGTTGAAGCGGAACTATTTCTTTTTCAACTGTGTTTCATTAACTGTGAGAGAGTTCTAACTTTTTGAACCTATGTTCTTATCTGAATGTTCTCTAGTTTATTCTATGATAATTTCCACTATGAGTAATGGAGGGTTTAACGGTTGATGAGCTATCTTGTCATGTATATCTTTATTCATGTTTATGTGTTTTGATTCTAAGAATAGCTATCTATGATTTATCTTAACATGTGAACAGTATTACATTAATCATGAATTAATATCTTGCTCCCTAGGGACAGCTTAGTTAGTGTTGTTTTTTCTAGTTGTGTGTGATTTAGATGTGAGAGAGTCTAAGACGAGAGGTAAGAACTTGTGCATCACATTGTGACCACTCCTTGCATTATTTATCAATCTGCATCTTAGATAGGCACTTGCATATCATACTTAAAGTCAAAAAATACAAAAATATATACGATGGACCAGGCCGCAACCGATAAAACCCTTTGTTTTTGTTACTTGACCTACGGTAGCTGGACCGCAAATTGGACGGATTCCCTACACCAAACAGTCACGGGCTAGTTGGGAACGTTGACTGGGGAGAATCCCTTGCTATTGTTGCCTGCAAATTTTCAGGCCTCAACAGTTATTGGCGCTAGAAGGAGGGCTGCCAGTGCATGGTTGGCCGGGGAAATCCATTTCCTTGAAATAACTCTACCAGTGATAGTTTTGAAAGCAGTTTATTTCCTGATCCAAATACTGAAGAGAATAGAGAACATTTGTTTGCTGTGGACAACCAAGTGGTAAATGATCTAAGAAGACACACACAGGCTTATGTAAAGAGTATTGGAGGATTACCCATTATCCCTGATTTACCCTGAAGAAAATACAAGAAGAAAGACCGTCCCATCTTGGAAGATTCAGTTTTGGTTGGAGATTGGGAAGAGTTAGTAGAAGTAGCATTACAGGAGGTTGTTCAACCTTTGAATCAAGTAGGCCCAATCACACCTTACTGTTCTCCTATGCGGACTCCTGTTCCTTCACCTCCTCATTCTCCACCCAGACTCATGGCAGGTGTAAATGCAAACCAGCCACCTAACCCACCATATCCACCACCGGCTTGGAAAGCCAGATCACCCTTGAACTTAACACCTCCATTGCATGACTTACCTCAAGATTTTGAAAAGATGCTACCTAAGTTTGATCCAAATGACAAGATGTTAGTAGATGACCATTTGCAAAGTTTCTATTTGGAAATAGAGGGATTAAGGGCTGGGGAACATGAGGATTTAGTTTGTAGACTTTTCCCACACACCCTTAAAAGAGCAGCAGCATCATGGTATTTCGGTTTTCCTGCAAACTCTATCCCAGAATGGGATACCTTTGAAAGGATTTTTAGAAGTAAGTATGCAACCCAAAAAACTCATGCAACTCTCATGAAAGCACTGTGTGCCTTAAAGAAAGAAAGAAAAGAGAAGGTGCATAGTTTTACCCAAAGATTCGCAGCCTATCTTAATAATTTTTCTGAAGCTGACAAACCCTCGGATAAAGTCCTGATTGAATATTATACCTTAGCTCTAGGACCCGAGTTGGCCATGTTTGCCAAAATGAAGGCCAAACCTATGCTAGCAGAGACTTATGAAGAAGCAGAAAGAGTAGAGGCCGAAAAACAAAGCATTGAGGATTATCTTGAACGTTCAGGAGAAAAAAATGTTGGGAGGAAAGATTTGTTATTTACTAAGCCTAAAGAGGAGCAATCACCAGATTTCGAAGGTATGGAAAAGATGATGCAGAAGCTCTTTAACATAATCATAGACTTGGAAAAGGAAAAGGAAGCCCAAAAGTTCTATAAGCCTTTTTACAAGAAAATGGAAGATAACAATCAATCCCAACCCCCGCCGCATAGCCCTGCATCTATGAATTTAACGGAGGTAGGAATGGATAAATTTTGCACTTTCCACCAACAACTCCATTCTAAAAAGAATTGTTCTCAATGGATAAATTCAATGACGTTGGTCATGAATCAGCTGTTGGATTCCAAATTAACTGAGGAAAACGATGAAGAAGGGAAAGACAACAATAAATCAATAGAAAAACAGGAGGATGAGGCCATGGTTTTATGGGACTGTGTATCGTTGTTTAATGCCAAGGAAGAAAAGGATCTAAGACATGAGGACATCTTGGAAACAAATGGAACGGCGAGAAGCCAGGGGTTGATTAAGGAAAATAGTCTTATGCTCCCAAAGATTAAGAGACTTCAAAAGAATGTTAAAAAATTTCAAAACAACTCCTCAGCTAATAAAATTCTGGAATTTACCATCACCAGTCAAAATCCTAGACAGATCAACATGCCTACTAAGCCCAATGAAGAAAAAATGAATAATGTTAAATCAAATCTCACAGAACATAATATGGATTATGACATTGTGGAGGATATCAAAAAGATAAGGGCAAACATCTCATTATTTGAAATGTGCAATGTGCCACAGCAGAAAGAAAAGATATTGAAAGCACTTGAAGTATCAGAGGAGAGGATTCCCACTAAAAATCAGCCCCAAGAAGAAGAAATTGGTGAAGCAAGTATGGGAGATAAGCCTAAAAGCAAGAATCCACCTTTTCTCCTTACTTTTGAAAATTTCAACCACAACGTGCATAACTGCCTAGTAGACTCGAGGGCATCAGTCAATGTCATGCCACTGTCGGTCTGCAAAAAGATAAATGGACAACCTAAACCATCTACCTGGAGGGTCGTTTAGTTGGACAGAACGAATGTGAAGGTAATTGGGGAAATGGAGGATGTTCTTGTTCGCTTATCTTCAAATGATAAGGTGTGTCAATTCATTGATATTGTCATGGCTGACATACCGGAAGATTATGGACTTGTTTTGAGCATAGATTGGTCGGTAAAGCTGAACGGGTATTTTTCCTTAGACTGGTTGCATCTGTGGCTACCATATAAAGGAATCCCAAATCAAATTAAAGTTTTTAGGGAGCCCCACATGAAACACAATGTTACTCAGTTCGAAGGCAAAAATGAACCAGTAGATTCTATTTTGGGAAATTACTTTATTGAGCTAGAACCAGGAAACTATTAAGCAGAAGAAGCCAGCAATACATTAGACGCTCAACCTGATCTCCTTTGGTTTTCACAGGCTGATGAAATTGATTGTAAAATAGTAGACTTAGCTGTAGATGTAGATGTTAATTCTCGCACAGTAGCTGTTAGCAATTTTTGGGTGCTTTTCTTTGATGGTTCTAAAACTTTAGAGGGGTCAGGAGTCGGTTGTGTCTAGATTGACCCTAAGAAAAAAAAATATTTTCTTTCATGTAGATTAGAGTTTGAATGTACCAATAACATAGCTGAATATGAAGCATTAGTTCAGGGATTAAGGAAAGCAATTGAATTAAAGGCAAAAAATCTGAAAGTGTTTGGAGATTCTGAAATAATTGTAAAACAAATTCAAAATCAAATACATTGCATTTCTCCTCATTTAAAAGCTTATCAAAATGAAATATGGGATTTACTTAAATGTTTTAATGCATTTAACATTGTATTGATTCCAAGACTTAAGAATGCAGCAGCTGACTTGTTGGACACCTCAGCTGTGAGGCTTGTGCCCTCTAATAATCGATGCTCTGTTGGATTGCTTTTTAGGACTTCAGTTCCAGATATGATTACCAATCTATGAGTTTTTGATGATGATAAACAAATTATAGAATGCTTGAAAAATGACGAGACCTTCAGAGGGGCGATTATTGATGATGAAGAACATCAAGCCAAGCTAAAACTCAATAATTTTATTCCTAAAGGATTCAGGACTTTAGAACAGATGTTTGATTTAAACGAGAAATTTAGAAGACCAGCTAATGTGAAGACTCATAGCTCATCTCTACAGTTTGAGTTGATTAATTTGGGGACTGAAATGGAACCTAAATATGTGAATTTGGGAAAATGTTACTCCCTAGGTGAAAGGAATAAGTTTATCAGTCTTTTCAAACAATACAAAGATGTTTTTTCCTGGATGTATGAAGATCTGAAGACATATGACACCAATATTATTCAGCATGTTATCCCCATCAGATTTGGAATCAAACATTATCAGCAGCTTTTAAGGAAAATGCATCCAAAATTAGAACCTTTAATCCAGAGTGAAGTTAAAAACTATTGGATGCTATAATTATCTTCAAGGTTAGACACTTGGAATGGGTTTCAAATCTGGTACCGGTAAGGAAGAAATCCAGAGAGATCAGGCTATGTGTGGATTTTAGAAACTTAAATCGTGCTTCAAATAAAGACAATTATCCTGTTCCACCCATGGAGCAGATATTGCAAATGGTTTTAGGTTCTGAACTATTCTCTTTATTAGATGGATTCTCAGGCTACAATCAAGTATTAGTAGCTGAAGAAGATAGACTTAAAACGACATTTAGAACCAGGTGGGGGACTTTTGCTTACAGAAGGATGCCCTTTGGACTCATAAATGCTGGAGCTACTTTCCATAGGGCTATGGACATATCTTTCCACGGTTTGATTGGCCACAGTGTTGTAGTATGCCTTGATGACATCATGATATTTTCAAAGAAAAGAGAGGAACATGCATTCCATCTAAAGCAGATTTTTGAATGCTGCCGAAAATATGGCATCTCACTAAACCCCAAGAAGTGCGTGTTTGCCGTTACAGAAGGTAATTTGTTGGGTCACGTGGTTTCTAAGAAGGGGATCTCCATAGACCCATAAAGGATCAAAGCCATCAAACAGATTCCCTTACCCCATAATAAAAAGAGCATGCAATCATTTATGGGGACAATAAATTTCGTGCAAAGGTTTGTGCCAGATTTCACTCAAATTGTTAAACCTTTGCAACAAATGGTAAAGAAAAGTGTACAATTCAAGTGGATTGATGTAGAGAAGAACGCATTTAGTAAAATTAAAACAGTTGTTGTGCATGCACCCTCCCTCAAAAGTCCAGATTTTGAGAAAGATTTTATTTTGTACACTTTCGCATCTGATGATTCACTAGTAGCTGTGCTTACCCAGAAGGAAGATGGGGGAGATGAGTTCCCCATATCATTTATGAGCACTGGTATGCAAGGTGCCGAATTGAATTACCCAGCTGTGGATAAACAAGCTTATGCCGTGTTCAAAGTGGTAAAACAATTCAGGCCATACATACTAAAGAACCGGACAAAGGTAATCATTCCACACCTAGCTGTGAGGTCTCTTTTCGTACAAAAAGAGTTAGGAGAAAGAAGAGGCAACTGGGTAATAGCTCTATAGGAGTATGACCTCGAATTCAAGCCAGCCTCCATAGTTAAAGGGAAAGGATTGTGCAAAGTGATGACTAAAAGTAAAGACAATGAAGGACATGACTAGGAAGACAAAGCTGAGTTACAGTTGATGGATGTATGTCCTCTTTTCACAGCTCCAGACTCCTGGTATTGAGACCTTGTGCATTACCTTCAGTCAGGATTGTTACCGAAACATTGGAATTCTAAGCAAAGAAGAGCACTGCGTCTTAAATCAGCCTCATATCAAATTGTTGAAGGGATATTATTCAGAAAGACTTATGATGGAGTTCTTCTTATATGCTTAGAGAAAGAAGATGCGAAGAAGGTAATGATAGACTTACATGATGGGCCTGCTGGAGGACATTTATCTGGAGATACAACAACACATAAAATTCTCAGAGCTGGATACTATTGTCCCACACTGTTCAAAGATGCACATGCCCATGTCAGAAAGTGCGACATCTGCCAAAGGTGTGGTGGAAGACAAGTTAAAGAAGCAAGACCATTAAAGCCTGTAATGATAACCGAACCTTTTGAGCAGTGGGGGATGGATATCATTGGGGAGATAAAGCCAAATTCTTCCCTGCAACACAAGTATATTCTGACAGCAACCGATTACTTCACTCGTTGGGTCGAAGCCATTCCGTTGCGTAAAGTAAATGAAGATGCGGTCATGGACTTCTTGCAAGATCATATTATGACCAGGTTTGGAGTTCCAATTTCTTTAGTTTTCGATAATGCTACTTAATTTTCCTCGATTAGATTAACTACATTTTCTCATGAGAAAGGAATTAAGTTGCATTACTCTGCAAATTACTATCCACAGGGAAATGGTTTGGCTGAATCTACGAACAAGAATCTGATTAGGATTTTAAAAAAGACGGTGATAGAAAATCAGAGGAGTTGGCACTCAACATTACCAAATGCTCTTTGGGCTGATAGGGTCACCCCCAATACTTCGTTAGGTGTGTCCCCGTATACCCTTGTTTATGGAAAATAGGCCATTCTACCCCCCAATATCATGCTACCCTCTTCCATAATAGCTCAGGAATCTTGAGGATCAGATAATGAAGTCTTGTAGATAAGGATACATAATCTTTTGAAGGAAGAAGACTCTATATCCAAGGCCAGAGAACGTTTTAAACAACAACACGAGATAGTAAAGAGATGGTTTGATAAACACAAAGCCGGAACTAAAGAATTCGAGGTGGGAGATTTGGTTCTCAAATGGGACCACCCCCATGATGAGAAAGGAAAACACATGAAATTCCAATAGTTATGGGTAGGCCCTTTCCAGATTGCGGCAAAACTCGGCCCCTCAACCTATAAATTGCAAGATTTACAGGGATGGGAAGAGAACTTACCAGTTAATGGTTTAGTTCTCAAACCTTATTTTTCTTGAGTTTTGTTTTTGTTCTTTTATCTTGTGCATAAATAAATTGATTTGGCTGTTTATTTTGATTTATTTTATTTCTGTTTTGTTTTAGTTTAGATTTTGATTGATTTAAAAAAAAAAGAGGCAAACTTTTGGTTGCATGGAGAGCATCAGAATTCTGGAGTAATTAAAGTCCTTGAGTGTAAGACTGTGTACTATTGTTTTATCTGAAATAATTTCTTCTAGTTTAGCAGTTTTCCTGAATGGCTATGAACAAATTGAAGTCCTACTTAATCATTGTAAAATAAACCAGGATCAAAAGGTCTGGAATACTATTTTGAGGCCCCATCCATCTCACATTTAAAAATGTCCTAGGGAGTGACAGCAAAAGACCCACAGAAAGGAAGCAAGGTAGACAATATATTATATTTAAATGATCCCATGTCAAGAATTGAAATCCAAAAGGCAGATAAGAGTCAAAAACTCCTATGAAAGCAATAGGTACCAAAACAAAGTACTGAATCATTTAAGTACAAAATTGCCAAAGTTCTTCTCCGTCCGTGAGCTGAATGCATCTCTCACACAAAAGGACACTATGGATAGAGGAGCCTGAATAAAAAATTCAGAAAGAAAGGCAAGTAGGAGGACTCATAAAGGACAAAAGTCCAAAAGCACAAAAAGTTCAAAATGGCATGGGAATGAGGAACAAATGAATATTTCTATTTACCATATGTTACAATCCTGTGGTGTCCAAGATGGAAGCTACTCGAAGACAAAAGAATGAAATAAACTCATTTTCTTAGCCTTGAAAGAGTTATCTTGACTTTGAAATGTTGGTTTCCTTTTCCCTAAATTGGACTACCCTCAACGATTAAAGGTACATATATTTTCCATTTGGGAAATCTAGACATCTAGAAGAATTCAACATGTTGGTTTATTGTCAAACAGTCTGTTACTTAAGGAAGAAATTGTCTAGAGATTTAGGTTCACCAGGTAGCCGCCAATTGTTGCAGCTGCAACTATTTTCCCAAATTTTTGAAATTTTGGACCCTCCTCTTAATTTTTATCTTGCCTACAATCGTTTGGATCCATGAACTCTACATTTTTTTTCCCTCTGCTACAAGTTTGGATTGTTTTGAGGTCAACTGTTTTCATGCTTTTCGGAAAATTGCTTATGTCTGAAACTGCTTTGGGTTGTGGAATTTGAAGTTTGGTTTGAAAATGTTGTCCTTTGATCTATAATTTCTTTCTTTGATATCATAAGTCTATTTCTCGTTTCGTCGCTGTTTCGGAGGTGAAACAAACTTTTTCATCATTGCCCAGCCAAAAGTTTGTTGGAACTTAACATTGTTTAGTTTGGTTGATCGAAGGTCATTTAAGCAATGCATTGGAGCTATATTTCCCTACGAAGCATCTGTTGCGAAAGCTGAACGATGAATGTTCTGATGGATAGCTTTGACTGTCCTGATGCCATGATGTTATTATTTTGACTTGCTGTGCGTTGTCGGAGGTTGGTTGAAGTTTGAGTCGGTGTTTTGATCTCTATGACGCCGCTATTTTGGAGATGAGACCAACTTTTTTAGACTGCTGCACAACCTTAAGATTTTCCAAACACTTAACATTTTCATGATGTTTCTGCGCAATATCGAAAAGTTTTATGACTGTAAGTTGGAAGCCATAGTCTGATTGCTTTCCGCCATTGCGGCTCCCAAGCAAACTAAATGTCCGCCATATAATTGCTCCACTTGCCGATGTTTTGTTACAGTTTTCGCCAATATGTTTATTTGCCATGGAGCCCGTAGTATTTTCATCTTCCACCATTGTGGCTGCATATCGCACTAACCACCCGACATTTATGTCATCCTGTTCGCCGACAAGGAGTTTTTCCACCAGATGCTTTAGTATTTAGTCTTTCCGACGCCAATAGACTTAATGGTCTCGTAGAACTCGTTGTCCGTCTGAAGCCTGCCATCGTGGCTGTTAATTAAACTATCCTGCTGATGCTTTAATGATTTTTCCCACCGGTGAAGGTTTTTCCCGCCTGTTTTTTATGTTTTTTTTACCCTATTTTATGGGCGGCAGAGGTTTCATTTTCTATCATTTTAAGGTTTTCGCGATGAGAGCGCAAAATAGGGCCTCATTTTGATGATCAATTTTATTGTTAATATGGTTTACGTTTGTTGAAAAGATGCGGTCTGAATTAATGATGAATTTTGTTTTAAATTGCAGACAAACTTAGAAGATTCTTCACATTACTGTTGCAAAGACGACATAGCTGAAGGACAAAGCAGAAGGAAGTTGGCTGAAAAGTGATAGGCAGAGATGTTCTGAGATCAACAGGATCTTTAAAAAGACAAATAAAAGACAAAGCAGAATGGATAGCAATAGAGGCCCAGGCTTGGAAAGGTTCATCAGTTACCGAGCTGGTCTCATTTTATGAAGTACTCATAAGTCATATATCTAAAATGTAACGTCTATATGAATCATGAGCACTCACAAACTGACAAAACTGTGAGATTAAAATGGTTTGGGGAGCCCAAAGGTCACCCAGGGGGAGGGGAAACCTAAGGGTTTTGGCTGTTTTTGTATAAAGATAGGAAAGTTAGAGGGAATGGGGGATTTTTCCTTGGAGAAACTTGTGAACCACTGGTTGTAAGAGGAACTACTTCATTTTACAATAAAAAATTACAATTTTTTGCCTGTTGGAGAAGGTGTTGTATGGAATGTTCGAATGTGATAAATGAACAATGTTGAAGGGGAACTATTTCATTTTCAACTGTGTTTCATTAAATGTGAGAGAATTCTAACTTTCTGAACCTATGTTCTTATCTGAATGTTCTCTAGTTTATTCTATGATAATTTCCACTATGAGTAATGGAGGGTTTAACGGTTGATGAGCTATCTTGTCATGTATATCTTTAT
>LPNX010076947.1:494873-524164 GCA_001517045.1 Pseudotsuga menziesii
AATCAACTGGAAGTCTCAATCATCGGATGTATTTTTCATGCTCAAAAGCCAAGGAAACTGTGTAATGATTTGCAATTTTGCATGTTTTGTGCATTTTACTTATTTTCATTCCTATGCTTGTTTTGCAGGAAGGTGAAATTGGTTTCTTTGGATAGAGGAAGTCAATCCATAAACAAGGACAAAACAACAACACAAACTTGGGCTACGCTCTTGTTACTTGGGAATTGCATTTTTGTTAACTGACATGGGGAGGAAGTTAAAGACTCTTTCTCTTCACCTGGGTCTCCAGAGGAAGTGTTGTGTTTTTAGGCCCCCTTCCAACACATAGGAGCATAATTCAACCAAATTAAGCATAATTCAACTAGACTGTCCCCTTCCATAAGGGAATTCAGCTAAGAATTTGATTCAGCTGAATTCTCCCTCAAATTCAATTTGATCCATAGAAATCCATATACAACAAATATAAACCATACACAATAACCTTTACATACAAAATTCAAATTTAATAATTATGAAACTAAGATGAACTTGACCTGATGACATTGAAAACTCAAAATATTTGGTAAATAAGTTTGGTTATGAGATCTCTTCCATATAGGGGCAACTTTTAGGAACACTCTCCAAGAAATTTTAACTATCATTGGTATGTCTTTTCATATAATGCATACTTTTCAAAAGAAATAAAATTTCTTTTTCCAACACATTTTTTCTGAATTGTATGAAATCCAAATTTGAATATGGTAACTGTGATTAAAAGTACAACAAGTGACAATTGCAATGCAGGAGACCCTATTGCATCTCCCAAAAAGGAGATAACAAAAAACAAGAATCTAGACTTGTAAAAGGACAAGTAATAGATCAAGTGGTTCTATCAACCACTTGTCAACAATATTATTGGGCATTTGGCCAGTTCCAGCCAACATGTGCCTGGTTGCAATACCCCGGGGTGAGACACAATAGTCTACACCAACGGGTTTCCTAGGCATGTCATCCACAAATGTGGGGAAGAATCCCTTAGGTTCTGCTGCAAGATTTTCCTTAGGGAAAAGATAAAATAATAAAACCAACAAATAAAGTAGAAAATCCAACTATGTAAAACCTCAAAAAACAAAATGGGAATTTCAACAGATGAGAATAACAACAGATAAAAATTCGGGTTTAAAAAAAGTAAGAATGAAGCAAATAGACTGTCAGTTCACCAATGGTGTTGACAGGAGTATCAAACTACCCAAAAGGTTAAAAAGTGTAAAGAGCAGGTGCATGTATCCCATGATTTTGGCAAAACAATTATCCATCAGAGTTGGCACCTAAGCTGAAGGAAATCCGCTCTAAGCACCTTCCCAAAGAGATAAGATGAGATAATATAATTTTATTGATGTCCAACAAATGACCACAATAATAATGTAGTGGGACTAAAAAACGTATATCCAATGTAAATACAAAATGTGAGTATGTGTGAGAGAGGGGATCATTGTCAAGTGGTAAATCAGTTGTAATTTTATGTGGTTCAATGTCCCAAAGAATACTTCGCCCATGATTTTGTCAAAACATTTATTCATAAGAGTTGGAACCTAAGTTGAAGGAAGTCTGCTTTAACTACCTTCCTAGATAAATAAGATAAATAATAAGATATGATCATTTTAGTAATGTCCAACAAACGACTACAGAAGTAGGTCAATTGGACCAAATGAGTACATCCACTATAAACACAACGAGGAAGTGAAAAAATAAGAGAGAAAATGTGGGGATCGAACATGTCACCACACTAATGCAGCAGCCAATTGGGGTTGTCTTGTGTGTTGTGAGAGACAGAGACAATAACACGTGAGTGGGTCTTGGTCAAGCGGTAAACCAAATGCACTTTTATCATAGACAAAGATTCAACCCCCAAAGAACATAGTTATTAACTAAGCCTAGGTGATTTGTTCAAGGCACCAGGAAAACAATGCCAGGTGCAGCCCTAGAATAAAAACAACAGAATAGTGCATTAGACAAAGTCGGTGCTTTCTAGCCCACTAGGGTTTTATTGTAAAGGTTTAATATATAAGAGAAAAGACGACCAAAAAATCATGGGGAATACCAAGACAGAAAATTGCCTAATTGTATACTTGGACGCAGTCCCCATAAGTATTAACATTCCAAATACCCAAATCAAATGCATCCATGAGACCCTCCTTCAAAGTTGAATACTCCGCACAGCCCTGCTCAAATCAAATCCAAGCTGCTTCTGGAGATTCAGAATCAAATTATCATCCGAGTCGTAGATAGCAACGCCAGCTCTCGCAAGAGTGTCCCAGTGATCACCAAACCCTTCCACATCTTCAACACTAATGAGACCTTTGTAATACAAATTAAACCACCTACCATCCATAGTAATCTGGTCGGCCTCGAAGGGTTTCTCATAATTGTCCCCAATAGCGTCCCACTCATCCTCCGACATTGTTTGAATGTTGCAGGCAAATTTAGCGCCATGGAATTTTTTGTAAGTTTCTTTGGATAGACACCGCCTTTCCTCCTCGGCTTGCTTGTGGTCAGTGACCTTTTGCTGAAATTTGTCAAACTCGAGGGCCTGCAATTTCAATAACACTGTCATGTCCCCATCATTGCCATCGCCCATATCAGAACGACTGTAATTTACTTCAGCATTGAAGGCGCTGTAAGCGGCTTCACGGTGGAGGTCTTGGGTTGTTCCCATGGAGGCCTCGAGGGCCTCCTACAACTGTAACTCGAAGGCATAATCGTTGCTTGCCGCTTGGGTTACAACCAATTCTATGTATTGGAAGGACGGTGTATCCAAGTCCAAATTCGCTATCCTACCTCTCCTTACAAAAACCGATTATGACAAGGAAATCAAATGACTCATAAATTCAAATCCAGAGGATTTAAGAAGTGTTTTTTCCCTTCTACCTCTTCATGGTGCTTCGTATAGATTTTCGATCCTCCACAATGTCTTTATATATCTGCCTACCGCTCTGGATTTAAAAAGGGTTTTTGCCCTTCAACCTCTTCGTGGCGCTCCATATAGAATTGCGATCCTCCACAATCTCCACAATGTTTTTATATATCCACCTACTGATTCCTGCATTCACTCTGATGCTTCTTTATCGACTTCGACACTCATATCAATTTTGTGCCAAGGCAGTGATAAAATTTGAAGGGCAGGTCTTAATTTCAATTGGAAGGGCATTTCTTCTTGGAGCCCTCAAGCCCTTCAAGTCTTTGAAGGGCAATGTACTTCAACATAAATAATTGTACTTCAATAGAGAAGTATAAATTAATTAAATCTTTTCACAAAAAAATATAAAAAATAAAATTGTTTTTTCAATTTTTTACAAATTTTAATATTGAGTACTCTTTAATTTTACAGTTCAATAACATAATAACTATTTTATTGTATTGTTTTCAAATTAGAGCACACTTTATTATACAAAAAAACTATTGAGACCATGCCATAACCATATTGGAGTAATCACTTGCAATTTAAGATTGAAAGATGTAAGGATGATAAGGATTGGGCCTCTGATAAAAAATAATACACAACTCAGAAAATTTTAAAAAAACATTCCTACATACCAAGCAAGTTAGTAAAGCTAGGATAACCGAGGTCAGGGCATCAAATCTTTTTGTTCAACACTTGTCAATTGAATCCTTGCAACTCACTGCATGTCTCAGTCTCAACAATATGCCTTTTAAATTGAACCAAATTACCAAAATAAGTTTATTAATAGCTAGATTTAAGAAAGTTATAGGTCTGAGTAAGTAAGGGCTCGGGGCTCTAAAATTTGTTGTCTTTTGTACCAGTCCATGACTCAGTGAATCGACAGTGATGGGTAGTATTTTAAGTTATTTAATGAAAACAATTAATTTGTATACCTCTATGTCGAAACTGTTTTCCATGCTGATGAATGCCACTACCCTCTTTATTGTCTTACTAAAAGGCATGATAATGAGGAAGAAGACCTAAAATTATAGACTTCCCCTTCAAAGAATGCCTTGCAATCACATTGGTGAGGAGTGATAAGAAGGTCACAACAATCCAAGTAAATTTAATATAAGTTATATGGTAAATTTAATATAAGACTTACTTATAGTTGTCTCTTACTCTTTGTGTCTTGACACATTTAATATTTTATGGTTGTCTCTGTGCCTTGACCCAAATCATATTATAAGGTGAGGATTCGCATGCATAATAATCCTTATTTATGACCATAAGATGAGGATTTAAAGGGAAGAGGATGTAAAGAAAAGCAATTTTTATATGTATTTTGGTGGTGCTGAGGACAAATGTTGTGAGAAACCACAAATGTTTGGAAGGACAAAGGGATTTTACATCATGATCATGCCACCCATCAAATTGAAGACTATTCTTGAGCCAACAATTGTTATTTTTAATTTTATTAATAACCATTGTTTCTCCATATTGTGTGCTCAATGACACATCTCTATAGCAAAGAGTAAATCGACCTCTGCACAGTTTGTGATCCTAGCTACATGCCATTATTTGCATTTGCATGACATCGAGTGTTGTTTATAGTTTTTGTGAGTCCATGATATTCATACAAGAAATGAAGTGTTGGAGAGGAGGACTCATCAAACCATCCTTTTGAATTTCATTTTGACGAAAAAAGAGTGGACATTGGTAGCGAGGTTCACATAGGTAATAGGCACAAAGTTTTGAGCTCCTTTTGGGCCTAGTAATAGACTAGTAGTTGTTCTTTTCTTATTATAGTCGTAGTTATTGACACATTCTCACACTTTAGATTGCATCCCCAAGTGACTCGACAGATAGAATCATCCCGATGGCTAGTGCCTCGTAGTCATCAATGATTACTGGTCATCTTGCACAACTAAGTAGTGAGTGCATGACATGAGTGAGTGAGTGATTATAATTTATCATATTTACATTATTTTGAATAATGAGTTTAAATCTATAGCATAGGAATTTCAAATATGGATGGGTAATTTCAAATGTTTCCCTTCTTTTGAAATGCTGATATAAATTATTCCCTTCTTAATTGGAAGGGTAAAATTTAGATTTTAATTTTTTTTTTAAAGACAATTTTAACTTTACACTTCTGGGAAAGGATAGAACCCTTTGAAAGGGCTAGGAAGGGTTCAATTTTGAACGCTAATAACAACCTCATTTGCATTTTGTTTGGCCCGCAGAACAATGACCGAGAGTTTACTACTCAAATTAATGATTATTATATAGAAAGGAGAAATGTGAAACAACTTATTTCATCCCTTTTTGTTATATTACTTTAGTAAATTAATTTATTTTTTTAATGATATAAGAACAAAATATTCCTTTGTAATAAGACAAAATATTCCAATGTAATAAGTTTTTTTTTAACTTTGAACGTTTTTAATTTCTTACACTAAAATAAAAACAAAGTTACAAAATTAATAATCAGTGACACACATAACTACACCATGTGTGAATTTATTTTTACAAAGTTGAAGAATAAAAACAAAGTTACAAAATTAATTAAGGTTTAAGAGAGAGATATGCACCATGTGTGAGTTCTTTTTTACCAAGTTGAAGATTCATAGAATTATAGCATTATATATATATATACCATTACTCCTAAACAATATCAAGTATAAATATTACAAAATATACCATTACTCATATATACATATACATATACATATACATATACATATACATATACATATACATATACATACATATACATATATATATATATATATATATATAGACCATAAATTACTGTTATAATAGATTGGGTATTTATTGTTAGCTTTGGAAAACTCCATCTCAAAAACTATACCAACCTTGAAGATACAAAACATAAAAAAATTAAATGTGAATGTGCTTGTGAGGAGGTTATAATACCTCATCTTCCTAAGACTCTTTCGAGACGAACATATCTTCTTATGAATGAACCCATTTTCCTAGTTCATCAACCATAGAGTTGTTTTCTATGAAAACATATGCGTAGGAAAGTTTTGTGAAAGGGGTCATAAGTTCAGTTATTTAATGAATTGCAACCTTTGGGAAGACAATTTCATTTTGGAAGCCCTCATTTATCCATTACACGACTTTTTAGGGTCCCAAAATTGTAATTTTCCATTGTTGGAGTGACAATAAAAAATGACTACCATAAATGACTAATTCATATTCTTCTAGCTAGTCATTTTTTTATGCCGTGACTAAATTAGTCGTTTATGTTAGTCATTTTTAACTCTGTCACTTATTATCTAGTCATATTTGTTAACTGGTAACTATATTAGTCATTAATTTTAGTCACTTATAGTTGGGTCAATCAAAATTGCTCATATTTAGTAGTAAATCACTTGAAAAACCTATGGTGACTAGAATTTTTAGTCACATAGTAGCTAATTCCTCATTTTGTACTAGTGATCGCATGTATAGCAAATGTACTTAGACATATCTCTAGGCTTTGTAAAGTTACTCCTTTGGTTGGAGTGCTTACCTCTATGGTGGCTAGTTCTAGTTTTCTTGGATTGTACTATGAGAGCTTGATCTTCACTTCCCATCTTTTCTTCTCGAGCTGCTATCTGAGCTTCTTCTTGAGAGCATTCTTCCCATAGTTTGCTGAATTTGAATAACTTTTTTTCTGGCATAGATCCCTTGAATGAATGAGTCCCATGTCCTAGGGAGACCATTCAAGGTGGTCATTACAATTTTTGCATTCTCCACTTCTTCATCCACTGCTTCAAGTTGTTCTTTGATCTGGGAGACCCTTGTGAAGTATGACTATATGGTCTCCACATTCTGGATCTTCACATTCTTCAACTGGTTCCTCAAGGTCATCTTCCAGTTTATGTTATTTCCTTCAAATAGTTTGGTTAGGGCATCAAACATAGCTTTAGGTGTCTTTAGGGAGGACACCTATGGTATGAGGTGATCCTTGATTGAATCGATAATAATCCTCTTAGCCATAACCAACTTCTTCTTGTGTGAGGCCTTAGCCTCATCTCCCTCTAGAACTGGAATCTCCTCATAGATGTAGGAGTCCAACTCATTTTCTTCTAGGACCAGGGAGATTCTATACTTCCAGGCTCAGAAGTTATCAGCCCCCTCGATATTTTCATCAAGTTTGGTATGATGAGACATATTAAATGAGAACCTCAAATGGAAATAAAAAAGATTTAGATCTTACCAGGTTAAGATGTCGGATTTGGATTTGGAGCTGAATTTCTGCAGTGCTGGTTTAGGAGCAGATTAGGGTTTGACTTTCTCGGAGTTCTGTCCAACCAAAAGATTTAATCTTGATCTCTAAAATTCGATTTTGAGGAGGAGATCAATCTAGGCTTGGGCTCACTAAAAAAATCCTCTTATGTGGAAAGCCCTAATTTTCGGCAGCAGTGTCGGGTCAAAAACTGAAAATGCTCAGAATCAGATTCTGCTTCGATAGAAAGATGCGCCCTGGGGAGGAGATTCAGCCCAACCTTCTTTTGTTGAAAATCTATGGAGAGAGATCCAAAAAGTAGGAAGCCCTAGTTTTCGTAGCTGCATAGTGTCTTCTTCTCAGGTTAGCTCTGATACCATGTTAGATTTTTATCATTTAAGCTATCATTAACTTAGGATCTTAACTGAGAGAATAACAAGCACAACAATCAAACACATAAGACAATGAACACAAAGATTTTCCTCAAGGAAACCATAAAGGAGAAAACCCCGTGACTTCCTTAGAGATAGAATCAACACCAATAGCAAAGCCCCAAAAATAGTAAGATGATATCCTGATAGCAGTAGCCTCTTTCTCTCTAGCCCCAATAACTTCTTCTTCCTCAACTATGTGCTACAACTAAGTGTGAGTGAGTGTGTGATAAATAGAGAGGCTCACTCTCTATTTATACTAATTCCCGACTTGACAATGACTCACTAGGGCTGACTTCTCTAGGAGAGGCTAATAACCTTAGGGCCCCGCAACTGCAGGGACTTTAACCCTTGAACAATAGGAGGGTTACCCAAAATGACTTGACATGACTTGTTTACATTATATAACCCACCGATAGGAACATCAGGGCATGACATGACTCAATTACATTATAGATACTTCCCAGAATAAACATCGGGGTACAATACATAAAATATACAAGTGAATACATTCTGAAGTTACAAATACATCAATAATGCTTTCTAGTTGTATGTGAAGAATGTGTTTCATTATGTGCTTCTTTCATTAGATATAACATTCGTAATGTGTCTGTAATGATTGTTGTGGAATTCATCCTTGTTAGATGCTCCATTTCTGTCATTGCCTTTATTGTTGTTTTTGCTAAAGGTGTTTTCAAGAGATTCATTTGTAGATAGGTGCCTCTTGCTGCACTGAACTTTTTCTCCTTTCTACTACCACCACTTAAAGATATTTGACTGAATATTACAATCACTTTTCCTCAAATTACAAAGGGACAATCATTTCTCATTATTTGTTGTAATATGCTTGAATGATTCAGACTGTGACTCCGTTGCCCAATAGTATTTGATATCTGTCTGTCTTACAATATTTAAATTCACAAACAAATTTGTTCCCATAAAAAATATAGCCCTCTGAATGCTTGCTTGAATCCATATG
Organism: Pseudotsuga menziesii; assembly: GCA_001517045.1. NCBI lineage: Eukaryota > Viridiplantae > Streptophyta > Pinopsida > Pinales > Pinaceae > Pseudotsuga > Pseudotsuga menziesii. The sequence goes on from LPNX010076947.1 coordinate 503,444, forward strand.
TGTATGTGAATGTTCTTATGACAAAAAGAGAGCCCTCTCTGACTGTATAGGATAGAATATAGTCTAAATATTGGTTTGAAATGGTTACCCCAGTGATCTCTTGCCACAACCATAGGAAAAACATTGGGTAATAACATCTTGGCACCGTTGCCGAGAAATAATCACTTTTATCTCCTTGGGAAAATGACATTGTTCTAGTTCTACGACTTGGTTGAGCAACCGACCATAGACACACATTGGTTTTACATGCTCTGGCGACTCAACTCAAAATTTTTGGAAGGTGACTCCATTGGGAAATACTAGTGGCCACAAGAACCAACACGAGGAGCAATCCTGATGCTGAATATTTCCAAGATATTTTTTATCCAGAGAGTCTGATTCAAAGGGCCAATAAGCTGTAAAGGTTAGTCAGAAATCTTTCCTTACTTGTTGAAGGTGTTGTTTCTGTTAGTGATATATTTGAGCATTGTGGTGAGGAGTTTGGGATAGATTTCCAGAGAACCAAATCTGAGTCCAGCCTCTCTGAAGTGGTTTCTGACACCCCTGCATTTGAATTCTCCTGCATTTCCTGGTCACCCTAGAACTTAGAGCCTCTAGGAAAGGATCTCTAACACTCGCCTGACCTAGAGTGTCCCATACATACCTCAGAATCAACAATATTAAATTTCACTGCCACAAGGCAGTCTGCTGCTGCATATTTTCCTCCCACTGCTTCAAATACAAATCAACCCTCATCTTCCAGCCTCACAACCCCTCACATTCCTACAATCCCTCTTGGAAACCCCGATGTAATTCCAAGGATGGAAAATAGATTTTCCCCTATTCTTCTTCCTGCTGCTCTTCATGACCTCCCCCCGGGATACTCCCAAAGGCTCAAACAATTCAATGGGGAAAGGGGGTATTTAGCTAAGGAACACTTGGAATGGTTATCATATTGGGTAGACCTGGAAGAGGTAGACCATGATGATGTTAAAGTCAGTTTGTTTATCCAAAGTCTTGTTGGAGAAGCAAGAAAATGGTATAGAAACCTCCCAGGAAACTCTATTCTAAACTATCAAGGAAAAATGGGCAGATAAGAAGAACCCTAAGCAATATCTATCCCAATACCATTCTATGAGGAGGAGGGAGAGTGAGTATATCAAAGAGTTTTCTGACAGATTTATTAAAATGTATAATGCCAGGGCCCTGCCCAGTTCAAACCTCCTCCTGGTTCTTCCCAACTCCAATATACTGAAGCCTTTGACAACGAGTTTACCTTGTGGCTTAGTGAAAGGAGATCAGCCTCCTTAGAAGACATGATGAAAGATGCCATAGAGGTAGAAGTAAAATTGACTGCTGCTAGAAAAAAGGAGAATGGAGAAGAGATGAAGGAGAAAGAGGAGAGAGAATAAAATATAAAGAAATTGAACAACCCTCTACCTCTAACTCACAAGAGTCAAGAATGGACGTGATGATGAAAACCATGGAGAGGTTGATGGAAAGGCTCACTCTGGATAACATACCACCTCCCAAGGAAAATCAGGAGTAGAAAAATAGGAACCAAAATGTGAGAAGACCACAAATCCTCCAAAATAGACAAAGAGATCACAAAATCCTCTTGATCCACCTATGAGGCCGCCATTTCAAAAAAACTATGTGCAGCAAGAATATGAAAATCAAACTAAAGATGAAATCCACTAGTTGGATACTAAATCATGCTCTAACGTTTTGACCAAATAATAGCATGACAGTGCCCGCCAAGGGGTGGGGGAGCTACATACTGAGGAAACAGAGGAGTTTAAGAAAGGATATCAGCTGGCTATCATGGATTTGCAAAGGCAGATCGGTCTGAGAAGTAGAGATGTCCCTGTCATGAGAAATGAAGATGCAGGAAATAAGGCCTCTACAAGTAAGCATAAAAATGACACACCCCCTAAGGACGTCTCCAAAAATGTGATAGAGCCCAAAGGGAAAGAAAGGAAAGAATATAATCCAAGAATCTCTGATCAGGGACAAAATTCTTTCAGCCTAGAGGCTGAAATTGCTAAGATCAAAATATCTATCCCTCTTACTGAATTATTAAAAAACTCTGAATATCATTCCAAAATTGCCACAGTATTGAAGCCCCAAGGGGAAATCTTTGAAATATCAGATTCCCTGAACCTCCAAGATGATAATGCTACCATTCTGTTTGGACCCCATGTAGATGAGGCCTTTGATGAAGACGTTCCCCCTTTCTATGTCAGTATGAACATCCATAATGCCATCCTACACAATTCCATGTTTGATTCAGGAGCCTCTCACAATCTAATGTCCATGAGAATCATGGATGAACTGGGATTGGAAGTGACCAAACCATACAAAGATCTCTTTTCTTTTGATTCTAATAAAGTCAAGTGTATGGGATTGATCAAATATTTGGTCATTTCTTTAGCCTAGATCCCTACCAAAACCCTTGTCATGGATGTAGTTGTGGCTGACATCCTTCCGAATTTTGGAATGTTGTTGTTAAGATCTTGGGCAGCCAAACTCAAAGGTGCCCTCCAAATGGATATGTCATATTCCACTATCCCTATTTTTGGGGTACATAGAAGGCTCTTCAGAGATAAAAAATTGGCATACATGGTGACCAGCACTGAGAGACCACACAAAACCACCCCATATATTCACTAGACACTAAGATGGGATCAACCATTTTCTTTACTGAAGGGGGAAGAGACAACTACAGTTCATAGAAGGCTGCCTTTGTACCCACTCAGGAGGAGACGAAAGGGGTGTGGGATGTATGTTTTGATGGGGAAACATGCAGAGAAGGGGAAGGAGCTAGAGTTTGGGTGAAACCCATGGGAGGGAGAGATTTAAATTACTCTTACAAACTTGCATTCGATTGCACAAATAATGAGGCAGAGTATGAGGCTATGGTGTTAGTGATTCATATATTGAAGGAGTTCCAAGTCAGGAGGGTGGTGATACATGGGGACTTTGAGCTGGTAATTAAACAAATACAAGGTGAGTATCATGCTAGACATCCCAAGATGGGGAGCTACATAAATGTTTCCCGGGATCTGATAGAATGTTTTGAAGAATGCGATTTTAATATTATTCCCATATTACATAATTGTATAGCTGATTCTCTGGCCACTTCTGCTGCTGTTTTCAAAATCCCCATACACCCTAGTGGAAAAGATGAAGTCGAAGTTAGTCACAGGTTCTCTGTCCCAGATAATGTCAAGAGTTGGAAAGTCTTTGAAGATGACAAACAGATTCAAAATTTCCTCACCCTCACTGGGGAGTTTGATGGTTTGAACATTGATGAAAATAATGCACTACTAGAATAGTCTACTCTTGCCTAGGAATCCCTGTCAATCCAATATGGCACTTCAAGAGGCATGCCGTAGGTCAAGATTTCTCTCCCTGTTGAGCTTGCTGATGGCGACGAAACTGAGGAATATTGGGAGCCAGAGTTGCAGGAGGTTGAAGGACAACAAACATATCTAAATAATCTCTGTGGGAAGCTTGTTTCCAGCCCCTGATCCCAGGCCAGATATGGCTGGGACCTTCTTTCCTTATCCCTTTGGGATGACCCCGCCCCTCTACCTATCCACCCACTACCACTCAAAAGACATCTTGCATGGACATATAATCCCTCCATACATACCCCTTAAGGTTCAATTGCATAAGTACAACAAGATATCACTCAAGTACCTCCTTACCCGGCTATGTAGGTCATCATACTCCATGAAATCCTCTTGCTTAAAGGTAACTCTATCCCCAGAGTCTTAGTCCCTTTAGAAAAACTCTTTGATCCAAATGATGTTGCTAAAGAAACTCAACTGGTCCCAAGTTGTGAAGATGTTGAATATGCAAAAATTGGGACAAAATATCATCCCAAGGTCATAAAAATATCAAGAACCCTCTCACCTGAGGCCAAGCATAAATACATCTCACTAATGAAAGAATACTCAAATGTCTTTGCTTGGAGCTATAGTGTCCTTAAGGGTTATGATACAAGTATAATCCAACACACTATACCTATCAAAAAAGATGAGATGCCTTTCAAGCAAAAGCTGAGAAGGATGAGCCCCAAGCTGCTACCCCTAGTGGAAAAGGTGATCAAGAATCTATTTGAGGCCAAAATCATTGTGGCCCTCAGATTCTCACACTAGGTAGAAGAACAGGGAAATAAGGATATGTATTGATTTCAGAAATCTGAACAGGGTTTCTTTGAAGGATCATCACCCCTTCTCTAAAATGGACCATATTTTGCAAAGGGTGGTGGGTTCCCAAAGTATCTTCACCTTGGATGGATTCTCGGGCTATAATTAGATCGTGGTGCACCTAGAAGACCAAGAGAAGACATCTTTCACCACATCCCAGGGCACATACATGTATGCAAAAATGTCGTTCGAACTCATGAACGCTAGGGAAACCTTCCATGGGGCCATGGACATAGCTTTCGCAGACAAAAAGGATAAGATCTTAGTCATCTATTTGGATTACATCACTGTATTTTCATAGTCCGATGAGGAGCACGTTGCACACCTACTAAGAATGTTCAGAAAGTGCATAAAATTTGACATCTCTCTCAATCCAAAGAAGTCATTCTTTGCCATGAAGAAAGGGAAGTTGTTGGGGCACATAATCTCTCAAGAAGGCATCAGGATAGATCCAAATATGGTTGAGGTGATTCGTGAAATTGAGGTCCCTCAGAATAAAGTTGAGGTCCAATCCTTTATGGGGAAGGTAAATTTTCTAAGAAGACTCATTGTCGCCTTTGCTGAAATAGTGAGATATAGAATCAACATGCTGTGTAAGGATAAAGAGATTAGGTGGACACTTGAAGAAAAAAATTCCTTTGAGGATATCAAGAAGGCTATCTCTAAAGCACCTGTACTTATGAGCCCTGTTTTTTCTAAATATTTCATCATATTTTCATTTGCTTCAGTGCAGATAGTGGTAGGGGTATTTCTACAGAAGAATCAAGAGGGACACGAGCATCCCATTGCTTTTTACAGCAAAACCCTGAGAGATGCTCCTTTGAAATACAACATCTTGGAAAATTAGGCTTATGCCCTAGTGTAGGCCTTAAAGGAGTTCTGAGTGTACATCCTGCATTCTCACATTATTTCCAATGTTCCCAGTAGCTCTATGAAAGATATCCTAACCCAACCAAATCCTGAGGGTAGAAGGGGAAAATGGATAACGGTCCTTCTTGAATATGACTTGGAAATCAAGCCCACAAAACTAATTAAAGTACAGGGACTAGCCAATGTCATGGATCAATCCAATTGCGATGCTCTCAGCCTACAAATGATTGCTGAATTGTCAACATAAGAGCTAAATATCAGGGACAATCAGATTCCCGAGTAGCTGAGCATTTCCTGTCATCCCCATGGTACACTAATATCATATTTGTCTTACAACATCTACAAGCCCCAGAGGGTATGTACAGAACAAGGGCCAAGTTTCTCAAGCAGAAAGCATCTAGGTTTTGCAGCTTAGATAGAAAATTGTATTGAAAGGAACCAGGAGGGGTGCTGCTGAACTGTGTAGATGAGCAGGAGGCAAAGAAGCTCATTGAAAAATTCCATGCAGGAGAATGTGGAGGTCATCACTATTGGAAGGCCACTATAAAAAAGATCATGAGGGTAGGATTTTATTGGCCCACTATCTTCTCCGATACTCACAAGAAATTTGTTTCCTACCACAAATGTTAGATATTTGAAGGAAGGAGGAAGCTTCTTCCATTGCCTCTGAAGACCATACACATTGAGGTCCCTTTCCAGCAATCGGGAGTGGATTTTATTGGTGAAATAAACTCATATTCCTCAAGACAATACATGTGGATCCTCACTGTGACTGGCTATTTCACTAAATGGATCGAGGCCATCCCCACAAGACAAGCCACTGAGACAGTGATTATGCAGTTTCTATAGGAGCATATCCTCTCAAGTTTTGGGGTGCCCATGAAGATAATAACTAACAATGCTCTTGCATTTAAGTCAAAGAAGATGGTGTAATTTTTCTTCAAATATCACATATAGTTGGGACACTCCACAACCTACTATCCACGAGGAAACAGGTTGGCAGAATATTCAAATAAGAGCCTCATGAGAATCATCAAAAAGATGCTGAAAGACAACAAGAAGGCATGGCACACAAAATTGACTCATGCTTTGTGGGCTGATAGAATTAGTGTAAAGAAGTCCATTGGCACCTCACCATTCCAACTAGTTTATTGTTATGAGGTAATTTTTCCTAGTTTCCTGAGCTTTCCAGTGATGAAATTGCTACATGAAGAGGAAACTGAAACCCATCCAACTCAGAGGAGAATGTATCAATTTATTGAACTGCAACAACAAGGGGAGCATCTATTTGATAGAACTCAAAAATTTCAAGAGAAAATGAAAGAGATATTTGACAGGAGGACGAAGCTTGATGATTTCCAGTTGGGAGATGTAGTTTTGCTATGGGATGAACCACATGAGGAGAAAGTGAAGCATGGTAAGTTCTATCACCTATGGAAGGGCCCTTACAAGATTTCATATTTCAGAGGAAAGAATGACTACCTATTAGAAGAGATGGAGGGCGATCTGGTATCTGGAGCTCCCATAAATGGGAGGCTCCTCAAACAATGTTTTCTGTTAAGTAAGTTCAGTTCCATGTCATTGTATATACCATTTATTTTTAATATTACATGTGTGGATGTCCCTCTGATAGACTTAAATCCCGAGGTGAATGCTGTAAGGTCCCCAAGAGGAGCCATCATCTAGTTTTTCTTTTTACGAAAATTTGAAGTTACAGGTACTAGAACAAATTTAGAGGCAATGGGCTTGCGGGATACCGCAAAATGGTGCAGCTAGTTGGGGTGTTTGCAGGTTGAGAGGGACCAATGGAGTAGACACTTGTTCTATGAGGTTCTTTACTACCTCACATGGAGGATAACATCCCTGAGTTGGAGCCACTGTTAGCACTTGTGCTAAATTTTGAAGTTTTCTATGTAGGCATCTACACTAATTCCCCTGAAAAGGTCTAGATCATTAAAAGAAGGGGTAAGGTCAATTTTTTTTCATTTTATATAACCTAAGTGCTGAGCAGGTTTCGAAGGATCCATCACTAAAAAATCCTTAGGCACGACCTTGGGAATATGCCTAAGTAAGAAAAATTCTGATCAAGGTTAAAAGCTAACTGAAATGGACGGTCTGGATGCACAATGGATAAGATCAAAGGTAAAGAATCACTTTCACTGGAAACAATTGGGAGCGAAAGAGCCGAAGAGGAAAATTTTTTGTTATAAAAGTGGTAAACCTGACTTCTACTTTCTGAAGTATGAGATCCGACGGTCAAGAATGACTCCACCAATGATCAACGGTCTAGGAAAGGCAGGAAGTAAAAAGGTGGGGGACGAAAAGTGGAAAGGGAAAGTATCAGTTGTGAACATTGGTAAACCTGATTCTCACTTTTCGCAGTCTGAGATACGATAGTCATAGAACTTACACAAAGATAAATGGCTCGAAAAGGAGCATAAGGGAAAAAATTGAAAAATGGAAAAGATAGAAGTTTGGTCATAAAAAAGAGGAGATCCAACTTTCCATTTTTTGCATCCTACAGCTTGATCTCAGATCAACGGATACGAATGAATCTTGCAGAGATCAACGTTGTGGAAATAAAAAGGTGGGAGCGGAAAAACAGAAAGGGAAACTCTTGGTTGTGAACATTGGTAAACTCGATTTCTGCTTTTCACAGTTTGAGATTCGACGGTCAAAGAAATTTTGCATATATTAACAACTTGGAAAGGAGCAGAGGGGTGAAAATTGAAAAGTGAAAAAGATAGAAGTTTGGTCGTAAAAAAAACAGATATCCCGCTTACCAGTTTTTGCAGCTTGATCTCAGACCAACGACTGAGAATGAATCTTGTGGAGATAAATGGTGTGGAAAGAAAAAGGCAGAAAGGAAAAAATCAGAAAGAAAAATACACAGTATTTGGGTTGAGGAAAGTTAGAATCTCGTTTCCCACTTTTCGCAAACCCGAGATCGACAGTCCATAATGATTTCACTGGGTGAACTTGTACACTCAGAGTTGGGGAGTTCCTACACGATGAGAAACATGCTTGAATGACATGTCCTCTCCCTATTGGATATCGTGCTTGGAAATCAGAGCCACAAAATTCACTGTATGGAGCGTGATGGGGCGAGGATGAACGGTCAAGATCCAAGCAGGTGCAGATCTACAGGTGAAAATTATTTCGTTGGTTAAAGATGCAGGGATGAGTGAAATTGTTGCAAGCCGCTTGAAGATACCCTGAGAGGTCATTTTCATCAGGTGGGCCTGGTTTCCAGGTGTCCATGGTTCCATTTTTATCCACCATACACTTCCCAACGTGCTTTCCTGTTTTGTTTTGCGATCATGGAAAATATTCCAGCTCAGAATTTGTTAGGATTTTGATTCTCACACTGTAATTGAATTTGGATTTTTTTTTAGGTTGGTCTCGGGATCCCGTGACACTATAAATATACCCTCTAAAAAGGAAAGCGAGGTTCAAATTTCATTTTTGAATCCTCTGTGCTCGAATTGTAGCTCTGTAAAATTTCTTAGAAGTGTTAATGAAAAGTGTTTTCTATGAGTTTTTGAGATTCATCACAGTGTTCATATTCAATTTGTGTTTCCTGTTTGCATCAATTTCATATGTGTAAATTCTTGCTAATGCTTTCTAATTGTATGCGAGGAATTCATTTCATTAAGTGCTCCTTTTGTCAGATATAGAATTCGTAATGTGTCTGTAATGATTGTTATGGAATTCATCCTTGTTAGATGCTCCATTTCTATCATTACCCTTATTGTTGTTTCTGCTAAAGGTGTTTTCAAGAGATTCATCCATAGATAGGTGCCTCTTGCTACACTGCACTTTTTCTCCTTTCTACTACCACCACTTGAAGATATTTGACTGAATATTACACTCACTTTGCCCCAGATTAAAAAGGGAATATCATTGCTCATTATTTACTGTAATATCCTTGAATGATTCAGACTATGACTCCATTTCCCAATGGTATTTGATATCTATTTGTCTTACAATATTTAAATTTACAAACAAATTTGTTCCCATAAGAAATCTATCCCTCTGAATGCTTGCTTAAAGCCATATGTGTATGTGAATGTTCTTGTGACAAATAGAGATCCCTCTATGACTGTATAGGCTAGAATATAGTCTAAATATTGGTTTGAAATGGTTACCCCAGTGATCTCCTACCACAACCATAGGAAAACCATTGGGTGATAACACGAAGGTTCATGGTGTTTGTGTCCAGATTATAAAGAACTCAACAAGATGGCCATTAAATATAAGTTTCATATTCTTGTCATTGATGAATTATTAGATGAATTACAAGGACCAATTTTCTTTACCAAGTTGAATCTCTCTTTTGGATATCATTATTTAAAATGAGGCAAAAAAACATTGTGCAAATAACTTTTAGAACACATGTAGATCATTACGAATTTTCGGTGACATCATTTGGCCTTATCAATGCACCCTCCACATTTCAAAGTTTGATGAACTCTATTTTTAAACACTTTACTAGGAAATTTAATTTAGTCTTTTGTTTATTATATACTAATCTATAACAAATATTGGGAAAAGCATGTACAACATGTTGACAAGGTATCAAAACTACTGGAAGAGAAACAACTATACATCAAGTTTTCTAAGTGTGCCTTTGGGGTTTAGGAAGTGGAAATTTTGGTTCATATTATATATCACAAAGGCATAAAAGTGGACCATAACAAAATTAAAGCTATGATGGAATGGCCAATTCCAAAAAGCTTGAATAATATGAGAGGATTCTGAGGATTGATAGGTTATTACTATAAGTTTATATAGAGTTATGGTCAAATAGCAACACCTTTAACAATGTTATTAAAAAAGGAAACATTTTGATTGACTTAAGAAGAAACCAAGTCTTTTGAAAAAATAAAGAGGCTTTGTGTACAACTCCTATATTAGCCATGCTTGACTTAGAAAAAAAACTTTATTATGTAATGTGATGCATGAAGCCATGTTATTTGTGTAGTTTTAATGTAAGAAGGAAGGCCCCTTTCATTTGAAAGTTTCCAACTTAAATGAAGAAAATTACTCAAACCAATTTATGAAAATAAAATGTTGGTCATATTGCACGCAATTAAGAAATGGTTCCCTTGCCTAATAGGAAGATACCTCAAGGTAAGAACATATCATGATTTTATTAAGTACTTCTTGGAACATTGATTATCTTCAGAGAGAAACAAAATTGTGTTACAAATATGTTAGGTTATGAATTTGAAATTTTGTACAAAAAGGAAAACAAAATGTTGTGGCAAATACATTTTCAAGGAAAGAAGAATACATAGAGAGCTTGCTTTGTGTTATTCCATTCTACAATCTGATTGGGTGGAAGAAGCAATGATATAATGGAAGAATATCAAAAGACATGCAAGATAATTCAACAACTATAAGAGGAAGAGGTGTTCTACAACCATTATCCATACCGAGTTAGCATATGGAAGAGGTCCCAATGGACTTTATCGCAGGTCTGCCAAAGTATGAAGGAAATAATGCCATCATGGTAGTGGTGGATCGACTCAAAAAACATGTGCATTTGTGCCCTCTCTACCATCCTTTTAAATCAAGAACAATAGCTACAACATTCATGGAAATAGTTTAGAAGCTACATGTAATCCACAAGATTATTATAAGTGATAGAGATCCAATTTTCACTAGTAATTTTTGGAAGGAAATATGTTCTTATTTAGGAATTGAATTGGCTCACAACTCCTCTTACCACCCTTAATCTGATGGAAAAATTGAGATTGTGAATAAATGTCTAGAAGGGTGTCTTCATTGCTTTCAATTCGATAAACAGACACAATGTGTCAAGTGGTTACCCTTAGTATAATGGTGGTACAACATATCCTTCCATACTTCATAAAAAATGTGATGACACTTTATGGCTACCATCCTCCATCCGTCACATCATCCTTGAAAGATAAAGTTAAGGTTCATGCAATGGAGTATCACATAGATCACTAACAAGAGGTTCTCCAACTATTGAAAGACAATTTGGCTATAGGAAAAAATAGGATGAAACAATAAGCAAATTAACATCATAGTGAAAGTAATTTTAAAGTGAGGAATTGGGTATTTTTGAGGTTAAAACCATATGAATAGATGTCCCTCAAGCAAAAAAATAATAACAATAAATAGCACCCAAGTATTATGGTCCCTATAAGGTGTTGTATATGATTCTAATTATGGATTACAAATTTGAGTTGCCTCTATGTTCACATGTATGTCTTCCATGTTTCTTTCTTAGAAAAGGTAATTGGTGACAAGATCAAAGTTAAAACTATTTTACCAAAGGTTTATGAATAAGGAAAACCATAGTAGAAGTTGAAACAATTCTTGACATAAGGATCGATAAATTATTGTAGTACCTAATAAAGTGGAATAACTTGCCAATAGACAATGTGACATGGGAATATGAGTTCTTCGTGTAGAAACAACCAAATTTACTCAAGTGTTGAGGGTAATATTTTTTTGAATGGGAGGTACATGTTTTTTTTACTAGGAGAATTGAAAACTGGGGTGGTGCACGTACTTGTACTACACGGGTTCGATTCTTGTCCGCTACCACTATACCCCTAGTTTCCCCAAAACTTCCTGCAAGCATGGGACATGGATAATATTGAGTGTGATTTGAACTCGTAACCTCTATTTTACAACATGTGACTTCGTATCAAGTGAATCGCCAATGATCCATGCGTGTGCGGGCTTAAGGGAATGTACATGTTAAGCCCTATATATTGTGACATTAAATTTTATTGTTATTGTATTTTTTGGTTAGATATGACCTTTTATGCAAATGGAATCACCATCTGTTCATACAAATCAACTATAGTGATAAAAGTTGTTTTGTGGATGTTTGAATCTTTGATTCTTTGTTAACGAACTGATTTGAAGTCATGCATAGTTCATAAATGGAATTATTGGTGGGTCAAAGTGGAATTGTAAGTTCTAGCAATGATAATTTTCAGTTAATCCATGACTTTGTTTTAGAAAAATAAAGTTCGTAAATGTAAAAAAGAGAATTTCATTACACTGTAATTCTTAAAACATATTTATATAAGGAAAGTAAGTTTGAATCCTGACTAGTTACAATAGCCTGGAAAGATGAAGTAAATATTCAAGTAAAAGGAAGTGGTATTAGAATGTTTATGATTCTTGATGGAATCATTAAATGGAAAAAACAACAATATTTCCATGTTCTCTAATTTAATATAGATATGGTATTGGTTTATACACAATTTAATTATGATATTGGGGAAAGTTATGTAGCAGCATTAGTTGATGTAAGACACATAGATTGGAATAATGAAGTCATATCATAATTTAAAGGGATTTTTTTTCAAAGATGTTGAACGTTGTGTTCAACCAAACTTTACATTAAATTTGGATGATAAACATATCTGCAATGCATTCCTGTTATGCATTGAGATACATTGTGTAGATTTGATACAAGGATATGTTTATGCAATGATTGGTGCTAGATGTGTATTTTGGTTATTGAATACAATCCCCCCTATTAAAATGAGTTACAAAGTATAATTTCCAATAGGATTAGTAAGGATTATGAGAAGTCAATATATTTATAGATACTACTGGATATCAATATTTTTTTGAATATTTGGAAAATAAAAATTCTAGGAGTACTTACTTAGGAAAACTCAGTTTTGTTTTAAACCTAGATGGATAGGAAGGTGATTAGTCAACATGGATTTAAATCCTTTACCAATTGTTACAAACCTACTACCAATCAATAAGCGATTGAAACTTCCTCTTCTAGTAGATCCTTCTTCCTCTTCCTCTTCAAAAGGAAAAGAAAAGTCTGTATTTCCTAATAGAGACACGTCAAAAAAATATGTACCACTATAAATGTATAATATTATAATAAAGACTATTGATCCCTCTCTAAAAATAAAGAAATGTTCCAGTAAAATGCATATGTTTATATCTAATCCAAGATCCAATACAACTATTCAGTGGAAACACCATGGAAAAACTTATGTCAATAATGGAAAATGGCCTCCAAAATCAACTTTTATGGTACTACTTTAGAAGAAAAAAAACCAGATACTAGATGTGATTGTTCCTATAGCTTAGAACATTCAGTAGATGCTTTCTTTTTTTTTAACAAAAATGAGTAATTTGTTTTTATAAAAGGATAAAAAATTCAGCAAGACACACTACAAGAAAAAGGCCCTTTGGCGAAGCTTATAGCGAATGGTCCTCTAAAAAGGAACCAAACATCAGTTTATAGCAGAGGTCAGTAGCAGAGGTGAGCGGGAAAAGGTTTTAGCGGATGATTTTTATTGGTGCATTAATACAATAACAATGCACTGGTGCGTATCAACACCAAACACACTGGTGCTGATAATAAATCATCTAGCACCACAACTAAAAACACCTTCTAACAAAATAAAATAATTTTTTACAACTGATGCATTTATTTTACAAAGGCATACCAGGGCAACACAAAATTAAAGGCACTGAAATAGGGTGAATGGATAGTGAAAAACATTGGATTACTGCAATTTTTTAATCTTTCCATTGCCATTGCGGTATGTCTAACCTATCACACCAAGTCGATAAAGACAACACCACAGTGCGTTAGGGTTAAAAATTTCCAAATTAAAAAACATGACTCTATTTTTTTCAAAAATTTGTTTGTAGTGCATTTTATATAACTAATCGCATTGGCACGGTATGAAATGAGCACCCCAAATTGATGATAAAAAATTGAAAACAAAAAAAAAGCATGACTACATTTTTTATTTCAAGTTTCTATTTGTGGTGCATTTGGTATTATCAACATCCTTGGTGCATAATGGAATATGGCACACCGAATTAGAGTTAAAACTTTTCAAATTAAAAAAAAAACAGTTATTTTTTATTTCAAATGTCTATGACAGTGTGTTTGGTATTATGAATTTCACTGCATTAGTGTAAAAACTTAAAAAAAACACTACTATATTTTTATTTCAAAATTCTATTAATGGTGCGTTTATCTAATAAATCACACTGGTGCATCTTGGTGTAGGGCGCATCGATGCATGGTTTAATAAAAAAATTACCACACCGAAAAAATCATTTTTACCATTATACAATGATTCTAAGCCCAACAACACCGATGTCGTACATCACATACTTAGACACCATGACATTCATGCTCCATGTGGCAACATTGTTGTTTCCATTGGATGCCGACTTGCAGTGGAGATTTCTGTCTAGCTATTTGCAAAAGCACCTACCTTAGATTAGCTAGATCTAAGGATAGAGTTCATGGTGCAAGGGAGGAGCTCAACCTTGACTATTACAATAAGCAACAAATATTTATTTTATTTTTTATTATATGATCTAACTAGGAATACATAAATACAAAATACCTTTCAATAAGATGGGCCACAATAGCTATTTGAGGATGTGATCCGATGAATCCCACGATCCTAGTCTCCATTTTTCTCCAACAAGGGTTGTCACAGGCAAACGGATCAAGGGTTACATGGAGTGAACTCAATGTGCAACGCGAGATGGTGTAGCGAAAGGTGGTGAAAGTGAGGATGTTCAGGAATCAAAAGTTTCATGACAAAATTTTTATGGAATTAAGGAATGTTTGCAGGTAGACCTTCACAATGTATATATAGGATGATCCAGGATTTTCTTACCCATGGTATTGACCCACTGCTTTTCATAGTGCATGGTATTTGTCAATGGTTTTGGACCCAATATCATTTTATGGTTTTTTGTTCCTTTTTGGGAGAATGAGGGTTATGTTTCAATAAGTTCCCAACTTCCCAGTATTTATGGGGGAAGGAATAATGATGTTTTGGACCATTTTTGGTGAAATTTAATTGTGAAGGTCAAAATGGAGGAAATGGAGGAAATAGTGGTTGGACTATGATGTATAATTATGGTTTGGACCATAGAGAGCTATGTGGATAATTTTTAGTGTTAACAGATTGCCCCTTGATGTGTGAGGGTAGGATCTCATCCTATGTATGACATACATACATCCTCATTTGAATGACAATGGCTTTTGATTTATATTACTTCTCAAAAATGGATGAGGTACATATAATATCAGACATATATATGGACGAGGAGGGCATACCCATGTTTGTATCAATTTCTCAATATAAAAATGGGGATCAAGGACCAAGCAATGGGAGTCGATCAATACATACAACCGATATTACATAATGGTGGCCTCAATGGGAGACTGAATACACATATTGATATGAAGAACCGGTACATAGAAACAATGGCATTCTCTTGGAATGAAATACCACAACAATAAATGCTCTGTTGAATCTGAAGGTGTACACAACTGTATCGACTCAATGAATAAGAGTCAAAATATCTGAGGTACAATAAACAACATCTTTTACTGGAGATACACAGAAGCATCATACTGAGAGGCTTCCGAACACTGTCTCCAACGTAGACCAGAGATCACAAGAGACGTGAAACTGTATGGGTCCCAAAGTAGACTCACCAATGTGCTATAGTAAGGTGACAACCAGGGTATTTGACCAAATAATGAAGGAAAAAGTACCCTTTATGGATATCGACAGTGTGATAATGTTGCTGAAGTTGAGCACATGAGACACAACCAGCCCAAAAGTCACTAAGGACTCCTTTCAAGTGGTTCAAGGAACTCATCAATGAGGTGGATGAAACCAAGATACAGGGACCACGGGGTATATATTTTGGAATATATGTGTTGACGTTGACAGAGGGAGACCTACAACTACCAAGGCAATGAGGTTTCGTTGATATAAGCGTGAAGGGGAAAACCATAGATATGGAACAATAATGGGATTGAGAAAATTAATGGGGAACATGGGAAAGAGAGTATAGGGGACTCAAAACTTCCTTTTTTTAGATTATAATGACAGGGTTGACCTGGAAGTAGATGTTATTGTTAGTTTTTCAACATTTAAGCTAGCATTATGTTAGGATCTTTTCACTGAGAGAATAACAAGCACATCAATAACATAAGCACATCACATGAGACAAGAGACACAAAGAGTTTTGATCGGGGAAACCATAAATGGAGAAAACCCCAAAACTTCCTCTAAGATAGTATCACCACAAGATGTAAAACCCCAAAATAGAAAGATGCACTCCAACAGCAGTAGTCTTCTTGTCCCAGTATATTTCCTTCTCCACTAGTGTGCCACACTTGAGAGAGAAAGTGATGTATTTCACAAGTGATAAATAGAGAGACTCTCACTCTCTATTTATATTCTTTTGTTCACTTGAATTGCATTTTCACACGTAGGCTTAACCTAACAATTACTACTTGAGCCTACACCTTAATTAGTGTATAATAACTCAAGTGCCTTGAAATTCTGGGGACTTACCTAATGACTTGATATGACTTGTTTACATTATTAATCTTCCCGATCGTAACATCGAGGCATGATCACATGACTCAAATACATAATAGAAACATCCCGGAATAAACATCGGGTTACAATACATAAGATACATAGAAGAATACATTCCGAAGTTACATATACATCAACACTCCCTCTTAACTAAGAAGGTATTCTTTCGACATGATTTTCAGCACTGGTCTTCTTCTCTGTATCAACTGGAACATCTTCGTCTTCAAGTCATCTTCATATTCAAGTCATCTGGATCTAGATCATCTCTCAATCTGGATCGTCATAGAACTGGATCTGGATCATCACTGGATCTGGATCTGGATCTGGATCATCACTCAATCTGTATCATCATGGAACATCACCACCGGATCTAGATCATCACTCGATCTGGATCATCATCACTGGACTGGATCTGGATTATCACTCGATATAGATCATCTCTCGAACTGGATCATCACTGCTGGATCTGGATCATCACTCGATCTGGATCTCCCAGAGTCATCATAACTGGATCTGGATCATAGCTCGATCTGGATCTCCTCTGGTCATCATCATGTGTGTACTATCTCGTCATAGGAAGTTCTACAAAGCCAACCCTTTTTCATGCTAGTTGTAGGCCTAGCCACCAGGTAGGTCTTCGCCCAGCACTTACATCTGACCTGCTCGTCAGAAAGGCACACCCAACACTTACATCTAATCATGTAGTAAACTACAATCACATCAGAAAGGCCCAGCACTCACATTCACCAACATGATAGGAAATCACATCACTAACATCTGTGAAATGGCTCTGCACTTATATCTGACCTACTCGTCAGAATGGCACATTCACCCAGGCCAGAACATATCCTACCACAATGATGAATGACTTTCACCCAGGCCAGAGCCCCTTCTACCACAATGATGAATGACTTTCACCCAGTCCAGAGCCCCTTCTACCATAATGATGGAATATTTTACACATTCACCCAGGCCGGAACACATCCTACCACAATGATGAACAACTCTCACCCAGGCCGGAGCCCCTCCTACCACAATGATGAGAGATTTGTGCACTCACATCTGACCTGGTAGGAACTGAATCCTACACCCTCATCAGAATGGCCTCCAGTCCCTGACTGAGCTACCTGGTAATGGACCAGGCGCCTCCACTCTCCCGGAGAGTGGCAGTAGCCCTTACATCTATCCTACTCGACAGAATGGCCAGCACTCACATCTGACATGGAAGGAACTAAATCCTTTAGCCATGAACATAATGGCTCAGCCCTTACATCTGACCTGCTCATCAGAATGGCTCTCTTAGTCCCTGACTGAGTGTTCCTGGTAACTGACCAGGTGCCTCCATTCCCAGAATGGCAGTCAGCACTCATATCTGACATGGAAGGAACCAAATCCTCTCACCATGACAGAATGGCTCAGCCCTTACATCTGACCTGCTCGTCAGAATGGCTTTGGATCTATAGCACTCATATCTGACATGGAAGGAACTGAATCCTCTCACCATGATAGAATGGCTCAGCCCTTACAACTGACCATGGAAGGAACCAATCCTCTCACCATGTCAGAATGGCTCTGGGTCTCATCACTTTCTCTTGGAAGGAACCTGGATCTGGAGAACACCAAGTCTCTCTCTGAAGTACTCGAACTTCAGCCTAGCCAATGGATTTGTCAATACATCAGCTATCTGTTCCTCCGTCGCAACATACAGGAGCTTCATTGCTCCTCTCTGCACCATATCCCTGATATAGTGATACTTGATCTCGATATGCTTCGACTTGTCATGGAACACTGGATTCTCTGACAACTTCACGCAACTCTGGTTGTCACAATGTATACAAGTAACATCCAACGGGAGATCAAATATATCAGACAGTAGCTTCCATAGCCATACTGCCTCACAACTAGCTGAACAAGATGCGACGTAATCTGCTTCAGCTTTACTCAGTGTCACACAGGATTGCTTCCTGCTAAACCAAGAGATCACACCTGATCCCATACTGAAGCAACATCCTGAAGTACTCTTCCTGTCAATGGTACTACCTGCCCAATCTGAATCAACATAACCCTCCAGGTTAATCTTCTGATTCACATCATACTTGAGCCCATAATCAATTGTACCCTTCAGGTACCTCTGAATATGCTTTGCAGCCATCAAGTGAACACTTCTCATATCTGTTAGGTACTGGCTCAAGGTGTTCACAGCAAAGCAAATATCTGGTCTCGTGTTCGTCAGGTACATCAATGACCCAATCATCTGACGATACATCGTAGCATCAACCGAATCTGATAAAGCATCACTCAATAGCTTCAGGTTCGATGCCATAGGTGTAGCCATAGCCTTGCAGTCCATCATCCCAAACCTCTTCAGGATCTCTACTGCATACTTCCCTTGTCCAAGGAAGATTCCATCTGTACTTTGCCACACCTCCATACCTAGAACAATAGTGCATCAACACATAACAGGAGCATCACTAGTCTTCCGCCTTCAACCTTGAAGCAAAGGTTGGAATCCACTTTACTCTCAGTAAATCCTAGAGTCATCAGTAATCTACCCATCCTGTTGTACCATGTCGAACCTTAGATCTTCTATAGTCACTCCCTCTGAAGCGAAGCATCATACTCCCTCTGTCTTCTGTGCTCCATGCACTGAAAAACATTCTATACTAGAGTGACAAGTAGCTTCCTATGCTACTAATATTCTATGTGACCATCTAGTGTATAGACTTGCATCTTCAACCTTGTAGCAAAGGTTAAGATCTTCATCAATCTCATCATGTATGTGTTTCAACTCTTACTAGCTGCAAATGTCTCTTCGTAGTCTAGGCCTTCCTTTCGTGAGAAGCCTCATGCTACAAATATTGCTTTGTATCCCACGATGTTTCCATCTACTACATGATGGAACTTCTCTTCAGGTCTCGATACTGCGCCCTGACATCATTCTTCTTGAACTGATCTTCCCTTTCTTCTGGAAGGTTCTACATCAATGATGTCACTGCATTCGTCATATTATTCTTCATTTTGAAATGTCATCACTTGCTCTTCGGAACAAGTCTTCATTCTTCTTTGCTTGTAGGCGATTATGTATGTGGCCTTTCCTACAAGTCAAATGTATTTGTAGGGTTAGAACATTTCATAAGGAATATTTATACTGGCAAACACTTATGCATAAATATATGATCATGCAACTACTTTAGCCAATACAACATTCATCCATATCTCACTGAAACTTTCTAGATGCCTTCCACTCTACTAGGACAACATTGAGATTGTGCACTAATCCAATATGTCAGCAAAGAGGTTTCATTCTAGATAAGTATTAATGGAGAGTTGTATAGCACCATGAGCTACTTACCCATCACATGCATATTAGTAGTATACTGTTATTAATGCAAACATCCTATCATGCATAATACATCAACTGAATATAAACAAATGCATAACAAAATAATATCATGAAATGACAATTGAATACTTATCTTTATTTGTTTCGTGGGTATAATCCTTGAGTCTTCAGCTTCATCGTCTTCTTCATTCATGATAGCATTATTTCTTATCCAAATGCTGAGGTGGATAAGAAGTTCTTCAAGAGTTGAGATCTTCATATTCCTCATTGATTGAGAAATCTTCTTTGGATGGTAAGAGCTTGATCTTCAGTTTCTCCCATCTTCTCTTCTTATGGGTAGAGATTCTTCTTCTTCCCAAAGTTTGCTGAAAGTAATCACTTCCTTCTGGAACACATTCCTTGAATGAATGAATTCCACGATCCTGGGAGGCCATTCAAGGTGGCCATCACCACTTCTGTATTCTTCACTTCTGCTTCAAGTTGTTCTTGATTTGAGAGACTCTTATGACTTCATGGTCTCTGCATTCTAGATCTTCACATTCTTCAACTGGTTTCTTTAGGTCATATTCTGATTTTTGTTCTTCCCTTCAAATAGCTTGAAATTCTGGAAGACCTTCAACATCTTTGCTTGCAATAGGTAGTGATCTGTAATGCACATGTGCAAGCCTTCTATGCCAAAGCTCATTTGGCTCTACTATGTCATGGATCAAGGCTTGTTCTGGATGGCCCTTCAATTTGTACAAGCCTCCTTCTTGTTCTCCAATCACTACCACATCATCGATAGTATTTCCTTTTGGCCACATGATAACTTGACCATCTATGAATGCAACTCGCATTCCTTTTGCATCAATGCTGAAATGGAGAGAAGGTTCTTCTTGAGTCCTGGAACAAACAATACTTCTTTCATTATTAG
>LPNX010076947.1:536037-629496 GCA_001517045.1 Pseudotsuga menziesii
ACCCCTAGGATAACAAGGTGGCTCTTATTGATGTAGGAATTTAACATTACTTTCCTAGATAGACCTAGAAGAGAAAATCAAGTGGCAGACTTTCTATCACGATTAAACAATTTTGGTGAGGTTGTTCTTGTTTCAAATAATTTTCCTGATGAACACTTATTTGTTGTTTTTGTTACAAATCCATGGTATGCTGATATAGATAACTACTTATCATCAGGAAAACTACCTCCCTCTATGACATCAAAAGAGAAGAAAAGAATCATTAAACAAAGTGCTAGACACATATGGTTGAATGGAGATATTTTCTATACATGATATGATATTATCATTAGAAGATGTGTTAGGCAAGATGAGGTTTTAGACATTTTAAAATATTTTCATGATGAACCATGTGGTGGCCATTTTACAGATAAATGAACAGCATACAAAATACTCAAGCTAGGGTATTATTGGCCATCTATTTTCAAAGACTGCAAGAAATATGTTAAAATCTATGATATTTGTCATAGGATGGGAAGAATAGTACCATCTAACGAGATGCCACTTCAGCGACAGGTTCTCATAGACCCATTTGAAAAATGGGCTCTTGATTTCATCGGACCAATTAATCCACCGTCAAAAGGAAAAATGTATATATTGGTATGTACGGACTATGTTACAAAATGGGTGGAGGCTAAAACACTACCAAGAGCCACATAACAAACAATAGTCAATTTTCTATTTGAAGAAACATTTGTTAGATTTGGAATTCCTAGAGAAATTGTTATGGATCAAGAAGCACAGTTTACTTCTAAGCTCATGCAAGAGATAGCAGATAAGTACAAAATCAAGCATAGGAAATCTACCCCTTACCACCCACATGCCAATAGCCAGGTAGAGCCCACCAATAAAACTTTGGAAACAATCATGAACAAGGAAGTTCAAATGCACAGAAAATATTGGTCAGACAAGCTTCATGAAGCTCTATGGGCATACAAAATTACTTGGAAGAACAATACTGGTTTTACCCCCTATCAGCTAGTCTATGGTAAGCAAGTGTTATTTCCAATTGAATTTTAAATTCATACTTTTAAATTAGAAGTTGATCTAGGGGTAGATCTTTCTGAAGCACAAAAAGAGAGGATAATGCAGTTAAATCAATCAGATGAGATGAGGCAGGCTGTAGTAGAACACACAATTCTGGTACAACAACAAAGAGTACAATGGCATGGTAAGTTCATTAAGAAAAACCAATTTAAGGTAGGAGACTGGGCCTTACTATTTGATTCTAAATTCAAAAATTTTAAAGAAAAGTTCACAACTCATTGGCTTGGTCCATATGAGATTGCATAAGTATATGACAATGGCTCAGTCAAATTACAAAAAATAGATGATGAAGCAAGTACATTCATAGTTAATGGACATAGGCTGAAAATATACAATAAGCCTGCCAACAAATAATATTTCCTACAATAGATTTCTCAACAGAGAGAGATGGAGGTCTTGGACAAAGACACTAGTGTTTCTCTTGAATAATTTTGATGTTATATATATATATATATATATAAAGAAAAAAATTGAAAAAAAAACAAAGTTTAGTTTTGAAAACTAGGCAATTGGCACAACATAAACTTGAATTTTCGTTGGAAAACCAAGTTTACTTGGCCATTGCAAATTCTCAAAAATATTTTTCCTAGTTTCTTACATATCAGTTTTTCAGTATAAATGACTTGAGGACAAGTCAATAAACATGGCTGAGAGGGAGAAGCATATCAAGTGTCATTTTTTGGAAACCTTCCAAGCCTCTTGTAGATGTCACAATTTGATTTTGCATCTTAGCATAGTTTCATTTCAATAAAAATCATAAGTTTTTAGAATTATAGAGGGACCTGAAAATCAAGTCAGATCAAAAGCAGAGGGACCTAGAAATCAATTCAGATCAAAATCAGAGGGACCTGAACAGTATATTCAATAGAAGAACTTGAGAAGAGATTAATAAGAAATTGCATTAAGCATTTCAGTTTGCAGAGGGACTTGATTTTTAAGCCTAACAGTGGGACTTGAGACAAATGCATGACAAGCCATCATACCTTGGACAGAAAGATACACCAAGCTACAGGAACCAGGAAATAATTGCATCATAGGAACATGTGAAGATATTCAGAGAATCAAATAAAGATTCAACAATCCAAACGAGTCACATCAAACAACATGAAGAGCACAAGGGATCAGTACGCAAGTCTATAAGGATTTTTTATTTTCATGTTTTAAAAAGTTGCATTATTCTTCATTTTTTAGTAAGTGACAAAATGCCTTTTTACCCTTATAGCCTTGAATATCTACCCATTCACTCTCATCCTCACCACTTGGATCATCTATCCATTCATTCCCCTACCCTAGGCATAAAAAATGGTAGTTAAAACCAAACATTGCAGGTCTTATGCCTAATTTGCACTCTATAGGGAATCTTCAGATTTCACTTCTTTTATGAATCACAGAAAAAAAATAAAATGATGAAATGCCATAGAATTCCTAAGGTTTTCATTTAAAAAAAAGAGAAAAATGAAATCAACATATTATACTTTTCCTTAAGAAATTTATTTGGTTCATAAGCATAAACATAGTGGGAAGTTTGGGATATAATTGCTAATGAAGTGGGAAAACACAACTTTTAAATATCATTACAAAAGAACCATTCCTTAATCCCCACGCAACTTGCCAAAAATTTTGCAGTTCAAGGTTCAATTCATGATTACAGTGGTAGTTTGCTAGCATTTTTCATTATCTCAGATTCAATTTAAGCTCTCACAATTGTATATAAGGTGTTTTATTTCGCTCTGTTTTCACGCTTGCAGAGACATTTATGAAAACGCAGAAGAAGGTGTGTTATTTTGCTCCATTTTCACATTTGCAGAGGAGGTTTGTTGAACACGCAGTAGCTATTTTTCAGGTTCACTTCATTGTTACAGAGATAGTCTATTAGCATTCTCCTTGTCTTGGTTGATTTGTTCATTTCCAGTTCAACTCTCACGAATGCAGAGAAGAATGTGAAACATGCAGAAGTCATTCCACTCTACTCTCACGACTGCAGAGAAGTATGTTGAACACGTAGGAGCTATTTTTCTAGGTTCATTCCCACGATTGCAGAGGAGAATTACTTTCAAAATTACAGAGGTAATTTTTTTGGAGATAGAAGTATGCAGGTGTAGCTGAGGGAAGGAATTATTCTCTGTGTAAACAACAAAAATATCGGAATGATATTTGCATGTACACATGCTTCATTGTGAATAATAAATTGCTTGAGGAGAGGTAAGCCTAATTTGAAACAAGAAATTTCTGTTTTTCCAGTTAAAATTGAAAGCATAACAAAGCTCTTAAGTGACATTCCAAATCTCTGAGTTGAGTTATATTTGAAATCTTTGCTGAAAGTAAAAGAAACAAATGGTTTCTAGGATAGAACCTGGGAAATTTGACTCCTCTGTTATTCATGAAAAAATTTTGGAAATTTTTGAAAGAAAATAGTGGATTCCCTTCTTTGAGAAATTGGATGCATATAATGAAAAGGTTAGTTGGGATTTTTCCTGTTCATTTGATGTAGAGAGGGACACAATAGGAAATTTTACTTTCAGGTTTTCTGAAGATATCTTGGCACAAACTATTGGATTATCTCAGCAGGGGGAGAGGTTATTCAAAACAAAATAGTTTGAAGAGAAGGCATGGGTACCTTTCCTATGTAGATCAAGGGCAGGTTTAGTGAAATGGAAGAAGGGGGTACCAAGGAGTTGGTTAATTCATCCTTGGGATGAAGTTTCATTTATTATTCAGAAATTCCTTACTTGTGAAGGAATATTTAGTATCATATACCTCTATCATATTAAACTGATGCAACATTTGAGGGCTCATTGTGAGATCAACATACCCTATTTTTTGCTACATAGCCTTTCCAAAATGGCTAAAGCTGTTTAAAAATGCACTGAAGACACTACCTCAAGCCTTTTCCATTGTGGGCTCATCAAAATTATCCTTACACATGAATTACAAAAGCAAAGTTTGACATGGCAGCAGTTTTTAGTTCATTATGAATTTGAAGAACCAGAGGATCACTTCAATGAAGGATTGAAAGAAGATGAAGTGTTAATGCTAACATACATTGAAGATGATATACAAGACTCTGAGGAAACACGCTCAAAACAACTTCAGAGAAGAATAAGAACCAAAATCATGATAAAATAAGAATTGCAATTCCAAGAAAAGGATAAAATCTTCACCACATATGAAAGAAGGTCAAGGAAACATCAACATGGACATAAAAAGCAAGCAACAACAAATAGCGAAGAGGAACAATAGAGGCACTATGCATACATAAAATCCCTAGAAATTCAAGAGAAAAATCCAATAGGAGAAATTGGGCAAATTAATGAAGAGGTAAATATCATCTTTGATAAGAAAATATCAAAATAAATATTGGAGTTAGATACTCATATAGTTGAGAAGACTCCAGTTGACAAACAAGAGAAAGATAATGAAAACATAGCCATTATTTCTTCTATCTCTGTACAACAAACCACAAAAAAAGAGAAAGAAGAGTGCTTAGAGAAGGAGAAGGAAAAATTTAGGAACAAATATGATGAAATTGGAATAGATATTGTTTCCAAACATCCTACAACAGGTAATAAGAAGAAGAATCTCTCTAAGAATAGTAAGAAGGTTGAAAAGTTAAAACTAGAAATGAAGGAATTGGAATTGGAAAATGAGAGATTGAGGAAAAAGAATAGAAAGCTTAGAGTCCAGAATATATAAATCTATAAGAAAGCATATAAATGGTATCAACAAAAGAGGGAACTCAAAGCCAAGTATCAAAGATTGAAGGTCCTTCATGAAGCTAAGGTTACTATTGATGCATCATCTCAAACAGGAGAAATGTCAGAGGCTTAATAGCAGCAGATAAACAACAGTTTTGTGCATTGGAATATGTAGTTTCAATTTTGAAGACACTCTTTATGCATGAGGGCAGGCAATACCTTCCTCTTGGGGGAGATGTTAGATACTATTTTGACACCTATTTTTGATGCCTTAACCCTTTTAGCCATCTCTTCAATCCATTATTTTTCATCCTTAAACCCTCCTATTTCACCCATAAAACCTTGAAGCTCATCAAACTAAGGTATAATTGTTGATACTCTTAAATAATCAAATTTTGTAGTTTTTAAAGCATTTAAATCTAAATTTTAATAAAATTACAGGATTTGCTAACTTCCCATAAATGCTCCTAGGTTTGGATATTTGCAGGATGACTGGGAGAGATTTGAAATATGTAGCAGAATCCTTGATGTCCAAGGATGGATTTATTTCCAACAACTTCACAAGATATCTCTATCAGGTGTTGAGTCAATGCGGGTCAAGGACAACCACCTGTGCTGCCAGGAAGCATCAAAACATGACAGTTTTAATATTTCAAAAATTTTCTCCTATTTTCATGGATCTGAGGATGAGCTTGGGGTTATGGAAATATTTCATTATGATCTGTATCAAGATTGTAGCATTTCAATTTTAGAACAAGTAGTAAAGTATTTGTATTTTTTCCACGTAAATCCATCCGACAAACTGTGTGAGACTCTGCATTTTTGGCAATAGAATTTAGATTTCAAACAGTTGTGAGTGAATTTGTTTTTCCATGGTATGAAATCAATTTAGTTGTTGGTGATCATATAGCTCTATGTGTGTGAGTGAAGTAGTGGATGGCCGACTCTGCTAAGCCTGCACATCCATTCCTTTATTGCTGCGTTTGGTATGTTTTAGTTTTCCTGTAGATGCAAATTTTGATTTTCCTGTAGATGCAAATTTCTATTTTCCTGTAGATGCACATTTCGATTTTCCTTGTAGATGCATTTTAGTATATTTATAGTTCTCCTGTAGATGCATGTGGTATGTTCTAAATTTCCTATAGATGCATTTTTGCTACAGGTTCCAATTAAATTTTGAAACCACATTCGACAATACAATTCCATTTCAATTTGAATGCAAGTGAGTCTTAGACTGTGTGATACAGGTAGGGTTTATGATTTGGTAGTAGCATACGTTGCTTAGGTTACTGAAGAATTGTTTTAGTTTTATTATAGAAATATTCTGCTGTTGAAGAAACTAAATACATTGTGGATTGACAGTTCTTGTAAAAGAACTCAGTGTTTTATGCTTTTAGCAATGGAATAGCACTGTTATAGTTTCTTTCATGATTTTTTACATTTTATAATTCATTTTTTAGATATGGTTGAGTTCAAAAATGCCAATGCATACATTTTTTGTAAGGGATTTTGGCAGTCCTGGACTTACAACCTTTAAACAGTTTTAGTTTTACTTCCGAAGCATAGTAGATTTCAAACTAGTCTAATTCTAAGTCCATAAATTTTGGATGTGTTTCTAAGTCTTAGGACACTAGGTTGACATTTAAAAATTAAGCTCCAATTTACGACAATAGATTGGGCCAACAGGGTGGAGGGGTTAGATCCACTCGCTCATGGGCAAAGGAGGCACCGTAGTGCTACGATATACTCATTACGATTGGACGTGGAGTGGTTATTGGAGGGGGTCATAGACGATGGGTGGCAGTACCTAGACGGAAATATGCGTGCTACAGAGATCCTATAGAGTGGATCTTTCTAATGAGGAGGATCATGGTTGCTTATGAGTATGTCAAAGCAACAACATAGGGGGACGTGCTGATGGAGGAGGAGAGCTTGAATGAGAAGGAGGACACTCATGAGGACACCGAGTCAGATGAGGTTGATTCAGACTAGCATCTTGTGATGCTGCCCCCCAATGAATTTGAGCATGGGGAATTTTGTATTATATGTATGATCAGACGAGAAATACTATGGAGCTTCTCTTTTTTGTACTGATTATGATGTTATGATATGAATGCACGTGGATGCATATTTTTGTATTTTTTTGTGTTTTATGAGTCTCTTTTTATAATCATGACTACGCCTATATGATGTATATGAAATATGTATGCATAACTATATGATGATGCATGATGCCATTTATTTACAATATGCAATGATTAATGTGCCACTCTAGAATGCCATTGGCCATTTTGTCCGCTACACTATTGAGAATTCTGGGAACATGCATGAATGAAATGGATTTGAAATGTCTAAGCAAGTGTCTAATGCGCATGAAATTTTTAAAGACACATGGATCGCGTACCCAATAGGAGTTATTCAACTGAGAAACAAGTAGCTAGGAGTCTAGGAATACACTTAAGGTGATGGATACCCAAGTGAAGGGTGGAGGTCAGGAGACCAGAGACACCATTGTACTTATCCTGGTTGTTGGTAGCAATAGAAACACACATTCTGTTGATACATATTAACTCATATGATGAGGAATAAATGACCCACACAACTGAGGCGAGATTAGGAGACCATCTACTTGCACCATTAAAAAACTAACATAATAGGGAAAGGTAGGATCCACCTAGAAAAACCAAGGAAACAAACTATGAGACTCATGGTAAAAACAATGCAAAACAGGAAAGAAAAACTCTGATACAAGGTTATTCAGGTTGGTCGAATTAGGCATAGAATCTCTTGAGGTAGAGCCCATTGCGGGGATTCTTCAATGTTAAATTCTGTGAAGCATAGGATCACCAGCCTACATGAATTCAAATAAGAAGAGGATCGAAGCCTATAGAAGAGAGAGAAGAATTTAACATAAAATTTTCATCTAATCATTGAAAAATTGCACACACATGGAGACAAAATTGGAATAATATGATTATATTCATTAATCAGTAATTAATATCTAATACAATGGCTATAAATATATGATATTTTGAATGCCTAAGATAGGATTCGAATCTACCAACTCAGACTAACTCTAGAGCTAACTCACTGCGGGAAAATCACCACTGGAGCTCAGTAATGCAACTCTGGATAACTAACTTAGTTTACAATCAGTTAACTGATGAGGGTAGGTGGGAAAAGGTGCCCACACTCCTTTCAATCATGTAAAATGTGCTAGGATAAATGATTATGATATAACTAATAGTAACTAGAGCATAACTAAACATAATTGATTTCCTACCAAGGTGTTGCAGCTGCAACAATTTCCCAAAATTCTAAAAAATTCGGGACCCTCCTTTTCTCTTGTTTTGCTCAGGTTCTTTGAGTTTGCTTGATTTCATTTATGTTTTTTCAAAGAATATTTTTATGCCAGTGCTGTTTTATGGCTTGCATTGATTTTTTGCCCTGCTGTTGGAAGCGTTTGAGACTATGAATCGGAAATACAGCCTGCCGTTGTGGAGAAGTAACAAGAAATCAAGTCTGACCCAAGGTTTCTAGCCTCCGATGCACTTTATTTGTTTTTTCTCATCATCGACGGCTTTATTGGAATACCGTCGGAACATTTTGTCTCCACTGTTTCCGCCGTCGCGGATGATGTATTACGAGCCCCGATTGTTGTATTAACCTCTTCCGATCCCCACCATTTTGACTTGCCAATCCTTAGTCTTTTAACTTCTGCCGTTGCGGCTCTATAAAGCACTATTCTTCCGATATAGTTTGATTTATATTTCCCGCTTGGCAGATATTTTTTGCCTAAGTCATGTTTATTTTACTTCCAATTTTGACTGGTCTGTGGAACTCAGTGTCTTTATGGTTTCCGCTGTTGCAGCTCTCCAACCAACTATTGGTCCGATGTCTTAGTCTCACTAACTCTGATGTGAAGTTTATTTCTCTTGCCGATGCCGCTGTGAATCTCATTGTCATTTCATCATCCGTCCTTGCAGAGATGCTGCTGACATGATCGCCGATCCCTTAGTCGTTTTGCCGCCTGATGGTTTTATTTTTCCCATCGATTATTTGTTTACCGGGATGTATATATTTGGGGGTTGGGGTTTATTTTATTTTATTATTCCTGCGAACTTGTGACCTGCGCTATCATTATTGTGTCGAGTAGAACATCGTACTCATTGTCGCTACCCCATTCCTAGGTGGCTCCGCCGTGGAGGTTTGCGGATTTTTCTCGCCAGTCGCACAACGCATTGCTAGGTAGGCCTTTATTCCCATTCTCCCCTTTTTCGTTCGAATGGTTGAACTAAGTTTGTCACCCTTGGTTAGTTCCCACCTCTGTAGTTAATGGCTACCTAGTTTTACTTTTTCAGCGCTTATATATAGTCTATGTAGATGGTATGGCTGTCCAGTGGGGGGTTTTTGTTTGCTTAATGATTAATTTTGCAGTCGTTATAAGTTTGCGACCCGCACCCAACTACTTGGGAAACCGATGCAGATGGGTGTTACACTATCTACACTAGTTTCCCCCATTATGTGTATGGATGTCCAGGGAGGGTAGTTCCCTGTTAGTTGTAGGAGGTGGGTGTTTTCTTGTTTATTTCAAAGATTCTAAGGGTTTGGTTTCCCAGTCTGTGGGTCGCGGTTTTGAGATGCTCCTCGCTTCAAATGAGATTGGGAATAGGAATTTTTGTGGGATCATAGTGCCAAAGGTGTAGTTGTGACTGTTTTCCTCGATGGGAAGGAGTTTTCTTCATTTTAGTAGGTTCGTGATGTTTTGAGTCGATTATGCAATATTTTGTAGTCCTGGGCAGGTTTTAGTTCTTTTGCAAATTCGTTGTTGTATAGGAACAATTGGTATTTAAATATTGCTTGTTTATTTTTCATAGCTGCAATCATGATTAGCATAAACGAGGTAAATGCTCATGCATTTTGTATCCATTATTTGAATATTATTTATGAATGGTTCAACAGAACCTAAAGGATTTTGTGTGTGACAGGGAAATCCTTCCGAATTCGAAATGTCTAAAAGGCAGAAGAAAAGGGCTCCTATAGTGGAGGAGGAACCCAATGTTGAAATTGTCACCAGGGTTGAATACACTTACGAAGACACCAGATGCATAGTTGGTGTGGAACTTGAATATAAATGGGGGGATATCTATAGACTGATAACACATCGGGAGGTACCTGATACCGGTTTCGAGGAAGAAAATTTATATGTAAATATAGAGAGATCTACCTTGATGAGGGTTGCTACTAGACCTGAGCTTTTCCCATGCTCAGAGGTGATTGGATGGATTCTACCCAGGGAAGATGTAACGACTATGATTTTGGAAAACGTTGACAAACAGGGTTATGCTGCTTATAGCCCTGTTTACACATCATTGGCCTACCACTTACCAGAAGCACAGGTGTACTTGACTGAAGACTGGCTAAAAAAAATTAATCTTGACCTAGTTGAGACACTGAAAATAATGTTGGTACCTAGAAAGAGTTTTAGAACTAGGCCATCAGGGGAAGATGATACTGCCACCTTAAGGACCCCCTATAGATTCATTGCCTTAATGTTGAACAGGATTTTCGGGAGAGCTCATGGTAAAAGCTTTAAGTTGGGGTGGGTGCCTATCATCTTCTATGTTGCAACCCAAGGTACCGTTTTCAACTGGGAAAACATTGTATCCAACAACCTCTCGGCCTGCATTGCTTCAGCATTAGGAGGGGTGTCTCAGAAGAAATCAAAGTTCTACATGAGCTCTATACTGATTGATTGCATATTATGCAACCAACCCTTCCCAAACCTGAGGTGTATTTGGGACTGAGAGAGAACACCAGTCTACTCAACGTACAAGCCATTGCGGGCACATAAGTACCACAGTCACTATAGAGAAGTGTGTGAACACTTCATTATGCCATTATATATATTGATTTTCTTAAAAGAATGCAACTGCATGTCGAAGGAAGCATTGCAGGTTATGGAAGAATATGCGGATTACTACTTAACGAAGGATGGATTGTATATCAGAATGTATGGATGCTCCAGAGCACCTTCACTACTGCCAAAATATGCCACTGATTATGTGGTACACAAGGAGGCCGTTAGGCAGGTCTTCTTAGATGGCATAGGGAGTTTTTTATTTGAACATAAGAAAGCAACTTATCCTCACTTACCATTCAGGTTGGGAAGCTATAAGTTCACAAGAGTCAAGAAAGCCGATGAATTTGTAGAAGAATTGGGGAAATAAATTTCCACAGGAATGATTCCCGAAATAAAGTGGCAGAACACTGCAGGGACGCAAATGTACATTTTGAGTATACAAGCCACTAGGATAAAGATGAATCAATCTTCCGAAATGCAGAAAACATAACTACATTAAGAAGAAGATTTAAAAATAAAATCACCACTAAAGGCGAGAAAGGACAGGATGAGCAGAAAAAGGCAGAGGAAGAAGAGGCTAGAAAAAGAGATGAAGATGCTAGGAGACTAGCATAGGAGGCCGAAAGATGGCTTAAAGGTGAGGAGGAAGAAAAGAGAAAAGCTAAACAAGAGGTAGCTAGAAAGGCAGAAGAAGCTGCTAGGATTGAAGAAGAAGAAAGGAAAAGGAAAATGGATGAGGAACTTAGGAAGCAGGAAGCAGAAAGGTTAAAACTAATAGAGCAACAAGCTTCCGATGCTGTAGAAATTCAGGTTTAGGATGTGGGTAATCCTGATGTTCAAGATCCCGAGGCAGCTACTAGCAGCACAATAGGACATGCTGTTGTCCCTACCGTAAGACTAATCCCTTTTGAGTAGAAGAAAGGGGAAGAGGTGTCGGACTTCAACACTATTTTTTACGACAAGGAAAGAAAAAGAATTGTGAAGAGGACCAAGAGGAAGGTCGAGACTAGGGGGCAGCCAGGTAAAATGATAAATGATGCAATCATGGTGTATGGGACAGACAAGGACCCAAGATTCACTATCAGAGCTGGAGCAGCATTGATCCATGCTTCTGAGGAGAATGTGGATCGGATAATGACTGATCTTGAATAGTCAAAGAAATCTACTGCCCAACTAAAGGATACCCTAAGAAGGGAGAGAGAGGAAAGTGGTATATTGAAAAGAAAGTTTGAAGATATGCAACATGAAATAAAGTCTTCAAAAGCTGAGCTCTAGTTCCTCCAAGTAGAGAAGATATCTCTGGAGGTTGCCCAAGAAAATATAGAAAAACTGCAGCAGGAATGTCAGGGGCTGAGAACTGAAAAGGAGGAGTTGAAAACGATATGTGAAAGCCTTCATATAGAAAAGGATCAGCTGCTTAGTAAGATAGGGGAGTTGGAGCTACAGAAAGCTGCCTTAGAGAAGTCAGAGAGGCAATCCTAGGTGTAGACAAAAGAGCTTAAAGAACAAGTTACTTCATTAGCAGTAGCTCTAGAAGAAGCCAAAGAACAGCAAGCTAACCTTCAGCCTTTCAAGGAGCATGTTTTAGCACAAAGGAGCAAGATGCACCAACTGCAAGTATCCATAGAAGAAGAGAGGTGCAAGATATTGCAGGTAGACAATAGACTGGAAGAAATTTTGGAAACATCTTCATATTTTGTGGACAGATCGCAGGACATTTTAGAAGTCACGATGGGAAGAATGGCGATATTAGAGGCCAATGAGGAAACCCCTGTGGACCTACCGAAAAAAGATCAACAAGGCCTGAGACAAGACTATGATTTATTGGAGTTTGCTATAAACACAGCCGAGGAATTCAGGAAGGCTGTAAAGAAGACAAAGGGAGCTTGTACAAAGTTCTGTAGGAGGCTTTTGATTACTTACAATTGTTTCCAGGTTGCTGCTAAACAGAGGATGGACACCTTTCCAGACCACAACCTATTTTTGGAGATGTTGCAAAGTAGATATCAGGAAGATGAACAAAGGATTCAGCACATCAAAACCCTAGACGAGCAGACCCTGAGAACTGAGGTAGCCCATTCCACAGTTAGTGTACAATTTCTAGAGGATCAACTTCTCCTGAGCTCAGCCAGGATCGAAGTAATAAGAAATCAGGTCGCTAAATTTGAAATCAATATTTGTTTTTTAGAACCATCTAAGTTCGAAAACATTGCCTCATAGGCTTCAGTATGGAAGAAGTTCTTGAACAGTCAAGTGGGGCCCTTCTCATAAGTGCTTTATTTGTTTGTTTTTATTGTAATATATTGTAAATTCTATAAGCACTTAGTGTAATAAAGTGTGGGAGGTGAAGCGTTGGGGAAGCCCAAGAGTCATTTGTGGGCAGCCCAATAGTTTCACTTTTGTATAAATATAGAGGAATTAGATAGGAGAGGGGATTTTTCTCGAAGAAACTTGTGAACTACTTATTGTAAGAGGAACTGCTTCATTTTGCAATAATAAAATTACAATTTTGCCTATTGGAGAAAGTGTTGCATGGAATGTTCAAATGTGATGAAATGAACCATGTTGAAGGGGAACTAATTCATTTTCAGCTGTGTTTCATTAACTATGAGAGCGTTCTAACTTTCTGAACCTATGTTCTTATTTGAATGTTCTCTGGTTTATTCTGTGATAATTTCCACTATGAGTAATGGATGTTTTAACAGATGACGAGCTATCTTGTTGTGCATATATTTATTCATTTTTATGTGTTTTGATTTCAAGAACAACTATCTGTGATTTATCTTAACATATGAACAGTATTACATTACTCATGAATTAATAATCTTGCACCCTAGGGATAGCTTAGTTAGCATTGTTTTTCCAGTTGTGTGTGATTTAGATGTGAGAGAGTCTAAGATGAGAGGTAAGAACCTGCGCATCACATTGTGACCACTCCTCGCATTCTTCATCAATCTGCATCTTAGATAGGCACTTGCATATCATACTTAAAGTCAAAATACAAAATATACACGGTGGACTGGGCCGCAACCGGTTAACCCCTTTGTTTTTGTTACTTGACCTACGGTAGCTGGACCGCAAACTGGATGGATTCCCTACACCAAATAGTCACGGGCTAGTTGGGAACGTTGACTGGGGAGAATCCCTTGCTGTTTTGGCCTGCAAATTTCTAAGCCTCAACACAAGGTCAACTGAAGGAGACTGCTGGTGGTACTTAGAGTGGGTTCCTAAATTATAGGGATTGGTCCCTGGGGCACCTAAAATCATGCAATCATGTTTAGTAAGTGGAATATTCACCCTAGGTGTGTTCCCCATGCACTAGTGGAGAAATGAAGACCTCCTAATCTAGGAAAATAAATAATCCGAGTATGTGGTCAAAGGGAGGATTAATAATAATCCCAACACCCCCCCTTAATCCCGACTTTGGACAACCTGGGCCCTGGCATCTAAGACCAAAGGTCACCCATACAATCTAAATGCAAAAAATAATAACTTCTTAGTAAAACTGAGGAAATGGGGAAAACCTCCCCTCAAAATAAGCAGTAAAATCAAGATGAAGCTTTCATATAAAAAAAATTTGAAAAATATTTCTACAATACTACTCCACAAAGATGCAGTTTGGAGAGTGATGGTCCTTGTGTGCACTAGCATCCTAGGAATGGAGGAATTTTCCTCTTTGGAAGAAGAGGAATATGCTCAACTTGATCAGAAACATAGACACCTGCAATATGTATTATGTCCAGAGGAATTTTCGTCTTTGGAAGAACATGAATCTGCTCAACTGAGGTAAATTGATGAGAGAGAAAAGGTGCTTGAGAATTCATACCATGTGAGGTAAACCTAAGAAACTGAGATGTTGTAGCCTTGAAATTTGAACCATGTGAGGTAAACCTAAGAAAATGAGATGTTGCAACCTTGAACTTTGAACCATGTGAGGTAAAATAATCTCCACATGCGAGGAGAAAGTGTCTAGGTGAATGCATGATGTCTCCAAATTCAATATCACTGTAAGGAAGTGCACATGTGATCATGTAGGAAGGAGGAGGAGGAGGCCCGGGACCATGGAGAGTGAATTATTGAGCTCCATAATATGGTATAGATTCCAAAATATCTAATGAATGACTATCCAACACATTAGTGCACTCATGAGAAGAAACTGATATAGAATCCCCAGCAGTAGAATTTTTGAAGGAGACTTGAGGTGCTTGATTTTTCACACCAA
This sequence comes from Pseudotsuga menziesii, assembly GCA_001517045.1. NCBI lineage: Eukaryota > Viridiplantae > Streptophyta > Pinopsida > Pinales > Pinaceae > Pseudotsuga > Pseudotsuga menziesii. Next base: position 550,904 of record LPNX010076947.1, read on the forward strand.
AATTGATGACCAAAACTACAAGCATGACTAGATTCTCTTAAAACTTGAAATTCAAACCAACTAAGGTGATATCATATCCAAGAATAAGGAACAAAGGTTCCAAGTGCACCACTAAGATGATAGATGCACTATGTTCTCCTTCTTCAACAAAACTCCGAGTATTGGTGCAAGAAATCATGTAGGAATTTTCTAAAAGCACTAGATCAATGAGGGTGAATGGATCACTCCTAAAATATGATATTTCTTACAAAACATACAAAGTATCACTTTTCTGCACACTAGCAACAATATTGGAGAGAGGAATCAGATTTCTCTTCAGCTCCTTGAGCTTTCATTGGAAAAATTTGCACATAATTTAGAATAGAAGAATCATTGGAGAATGACTGAGTAGGATGGAATGAGAGTTTTTCTTCAACAATGAAGGTTAGAATGTTTTCTTCTAGATCAACTGTATGAGAAGATGAGATATCAGAGATCTCATAAACTTCTGGAGCATCAAGAGAAGGAGCCACTATAAGGAGACTTTCAACATTTCGAATTGATTTAGTTGAAGATTTTGCTTCTTCTTCATCTTGAACAACATCATCAGAGAGAATTGAGTACGATAGATTTGAAGGAAGTACACTTGAGGAGGTGTTGTATTCACTCAAGGTATTATCTACTTCTTTCTGCACACCAAAATCTCTATCTAGATTTCTCCAGATATCGAATGGATATTCAGTAGATTCCATGAGATAATGCATATTATGAGTCATTACAATACACATTCTTGCATATTCTCTTTCACCATCATCTAACTAGTCTTTTGCATCTTTATAAGAGTCTTTACTAGCTCCAAAAGACACGTCAAGGAGATCATTTCTCACAATATATGCAACCATCTTCAATTTCCACTTAGCATAGTTGAATGGTGATAGAAGGGGAACTCATCTTGAATCCATTTTGAAGTTGTACAATAGAGGTTTCTGCTATTTTCTTCTTCAAATTCTAGAACAACTTTGAATCCAAGAAGCTGTACATGTAAATCAAATCATGTATGTAAGTTTAAATAAAAACTCAAAAAACGTTATTGATGTCATGTTGCCAATTCAATAACAACTTCTTCTACAGTCAACATAATCAAATTCCGTCAAAGACCCATTTGAGATATCAAAGAGATATTTGAAATCATATAAGGAACCTTACCTACATCATCATGTGGAGTGAGAAATATCAATCCTAAATAGAGGGTACGGATGCACACAAGCTATTGCAAACCTCCGATATTCAACTAAAGATATCTCTCAAACCAGAGACTCAAAATGAATTCCGCAAAAAACCTATTTCAAATAAGGGAAAGAAATTTAAAAAAATATATGGTAGGCCCTATAAGATGACCCACAGAGGTCATGGTATCTATTCAAAGTTGGTTCTGATTTTCAAATTTTGTTGTTGAAATTGTACCTGCAAAACAAACTCTTATTTGAATCAATTTAGCTGAAACACTCTTCACTTTGACATTTGCACTTTCTGTGAGTACATCACACTTGGATATACTTCTATAGACGTAATCCATAGGGATTGTTATGACTGGATATTGTTCTTAGTCTTTTTAGTTTATATATGTTAATTTTCAAAGTTTTGTTTCCTATTATTTTTCATTTTTGGGTTTGTTTTGAAGATGAATAGTGGTTAATACTTTTCGTTTGGTTTTATAGGATATAGTTGTTTTGATTTATTTTATTTATTTTAAAAGTTTTTCTTTTTGGCTTATTAGGTGTTATATATCATTTAAAGTCCAAAAAAATTATATTAAAATTTATTCCAAGCTTTATCTTTAAGACCTAACCATCATTTTTGAATCCTTTGTCAAAATTTTGCATAAGAACATTCCTGTAGTGCAAAAGTCAAGGTTAATGCAATAAGGCACTGCAAGAATCTCAAATCATTGGAAAGAATAGTGGATAATCATGGCTATTGCAGAGGTAAATATTGGAAGTTTTCAGACACCTATTGAATACATAATGATGCATGTTCATAACCCCAGTCCATAATCATGACAAGTGTATGAGGATGTGTAGAGATCATTGAGAGAATCATGGTCTGGATTGACACAATTTTGGTTGTGTAAGGATTATTAGGAAGATCGTGGTATTTACTATAATGGTTTTGTTTTGATTATGAGTTTATGGTTGTAGAAAAGGAGGTTTTAAAATCTTTGAAGATTCTAAAGGAGTACACAGGTGAGGTTACATCACAAATATGAAGAAGAGTGGAAAGACTAACATATTTGAACCTGCTGATACGAGTTGGGAAAATGATTTTCCTCAATGTGCAACATTATTCAAAAGGGTAGGATGGTTTAGTTTCTTTGAAAGAATCACAGGTTTAAATCTATAGGTTTCGTATCGTTTCACCTAGGGTTTCATTACGAATACTATTACTTTTGATACTCTTAAGTTTGAATTGACAGAGGAATTAATAGCCAAAGCTACAGATGTATCAAGAGATGGAGGGTTATGGTTCAAAAAGATCCCTTTTAGCTTTAACCCAAAGGATTTCCTGTTACCAGAAATTGAAGCCCTAGATTGAGGAAAAGGCGTTCATTTGGACAAGTTTAAGCATGAATGGAAGGAAGCTATTGGAATTTTACAGAGTTATGTCACATGCGAAGGCATGTTTGATTTTGTTTTTAAATACCACATTAGGTTTCTGCAACATCTCAACCAACAGTAAAAAATGAATCTACCTTTCTTCTTCTTAAAAAGTCTCCAAAAAATGTCTAACAGAATTAAGGGGCACATTGACCATACACACCAGTCTATTTTTCATCATGGTCTGGTAAAACTAATTATCTGTACAGTCTTGCAAAGCAAGAACATGACTTGGGACCATTTCCTATTTTGGTCAGGATTTTCTAATGAACAAGAAAACCAAGTAAAGAAAAGCTTGATGAATAAGTAGTTTGGATTTGTTAAAAGGTTCAAGAAAGAGTTAGCTGATGATCTGGTGCAGGCTAGTGTTCAAGAGAATATTCCAGGTCAGTGATTCAAAGAACTTGTGGATGAAGATGAAAGAGAAGCACTTGATGACAACCAAGATCAAGTTTTGGAGAATGATGAAAAGCAGCAGAGATCTATTTGAAATCATGAGGAAGAGTTAGGTTCAATAAAGAAAAAACAAGGTTCCATATGTGTACAGGAAATCACAACAAAAGTTCCCGTTGTATCTGAATTAAAGGGTGATAGTTTACAAGTCTCAAATGTAAAGCTTCAGAATAAATCTCTTGTACAGGTCGAAGAAATAAAGTGGAGGTCAAAAACTAGGGCTCAAAACAAACATAGTCTGAATATGAAAAGAATCCTAAACCCTAAATTAAAGGAAGAAAATATTACAGTGATCGAGGATTCTTCAACTAAAGAAGACATGGGAGGCGAAGAAGAGTTAATCCCTCGGCAAGTTTATAGTGAGGAAGAGAATCTAGTTTCATTCGAGCTATCTCAAGGAAGAGATAAGGTTTCAGAAGAGCCAATCACTTTCAGTATTGAGCAAGGTATGACTTCAAAGGTTCCTTTTGTACAGGAAACAGTGAAAGACAAGTAGGAAGATGACCTGATTTTCAAGAAGTTTGACATTTCATGGATGACAAATCAAGGCTCTACATTACAGGGAGAAGCTCACATGGACTCAGAAATTGAGAATCTTAAGAAAACTGTGGAACAATACAAATATCAGATTGGTTTTCGTGGTGATATTAATGATAGATTGGTAATGAAAAACAAAAGACTAAGAGAAGACCTTGATGACATCAATACACACTATCAGGAATTGATATTTGTCTCCAAAGAGGCGTTGAAGAGAAAAAGGGAGATTCAGAGCCAGGCTGATAGTTTAAATCAGAAAATTCAAAAACTAAGCCAACATACTGAATTGTTATTAAAGAGGATTAAAAGTTTAGAGATAGAGTAGGATTGAAGTAAGAAGCAGTCACATTATTTAGAAGGAGTTTCTATGTTAGCAGAGGTGGCCAAGAATTTATGAATGCTTCTAGTGGCCAGGTGTCAAGTAGTTTAATTTGTTAATAGTTTTGTATTTTTGAAAATACAACTATTTTTGTAACTAGTTCGAACTCAGACCTAAAAGTTAGTTTTGACAATTATGTAACTATTTTAGTTGGGAAAGGATTAAAGTAGGAAAGAAAATAGGGTTCAAATTTTGGTGAAAGAGGAGGCTTTAGAGCTGCTGTATGTCAAGCTAAGACTCAAAACTCTCATGTAACTTTGAAGAATATATATACATACTTATAATCCATTGTTATCTTTTATGGTGGTTTCATTTCTGGTCTATTTGATCAATCAATGTATAATTTCATTTCTTGTTTAATGTGTTTATTAATGCAAGTGCTTATATGTTGTAGATGAAATCATTGATGTATTTTCATCTCAGTCTTTATTATTGTTTCATGATTCAGTACTTGTTTTAGTTTGTTGAGGATTTTCCTTCTTATTGATAAATTTTCAAACCAAAAACCACAAAAACCAGTTTCATTTTGCTTTTATTTTTTAGATTGTTCTAGCTTGTCCTTCTAGTAGTCTGGGAACAATTTCTAGCACAAATAGGGAGGAATACAATTATTCCAGGAATGATGTGGAAACTCAATGGCTTCTAGTGCATCAATGGAAGTTTTTGAGGTTCGAGGTAGACATGGATACCCGCTCTGGTACCATGTTAAATTCCATGAAGCACAGGATCATCAACCTGCATGAATTCAAATTAGAAGAGGAGGATGCAGAAGAGAGAATAATTTAGCATAGACTGTTTAATTAAGCATGACAAAATTACACACACATTTAGACAAAATTGGAATAGTATGATTATATTCATGAATCAATAATTAATATGTAATACAATGGTTATACATATAGGAGAATTCGAATTCCTAAGATAGGATTCGAATCTACCAACTCATACCGACTCTGGAGCTAACTCAGTGCGGGAAAATCACCACTGGAGCTCACTAATGAACCTTTGGATAACTAACTTAGTATACAATCAGTTAATTGATGAGGGTAGGTGAGAAAAGGCACCCACACTCCCTTCAATCATGCAAAATAGCACTAGGCTAATTGATTATGATCTAATTGATAGTAACTGGAGCATAACTGAACATATTTGATTACCTACCAAGGTCAACTAAAGGAGACTGTTGGTGGCACTCAGAGTGGGTTCCTAAATTATAAGGATTGGTCACTGGGCACCTTAACTCATGCAATCATGTGTAGTAAGTGGCATATGTCCCCTATGTGTGTTCCCCATCCTCTAGTGGAGTGATGAAGACCTCCTAACCTAGGAAAATAGAAAATTAGACTATGTGGTCAAAGGTAGCATTAATAATAATCACAACATTAAAGAGGCGACTGTGAAAGTCAGTGAGGATATTTTCCCCCTTGTTGAGACAATGATGGATGACATAAGGTCCATACCACATGGATTCTAGCTTCCCTTTTCCAGTCTTATTATGGGATTGATCGTAGACGAGGACAAGGTCCCCCTCATTAAAGGTGTGTGGATGGACGTGGGAGTCATAATGGGACTTTGACTAGGCCTTAGCCACTTTGACCATTTGGAGAGCAGTGCGATGGTCCTTATCATTTTTTTCAAGCATAAGTCGGCATATTTACAATGCTGGAGTATTAGGTAGAAGCTCAATGACAAGGTGAAGTGACAAAATCTAGCATTCAATGGGAAGAATCGACTCCACACCGTGGAGTAAATGAAATGGGGTAAAACTGGTGGTGGTTTCAAGGATCTCTTCTTCATTGTGAAAGTGGCGCATGGATAGATAAGAGGGATCTTTTGTGGTTGAGGAGGGATAAGGATGGCTAGAAGTAGAGCTCATATAAATGGTGTTTTTGGTGTCCAAGGAGGAGGTTATAGGGTGGATTTCCTCAAGGACAGTGATTTCGGACTCACAAGAGTGTTTTGAAGAGTCATGAGGAGAGACCGGTACTTGGTTAGGTTTGGGAAATGATGGGAATAATGATTGTATAGGCCAAAAACTGCACATGAGTGGTTTGTTTGTATTGATTTGTTCTTAATCGTAGGGATGGTTGGTACATTGACAACTTGAGTGTTGTCGGTCTCGACTACTGTGCGCATGCGGGTGCGAAGGAATGGAAAATCAGGACAATCTTGCATCACATGGCTGAGTACATCACATAAATCACAAGTAGGAGGTGGACGTGGTTCTATTGAGGCTTTTAGTGCCTTGCCCCCAGTCTTCATGGGAGGAGGGGGTGCAAAAGTAGCTGCAGAAGTAGTCAGTTGTGTACCATAAGGTGGGTGTGACATCGTCTCAATAGGGTGGATTGGTTTCAGAACAATTTGCGGTGGCAGGGTCGGGGAGGGTGGATCAAGATACCATAGTGTAATTCCCAAAGTGAATATTTAATGTCCCCATTCTAATAATTTCATAGCAGGACAATTCCATCAATCCTACTAGTTCCCTAGGTTGGATGGATACATTTGAAATTTTAATAAGGGAGCTAATAAATGATGTTTAGACATTAGAATTGAATAAATATTTAATAATGGAGCTAATTAAATAAATACAAGATAAAATTGAAGTGGCAATGGATCATGGAGGCACATGGAGATTATGGGGCCCACACAAGATAGAATTTATGTGCCAAATGTCATCCTCTTCTTGCAATTTCGAATCCATGGGAATCATAATGTTCTTGGATGAGTTATAAGGCTAATACACTTAGTCATATGCATCATATTTCTAATTTTTAAGGAAATTTAACTTACATGGGATAGGAAGAGTCAAATGGGAGCTTCTTGGACACTTGCGCTAGATTCCCTAACATCTATGACATCTATGACACCAATGATGAAGATGCTATGACATTTATGACATATTGCAAACTTGTAGGATGAAGTATGACCATTATGACATGTCATGCATAAATATATCAGCCAAGAAGGCGCTCATGTGAGTTGGGGAAGCTCAATGGGTCCCTACTTGAATTGGGGGAAGATGGAAGGCTAGGGAAGGGAGGACACATGGAAAATCTTGATCACACACCCTAATTCGAATTGGATTGAGTTTGTGGATGGATTGTAAACCTTATAAGGCTAAGTATTTTTATAAAATACAGGGATAAACCAAGAGAAGGGATTTTTATCATTTGAGAAATTGCATTTGTGAAGAGAGAGAGCCAGTGGATGACGTTTCTTGCCTTAGCCAATTTCGAGGGTGAAAGATTCCCATCCAAGTTGGTGTTTGGAGAGGCCATTCAGGTGTTTCATGGAGATTTAATGGAGTTTTTATTTTCAGGTGTAAGCTACAAGGAATCTCTTGGTTTCTTCTAGTGCAGAACATTCTCTCAACCATTTCCAGTCTTTATTGCATATTCTTACTCATGGAGGGATTGTGCTTTGGGTGAGCTATTATACACTTTGGGAGAGATTATCATGGTCCATTTATGATTTTAATAATATAAATATACTATTTTATTCATATTCATAAATTATCAGGTCGAAATACCAAATGGTTGTACGTAAAAGTGATTATTAATGAGAAAACAATGAACATTTCCCCACTATATTGATGTATGCCATTGTAATGCTAATGATTTCGAATGAAAGAATGTTTATATAATATATTTATGGTGTATTGACTTCCATTTATGAGTATTACAAGTTTCATATCCATCACTTAATAATTTGAAGTCATCTTACTTAGTTTATTTGCATTTGGAGAAGATTTGGTGCCATTTCCCCAAGGGTCAAACCAATGATTTTGTAGATGTTTGGGAGAGGGTTATAACAACATTTATAAAATGAATAATGATGCAAATTAGACCTTAATAATTTCCCTTAAAAATACTATTCCTCTTTTCATAAATTTGAGTGGGTTTGGGAGCACTTGGAAATCCATTTTTAACATTTACCCTTGGGGAATTGGAACCCCAATTTGCTAGTGAAAACTCCTACCTTGGCCAGAATATTAAACAAGTTTGAAGAATTATTTTTAGGGTAATAAATAATCCCTGAACATAATATTAAATTATTAATATCATTCATACACCTTCTCGGAATATTTTGGGGCATTTGGGTCAATTTGGAGACGTAGACATCAAAACTAGTCAAAGGTCGAAATAGGGGAAAAAGTGAAAAATTGGTCATTGCAATAAAATTTCTTAAAAAGGGACATTATAAGTGGGATCAGATCATGGTATTGAAACCTTATGGTATTAAAAAGGAGTCAAAGAAATAATCCACCACCCTTAGAACCTAAAGCTGAAGGTGTTTTTGTTGAAGAAGAAGAAGTAGAAGAAGAAGAGGTACATTCTGCTGAAACTATGACTAACAAGGGGAAGGGACTCCCCGATGATAAGGAATAATATATTAAACTCATGAAACATATATTCTATGACATAACCAAGAACATGACCCAACATCTTCTGAAATGATTCGAATTTATGGCTAGCCAATTTGGAAGCAAAGGAGTGATAGGAGGTAGAAGTAGTTCACAACCAGAAGAAAAGAAGACAACGGGTGGGCATATTTTCTCAACCACAGGACCCCATAATAGACCCAAAAAATTTCATAGCACATGAAGGCCTACTACACCTAAATTTCTTATACCCAAATAAGATCCTAACATTCAATTTGAACTTCATATAATGGCGAAAGAATGGGATAAATTGGATGAAGATTGTAAGGAAAGTCTACCATTTGATCAGTATTTTATTGTTGCAAACAAACGCAAAAAGAGGGAAGATAATAGGTCTCTATACCAAAACAAAGAATTAAGTTGTGCCATTGGTAAAATTGCACTCCCTACTTTTGATGGTTCCTCTCAAAGTTCTGCTAACACTTGGGTGCAAAAATTAGATGTGTATTTTTAGCTGAATCCAATGGTGGAAGAAGATGCCTTAAAAATGGCCATTTTACAATTGAAACGAGATGCCAATGAATGGTGGTTAGATGGCCTGAAAAATTTGGGTGATTATAATGTTAAAACATATGGAGAATTTATTGACAGGGTACTAGATATATTTGAGCAAAAAGATCCAGAATTGTCTTTCAAAGAAGTAGCCCAATTGAAGCAAGTCAAGACCCCTACTGATTATATGATGGACTTTAAAAAATTATCAGTAAAGGTGGCTGATGTGTATATGGGAAGGTTAGAATTGCTGTTCACTTAAGTTTTGGCTGAAACATTAAAAGTTTTGGTCAAATCCCACAATCCCACTACATTAAAAGATGCAATGAGCTTGACTAGAGATCTCCAAAATGTGCTTCCTAGAACAAGATTTCATCCCAAGCCTAACTTCAGATTTGAAAAGAAACCTTGGAAAAGAGATGCACCTGATAAGAATCCTTGGAAAATAGATTCATTTGAAAAGAATAATAAATAAGGACTAAACAGAGATGAACTTCAAAGAAAAAAATGGTCCTTCACATGCTTTCAACCATGGACACCAGGGCATAAATGTACTAAAGGAAAAGCTCGATACATAGAATTATTTTCTGAGAATGATGAGAATGAAGGGGGTATGGATGAATAAGGACAAATTTAATATAAATAGGAGGCATATGATACAACAGTTGAAGAATAAATACAAGAAGAAAATCATCCTTCACCGGACAAAGCAAGAATGGCAGTACTTTCAGTTGTGCCTCGCTATCACACTATTCAATGCAAGGGTGTGGTACTAGGACAAAGAGATTAAGTTTTGGTAGATGGAGGAGCCACACATAAATTCATTGATTAAGTGATGGTGGAGAAAAGGAATATACCTATTTAACCATTCGATGGCTTCACAGTGGTCATTCCTGGTCACAACACAATGCAGTGCAAAACATGGGTTCCAAAGCTGCCAGTGACCGTCGGTAACTATACTTTTGTTGATAGTTTTTATGTGGTTGATGTTGATGATAATAATGTGGTTTTTGGAGTGAAATGGATTTATTATATAGGGGAGCATACAGTAAATTATCAAATTCCTGAGATAAAATTTCAAGATTCAAAAGGTGTACTAAGGGTTGTAAGAGGGCGACACACTTACAAATCAAGTAGTGACTTGCAATAGTATGAGATATATATTGAGGCACGGGGACATAGAATGGGCTGCTAAATGTAATATCACATATACCAATCCAAAAATAAATGTTTTTGAACACCCAAAGGAGATAGAGAAACTATTGCAAAAGTATGAAAAAGTTTTTAAAGATCTTCCACATGGTAGACCACCTGATAGGGGGGTTGAGCACAACATTGTTTTGGAGGAGGGTAATTTAACCATTAAAATACCACCTTATAGACATCCCAAGAAATTTATAGATGATATTTATAATGCCATCCAAGAACTCTTAGATTTGGGACTCATTAGACCAAGCTCTATCCCTTATGCTTCTTCAGTAGTGTTGGTAAAGAAAAATTATGGAACCTTGAGGATGTGTATAGATTTTAGAGATTTGAACAAGAATACCATCAAGAATAGGTATCCTATTCCTAGGATTGATAAGATAATGGATGAGCTATTTGGAGCCAAATATTTCTCCAAAATTGACCTTAGATCAGGTTATCACCAAATTCAAATGAAGGAAGAAGATGTGCAAAAGATTGCTTTTCGATGTCATTATGGTCACTTTGAGTTTCTTGTTATGCCATTTGGATTAACTAATGCTCCAGACACATTTCAAGTATGCATGAATAGAATATTTTGCAAGATACTTAGAAGGTTTTTTTTTGTCTTCTTGGATGATATTCTCATTTATAGTAAAACTTGGGAAGAACACTTGCAACATCTTGAGATTGTCTTGAAAACTTTGCAAGAATAGTCCTTGTTTGCTAAGATGTCTAAATGTGAATTTGGGATGAAGGAACTATTGTACCTTGGGCACGTTATTGGGAAATAAGGAGTGAAAGTTACACATGGAAGAAATCAGGGCTATCTTAGAATGGGAATCACCAAAAAACATCACCGAATTAAGAGGCTTCATTGGAATATGCACCTATTATAGGAAGTTTGTGAAAGGGTTCTCCAAGTTGAATTCTCCACTCACTGATTTGACTAAGCAGGATGATTTCAAGTGGGATGAAGATGCTGAAAAGGCCTTCAAAAAAATGAAATAGGTAACGAGTAGTTGTCCCATACTTGCATTGCCTTATTTTTCTAAGCCAACACCCTATAGCCTTTGAGAGAAGAATGTTGCAGCCTCATGAAAAAATTTACTCCATATATGAAAAATAAATGTTGGACATCATGCATGCATTGGCCAAGTTTCGACAATACTTGGTAGGAAACAAGTTTGTGGTGAAAACTCACCACAATAGTCTAAGGCACTTCCTCACCCAAAAGGATCTAAATGAAAGGAAAAGAAAGAGGGAAAGAAATATTCAAGCTGATGATTTTGATATTGAATATGTGAAATGAAAGAATAACATTGTAGCAGATGCATTATCTCGAAGACCTTTTTCTCTCATGGACATTGCCAAGGATTGGAAAAACATGCTACTAGTTGAATATGACAAAGATAAATTTTCTTGTGATGTATTAGATGGAATCAAGGGGGGTGATAATGATAATATTTTTAATGGGATGATATATTATAAGGGAATAATTTATTTGGTTCAAGATTCAGATCTCAAGTACAAAATTTTGCAAGAAGCACATGATCCCTCACTAGCTGGCCATCCTTGGATCTTCAAAACTTATAGGCAATTAAGGCAAAGATTCTTTTGGAAGGGGATGAAGGAATATGTTCAGAAATATGTGAATGAATGTAAGGTATGTCAGTAAAAAAAATCAGAACTTACATGCCCAACTGGTTTATTGCAACCATTTCCCATTCTGGAGCAAAAATGGGATAGTATCTCAATGGATTTCATCACTGGTTTGTCCAAATATTTGGGTAAGGATTGAATATATGTGGTAGTGGATATATTAACAACATTTTCTCATTTATTTTATGTTACATCATCTTTTAGTGCTGCACAAGTGGCTGATATTTTTTTCAAATATATCTTCAGATTGCATGGGCTCCCCAAGAGCATTGTAAGTGATAGAGATAGTAGATTCATGGGTTCTTTTTGGAAAGAAATTTTTAGATTGGTGGGAACTCAGTTGAATCCAAGTACAAGATATGATACACAAATTGATGGACAAATAGAGAGGGTGAAAGAATGGTTGGAAGGGTACCTAAGAAACTATGTGGGAGAGCAGCAAAAAGCATGGGAAAAATGGCTACACTTGCGTGAGTTTTGCTACAACACTACTTTTCATATGTCAATAGGGATGTATCCCAATTAAATTTGTTGAGATGATATTTGGTGATAGTAGAGCTACAAAAGCTAAATATTGGTTGGAAGAGAGCCAAGAAATTTTAAAGCTTTTGAAGGACAATTTGCAGGTTGCCCAAAATCAACAAAAACAATATGAAGATAGACATCGAGAATAAAGGACCTTTCAGGTTAATGATTTAGTATATTTGAGGTTGCATCCATATAAATAAAAATATCTCAAAAATAATGGAGCAGAAAAGCTAAAACCAAGATACTATGGCCCATACAAGGTAGTTCGGAATATTGGGGAGGTAGCATATGAATTAGAACTTCCAAAAGGGAGTAAAATCCATAATGTATTTCATGTTTCTTGTCTCAAGAAAGCTCTTGGTCAGAAAATTGTCACTTCATAAATACATCCTCCTTTGGATGATGAAGGTTAGCTCACACTTGTTACGGAAAATATTTTGAAGATAAGGGAAAGGAGATTGAGAAGCATAACTATCAAAGAATACTTAGTACAATGGAAGGATCTACCAAGTGAAGATGCCACATGGGAAGAGGAGAATATTTTGCCGCATCCAAATCTAAAATTTCTTAAGGACAAGCAATATTGGGTGGGGAGGACTGTAATGTCCCAATTCAAATAATTGCATAGCAGGACAATTCCATCAATCCTACTAGTTCCCTAGGTTGGACGGATACATTTGGAATTTTAATAAGGGAGCCAATAAATGATTTTCATACATTAGAATGGAATAAATATTTAATAATGGAGATAATTGAATAAATAAAAGATAAAAATGAAGTGGCAATAGAGCATGGAGACACATGGATATTATGGGGCCCACACAAGCTAGAATTTATGTGCCATATGGCATCCTCCTCTTGCAATTTCAAATCCATGGAAGCCTAATGTTATTGGATGAGTGATAAGGATAATACACTTGGAAATATGCATCATAGGTCAAATTTAGAAGGAAATGTAACTTACATGAGAGAGGAAGAGTCAAATGGGAGCTTCTTGGACACTTGGGCTAGATTCCCTAACATTTATGACATCTATAACACCAATGATGAAGATGCTATGTAATTTATGACATATTGCAGAACTGAAGGCTGAAATATGACAATTATGACATGTCAAGCCTAAATATAGCATCCAAGAAGACTCTCATGTGAGTTGGGGAAGCTCAATGGGTCCCTACTCAAATTGGGGGAAGATGGAAGGCTAGGGAAGGGAGGACACATGACAAATCTTGAGCACACACCCTAATTTGAATTGGATTGAGTTTGTGGATGGATTGGTAACCTTATAAGGATAATTATGTTAATAAAATACAAGTATCAACCAAGAGAACGGATTTTGATCATTTGAGAAATTTGCATTTGTGAAGAGAGAGAGCTAGTGGATGACTAGTTTTTTTCCTTAGCCAATTTCGGGGGTGAAATATTCCCATACAAGTTGGTGTTTGGAGAGGCAATTCATATATTTCATGTATATTTAATGGATTTTATATTTTCAGGTGTAATATACAGGGCATATCTTATTTTCTTCTAGTGCAGCACATTCTCTCAACCATTTCCACTCTTTATTGCATATTCTTGCTCATGGAGGGATTGCGCTTTGGGTGAGCTATTGTACTATTTGGGAGAGATTATAATAGTCCATTTTTTATTGTAATAATATTAATATACTCTATTCTTAAAAAATTATCAGGTCGAAATACCAAATGGTTGTATGTAAAAGTGATTGTTAATGAGTAAACAATGACCATTTCCCCACTATATTGATGTATGCCATTGTAATGTTGATGATTTTGAATGAAAGAATGTTTATATGATATATATATGATGAATGGAATTAAATTTATGAGTATTAAAAATTTAATATACATCACTTAAGCATTTGAAGTCATCTTACTTAGTTTATTTGCATTTGGAGAAGATTTGGTGCCATTTCCCCAAGGGTTGAACTAGTGATTTTGTAGTTGTTTGGGAGAGGGTTATAACAGACTTTATAAACTAAATAATGATGCAAATTAGACCTTAATAATTTCCCTTAAACATCCTCTACCTTTTTTCATAAATTCAAGTGGGTTTATGAGCATTTGGAAATCCATTTTCAGCATTTACCCTGGGGGAATTGGAACCCGAATTTGCTAGTGAAAACTCCTACCTTGGCCAAAATATCAAACAAGTTTGAAAAAGTATTTGGAGGGTCATAAATAATCCACGAACATCATATTCAAGTATTAATATCATTCATATACCTTCTCAGAATATTTGGGAGCATTTGGGTCAATTTGGAGACCTAGACATCAAAACTAGTCAAAGGTCGAAATAAGGGAAAAAGTGAAAAATTGGTCATTGTAATAAAATTTCTTAAAAAGGGACATTGCAGAATACCTAAAGGTTGAGCATAGACATGAACAGTTTACTCATAATTTAAAAAGGTGGAAATAGGAAGGGGATCATGTGTAGGGGCAAGGAAACCCAATAATTCCCTGGGGTTTGTGGTTGGGGTCGTGGCTGAGATTGCGAGGAGGTTGGAATGTTACTGAATGTGATGGTGCACAAATCCTATATGTCATCCATAGAGGAATGGGGTGGGGGGAGGGGAAAACTGTTTCCATTAAAGGGTCATTGGTAAATAGGCCTAGAATAATGTGAGATAGGGAGGTAATGGTTACACTATCGATGGCGGTGTCGATAGTAGGGAGTACATGCTCTGGAGTGGCCAATAATTTAGGATAGTAGTACGTCAATTGGTCGATAGTCATGATATTCCCATCACAGGGGAAAATTAGGAGCCGAAAGATGATAGAAGTAATGAATCTCATTGTGTACATGTAACTATGTCCAAGGAGGAGTTTGTAATATAGATGGGAGTTTACAACCTCGATGTTAATGAACACGTTTTTTATGGCCAACTCAATGGGGACATTTGCAAGAACACCTTGCGGATGAGTAGCACGCCCATTGTAAGCATGAAGGGTGGTGGTTGAGGGTTAAAGGGTTGGGGATCCGAGCTTCTTCCAAAAAAAGCTGACATAACGAAATTCTATGCACCCTCATCGATGATGCATTGATGAATAACAAAATTTTGAATAGTGAGAGGAACCTAGAAGGCTACGGATGATGGCATCTGAGCTTCTCCTTGATCCAAGTCAAAAGTGATAAACCTAGAATCAGAGGGGTTGATGGAAACAAGAGAAGATAATAGGGATTTGCATTGTGAAGGACATGTTCGTAATACTTCTAGAGTAGACATGATAGACAGAGATTGGGATAAGTCATCGACGATAATGTAATTAAGGGTGGATCTAGCAGTGGGGTTTTTCATGAAGTGATGCAAATGGAACCGAGGGACTTTGGCAGTCTCCCCTGTGGGGGGTCTTCAAAAATGTAAGGACATATCAAGAGAGGTGGGGGTATATGGTATGGAGGGATTAATGGTTTTCATGGTGGATCCATATTGGTTGCGTCGAGTCTGTAAGTTGATGTCAGACGACAATGTCATAAGATGATGGACACCAGGATCAATGGGTTGAGTCAAAGAAGCAATTACGATATTTGGTGATACCAAGGTTGGGTTGCAACCATTCCTTGATTCAGTAACGTGTTTTGTAGAACCATAAGCAGAGGACCTTATGGTGCTAGGTTTGGCTGTGTCGGAGTGACAACATTAGTTTCACATTGATTTTCAGCTTGTAATAGGTGTTGGATTTGATGCATATGGGGACACTAACGTGTATAATGTCCATAGACATCGCAAATAGTACATGAATGGTTGTTCTGTAAATGATGGTTCTTCCCAGGTCTAGGTGGATGCTAGGGGTTCTTTGTGGGGGCGTTAGCTCCATTATTGTTAGGAGCGTTGGGTTGTTGACCACCCCCTTGAGGTTGGTTGTTTCCTCGGTTCCTAACTCTCTGTCTTCTTCCCCACCGTTGTTGGTTATTGAGGGTGGGTTGATTAGAGAGGTTCTACTAAGTGTAGACCTGTCCTTGTGGAACATGAGGAGTTGGGGCCGAAGCATGTGTAGGTTGCACAGGTGATGGGTAGTAGGCAGGAGCAGCTGGAGGGGATGCAAAGCCTACCGTCTAGCCATTACATGCCGGTTCCAGGAAATTCAGTCGATGAACGTGAGGAACGGGTGCATGAGACACATATGAAGGTGTGGCTCCAGATTGAGATGCTACGCATGGAAATTTAGGGGTGTATCCAGGTTGGGAAACACTAGGAGCGTTATTGGAGTGAGGTGGAATTGAAGGAGAGGCCATGCACTGGTGGGGGTTTTGAGTGATATAGCCATTGACTCCATCAGCAGCATGGGATGCCCCCAGTGTATCACGTTGTGAGGAGCCAGCACAAGGAGCATCAAGTATGATGGTGTAAAGGTAACTCGATTGGGCATAGATAAGGTTTAACTGCTATGCTTTGAGGATTTATTCTTCACCAGTTTGTGGGTGCTCGAATGCAACATCCTTGGTGATAGGGGGAGTAAGGTTTTAAGGAACCAATCAAGGAAAATCCTGTCATCTAATTGGATTTTACATAAACTACGACATTGATGCAACTCATGGATGTGATCCATGATATGGGTAGCAATGTTTTGTCTACAATATAACAAGATTTCCCTACCCTCATCATAACATATGGGTAGCTAGAAGTATTGGAGAAACATCGAGGTTAAAGAGGAAAAATTAAGATAAGTGACATGGGGCAATTCAATGTACCATTTGGATTCAACACTAGTGAGTGTGCACTGGAATAACTGCAATCAGATAGAGTCATCCACTATGTTATTGAAGGAACACCATAAGTGGAAGGACATGATATGGTTATGAGGGTCTTCTCCCTCCTTTCCTTCAAACTTAAGGATGTGTAAAGAGAGTTTGGTAAGCATGGGAGACTTCAATGGGTCATGACGAATGGGGTCATTCATTAACCATGCCAAATTGGGCAGGTTGAGACTATCCATGAATGGAAAATTAGGACCTTGACTAGTTCTAGGAGGGCTATCAATGGTGCTGGGGTCGGTGGGCATGTAGGTACCGTGGGAAAATGGGGGTTTGTAGGGATGACTTCTGACAGTAGAAGTAGTCACTGGGATGGTGTGAATAGCCAAAATAGTGGTATAAGGTCCAGTTATCCCATGCATAAATGTAGGTATGGTGTGAACCATGGTGGTTGGATTGGGGACACCACTAGTGGGTAGCAAACCAACAGTAGTGTGTGTAGTAGTGCGGGTCCCACTAGGACCAGGACAGGTAGGTCCGATAGAAGGGTTACCCGGTATGATGGGTGGAGAGGTCACAAGTACACTATAAAGAATCCCCCCTAGAAGGTGTTGGGAGGTGCACCAACCATGGGGCTAGACAGGGCACTAAACAAGGTAGGTTCAAATTGATAAGAATATGAATTTGACTCAGAGGCAGTGTATTGTACAAGGTAGGTTTAATCCTCCTTTGTACAATATAGTATATTTGGTCATTTTTACTAACTTAGTAAGTTATTATCACTGTACTAGAGTATGGGGTACACACCTACATGTTATTTTCCACTTATTGCATGTGCATGCATCAGATTATGTGCTTCTAGGACCAATCCCTACATTATAGGATCCCACTATGTGTGCCACTAGCAGCCTCCTTCAGTTGGTTGTGGTAGGTAAACAATTATGCTGATTTATCCTACAATTACAACCAGTTAGATCATCATCAGTTATCCTAGCACCATTTTTTCCTGCATGCAGGAAGTGTGGTGCCTTTTGTCCACCTACCTCATCAGTTAACTGATTGTAGACTAATTTAGACATCTAGAGTTAAACTAGTGAGCTCCAATTGTGATTTTTCCATACTGAGTTAGCTACTCAGTCAGTTAGAATTGATAGATTTGAATCCTATATTTGGCATTCGAATTATACTTATTGTATAATCATTGTATTATTTATTAATGAATGAAGATTAATGTTATTATTATCTAAGCAATTCTTGACTGATTTATCTGAAATTTCTGTCATGAATTCTTTTCTCAGTGTATATTGATCTTAATTATTCCAATGCATAATTCCTTTCCAATCTCTCTCATATTGGATTGTACATATATGGTTGTCAAATTTAACATGGTATCAGAGCCTTATTAAGGCTAGCAACAAACCTCAGAAACCTCCATTGTGCACTAGCAGTAGATGATTTTCCACATAATTATTGGAATCATAACATTGCTCCCTCTGGATTCTGTCTAGAGAAGTCTATCTAGGTGTGACGAACTCTGAAAAAGTGCACATGTCGAGGTGGAAGGGTTTGAAATGACATATGTTTGCAAATTGGTTTGTTTTGTAGTGATTTTTGTAGGTACCTATTATTGGCTTCATTCCCTCTCTATGTCCCTGGACCCAGGTTCAGTCCCTTCTCCTTAGCACAACAAAGCCCAAGATATTGTCCGAATAGAGCGGAGCTCATTTGGAAGCACCTATAACATAGATGCCATCTCACCTAATATATCTCAGTTTTATGGGTAACTTCCAGAACCACATTTCCGTAGTTTGTGCGGGACGGTGTTTTAGTATCTTGGCTCTGTGCCAAGGTTTCCAACAAAGACCGGGAAGGTGGGTTACTCTTATGCACAGTATTTCAATACCAAGCTATGATACGACCCTTATTTATGCGACTTAAGTGAAAAAACAATGAACATACAACATAAGCATATTCATTAATATAATGTGATATTCATACATTTATCCAGTTGCAACATAATAATCAACCAGTCATTCAACAAAACATTCACACATATAACCAAGATACTTCAACATTCACACATATACAAAACATATAACATGGAAACCCATCTGGGTTGAAAACCACAAGGTGCTCTTCATCCGACATGCAGAAATAGATGCAACTTTTGTCTGTGCACAAAGCTGCAAACTTTGTTCAAGATCTTCTCTTCTATATTTACAGACTTTTCCTCCCTCTCATGCTCTCTGATATTCTCTCTTTCTCTTTATACTCTACTCCTAATCGCGATCTGCACATAGCATGGATCGATTCAACATTCTCTACTTGTTTGTGCACTTAGCTGCAGAACCACTACTCTGATGCACTCAACCATCCGGAGTCATTAACCAAAATTGCCTATCTCAAGGCTAGATACAGTGTCTTTTCCAATATTCTAGATATTAATCCAAAATGTTTATCAGCTAATCAGCTAAAACTGGCTAACCCATCTACAACTTGGGTTCCTTCTTTTATAGCCCCATTACAGAATGGATACAAATCCCATACATGCTTTTTAGAGACTCAATAATGACTTCATACAAACCCTAATAGTCTCATTACAAACTCTTCTTCAGTTGCTATCCCAACTGACTTACTATCTTCAACCAACATGTTGTATTTACTATTCTAGTAACACATAACAAAAGGCGTTATCGGTTGGACTTACAAAGATGCCTTCACACATGTCATTTTCGTCGACTCCATGCTGACTCTATTCGAGCTCATACCCACGATCATTATGGACTGTCGCTTTCTCAACGTTATGCATTACTGCCATTTTCCTTCCATTACACTTAATTACACACCTACTTCTACTGATATTCTACCATGTCATCTCATATCTCGTTCTATCCTTCTACCATGGATTACTCATTTGGCGCAACTTCCTCATCTCATGCATTCTCTTTGTCTTCTTCTTCTCTTTCCTTCTTCTATCGCAACATCCTTCCCTTTCCCTTGATGCTCCTTCCTCTTCTCCTTTATGTTCTTCTCCATACTTAAGAAAAATTCTACATGAATTTTTCCCTACTGTCCCGAGGACCAACATGCCCCCAACACTCAGCTATGGCTCGTCTCTAACTACGTGAACTATTCCTCCATGCTCTGACTTGTGCTAAATTTGGTATGAAAATCCTCCACAATTTTCAGCAACTTCTCTTTCTCCATGTGCACTTCTTCTTCTATTTTCTACATGTGCTCCAACAGGTCAGAACTGACGTGTTCCATCATGAATCTTTATAAATATGATACTAATTCACACACCTTCTGGTGTACAGGATGAATTATGTTCCTTCTGTGTTTGACTATATGTCCCTTCTTTGTTTGACCATATGTTCCTTCTGTGTTTGTAGCTTGCTATAGTCTTTATACTTTTGGTACTACGATCATTTTTGTTGCTTCTTGCATGCTTTTACTGCTCAGTGGAGTAGGACACAGGGGATGAGGGAATTATCGGTAACACCAAAATTCCATGTCAGCATTTCTAGCTTCATCTTCCAGCTCATCCCAGGTTTTTCCTCTGTCCCTTTAGAATCTTCCTCGGTGTTATCCCTGAACGGGTATGCAACATCCAGGGAAGCCTCAAAGTTTACGGCAGTCACTCAGTCTAGCATATGGTCAGTGTTTCTATTTTCTCTAGTGCTGGTGAGAAATTTCATCCTCAATATGTAGTACCTCCCTCCATTAGGGTGTGCCAGTTCAACGCTTCCTTGGAATCGTCATCACCTCTCATCTATTCAATGGTTTACAGTGATGATGGTGATGACGTTGGCCTTTGTTTATTCTTCTGTCAGTACAAACACTCGTTTAGACCAATAGATCCTAGAAATGGATACTATGCACTATGGAAATTAATTCCACAGTCTTGTCCGAAGGCTTCGATAGGATGTCCTCTGGCCTTTGAATTCTGGCCACTGCTTCTTTAGTTGTGCTCAACTCCTACAATACAACATTTCTCTTACCGGTATCAGAAGGTATTCACATTGGAATATTTACCAAGATAGATGGGCACCTAAAACTTGCTTAATCTCCAAGCAACTTCTGGAATCCAATGGAACATATCCAACAATATTTCTCTTACTCATAATAGTCATTACAGTTTCCTTGACAGACCCCCCAGGGCCAACAACACCGTAACACTTACTAGTCATACTTCTCCACAATTTTTCGGTTACTCTGTGTCTTGCAAACTATTCTGGTTGTGGAATTATAAGGACACGAGATAGAAATCGACCACCAGTAGTGAGGTCATTCCAACAATCAGTCTGTCAAATCCTCACACATGCCATCATCGAGTAGCATAATGACAACATGAACCATCACATGGGTTCTTAGTCCTATTTCTTATGTGGAGGTTCCAACTACACTACCCCTTTTTGATGTGACATCATGATACTAATGGCGGAAGTGACCCGCATGTTCCCTTGATATCTGATCGAATTTCCTTGTTGTTTGTAGATTTAATATTTGTCACCTCAACAATCCTTCCTCATAATTGTTCCAAGGTGCCATTGTTTTTAGTGCCATACCGCTCTCGTTGTGCCTCATGTGAAACTCACTATGTTCTCTTCTCCTAGCCGTCCTTGTTAGCATCATCATTTCATCATTAATTAATTTCTTTTTTAAGACCTGGTCGTAGTTATCAAAATAAGACTTCAATTGGATCCCATTTATAAGCCCCCTGACTTTCATGCCATCTAATTTTTCCAATTTCATTGCTCCTCCATCAGTGATTTTCTTAACCACATAAGGACCCAACCAATGTTATTAAATTGAGCACATAGATCTGTGGACAAACACACAACTCACAAGATAGATCACACAATTAACTTAGTTATTAAAGAATGAAACAGTGCAAAAATGGCTTGCATCTGTGAATGCTTTTCATTAACCAAAGAGTAATTAGATAAAAATTACAATGAAGTACAATGGCTTAAATATCCACATGCAATTCGAATCCACATGAGGAAATTCAAGTTGATTAGACTCTACTTGACTGTAGGTAACTAAGACCTTGTATAAATCACTGTCGGAGACTCAATAGTTAACTGACCTTGTCTAAACCATTACTGGAGTTCAACGGAATTCTAAAACACAAATCAAGTTTCTAGTTTAGTTTTGACTGAGGCTAACTGAGTTTGGTAGGTGAGAAATGTGCCTCTCCTACATGCATCCATGAAAACCTAGCACTAGCTGAATGTAGAGGACTAGAACTGAATGTAACTGACTCTTGATTGAGCTTGACTAGTCACCAACTCAACTCATCTGACCTTGGTTGGTATCGACACTCCTAGTGGCTCCTAAATTGTAGGGATTGGTCTAGGAGGCTCCTAAACTAATGCATGCAGGTGCAATTAGTGGCAGTAGGCCTCAATTAGTGTTCCCCACACTTTAGTAACTGAAACATGTGCCCCAATTGGGCCAAGTGGACCCAATGGTGCTAGTGACTAAAAATAGACTGGATGGACTCTCGATTTAGACATGACTCCTGATTTAGAAATATGACCAAATTAGACAAGGGAGGATTCATAATCCTAACACCCCCCTAAATGCTGACTTGGACAATTTGTGGGCCCTTATAACTAAGACCATAGGTCACCCATTACATCAAGTAAAGTAAAGTAACTCCTCAAAAACAAGGTGCTGGGGAAAAACCACATGGGAAAAAATCCCCCCCTCTAACTAACCAGGTAGAATCAGGATCAATCAGATTCTTATGTGCACAGGTATCTTGGGGCCCAACATGTGAACCTCTCCACCATTATGTCTGGAGGAATCTTCCTCTTTGGAAGAAGAATGATATGCTCAATTAAATTAGAAATATAGACAGTTGTCGGATGAAGACTAGAACCATGTAGAGCAACTGAAATCAACTGATAAGTGAGAAAAGGTTCTTGAGGATTTTGAACATGTGACAAACACTCAAGAAACTGATATGTTGCAGCTAGGAATAGAGAACTATGAGTGGTAAGAACAGCCCCAAGTGTTAGGAGCAAGTGTCCAGGCGGATGCATAAAATCTTCCTCTTTACCAGTTATGTGAGGAGATGAGCATGTGATCAATGGTAGAGAAGCACTGGGACTGTTGAGAGAGAATGCTTGAGCTCCATAGTCTGATTTAGCTTCTGAAATAGCTAATGAATCACATAATAAAATATCAGAAACCTCATAAGAGGAAACAACAACCTCATAAAAGGAAACTAACACCAAATCCCCCGCAACAATTTTGAGGAAGAATTGCGGTACTTGATTTTTCACACCGGAATTGGTGAGAGCAGCTACAAGCATGGCTGAAAGCTCTTGGATTCTAAAATATGAACCAAATAATATTAGATCAGAAAGTAAATTAGATATAAATAGGTTCATAGCAGATCCAAAACTGTGAAATGAAATCAAATCCCTAGCAGCAGTTTTGTAGGAGACTTGCGGTACTTGTTTCTTCCAACCGTTGATGAGAACAGCTACAAGTAGTACTGAAAGATTATGAATTTGAAATATTAAACCAAGAAATATCAGATCATATCTAAATAATATCATATCAGATCCAATAAGGTTAATATCAGATTCAAAGAAATGGTCAACTGAGACGATGGATGCACAACTTTCTTCTTCTTCAAAATTCTGAATTTTGGTGCATGCAATCCTGCAGGAATTTGTTGGAAGATCTAGATCAAGGGGAGCGACTGGATCACTCTATTAATCTGATATTTCTTCCAAAATATCCTAGGTATTACATGTTTCCACACCAATAGAAACTTTAGAGGGAGAAAAATCAAATTTCTCTTCACTTTCGGAAGCAATTACTGGCAAATTTTGCACAGAATTCAAAGGAAAATCACCGATGAATGTTTGGATGGAAGTGCAGCAGTATTTTTCTTCAATATCAGATATTCAAATGTCTTCTTCTGTTTCATCCATATGAGGAGATGAGATATCATATATCTCATAAACTTCTAGAGCATCAAGAGAAGAAGTCACCGCAAGGAGGTTGTCTTCAATTCGAATTGACTGTGTAGAAGCTTATGCTTCTTCTTCATCTTGAAAGACTTCATCAGAGAGAGTGGAGGCCGAGATTTTTGGATCAGCGAAGCTTATGGTGCTGGATGTGCTCTCCAAATTGATATTATGATTCTCATCAATCATTCCAATGGTTCTGTCCAATATTTTCCAAAGATCCTTTGGGTTTCTAACATATCTTTTGAGGTAGAGCATGCTAGGAGAAATGGCCATATACATTGTTCCATAAGTTGCATCACATTCATTTAGCCAGTCATCCTTTCTCTCAAAGGTCTCTTCAACAAGTCCAATAGACACCTCATAGAGATATTGTCTCTTCAGAGATGCAATCATCTTCATCTTCCATTCTGAATAGTTTGTGAATAGGGTGAGAAGAGGAACTGATGAATCCAGAATTGATGAAGCCATTCGAAGTTGTACCTGCAAAAAACACAAAAGGGGCACCGTAAGGTCAAAAACCTGCACATTTCAGGTTTTCATCACACCCAACATAGTTGATCAAGAAATCTTGATCAACAATTCCTTAACTTGGGGTAATAAGTAGTAAACCTTCTGCTTCTGGTGCAGAGCTGGAAGGAGCAATTTTGCTAAAAAATGATCTAGTAGGAGATCCGAGGAGGAGAAGTGCCTTTTCTTCTGAGGCTCTGATACCATATTAAATTGAGCATATATATCTGTGGAAAAACACACAACTCACAAGATAGATCACACAATTTTCTTAGTTATTGAAGAATGAAACAGTGTAAAAATGGCTTGTAGCTGTGAATGCTTTTCATTAATCAAAAGTAATCATTAGAGGAAAATTGGGGTCTAAAATGGGCCTTATAAGAAAAAGCGCCAACAATAAATTTTGTGAGTTGGAATTCAAGAACCAATATAATTTCAATAAAATGAGTCAACCATAATGGTTGAATTGACATATTTTTCATAAAAGAAAACTACTTTTTTGGTTCATCTTTTCGACATATCTCCCTGTGTTTTTACTCAAATTTCAAGTGGGAGAGCCCGTTTGATGTGGAATTTAATTTTTCATCTATCAAGTACCCACACTGCATACTTTTGACAGACCCCGCTAACCCAAAAATAAGAAATACCTGATAAAATGTGGCGATGATGTCATCATCATGTTTTTTCAGGTATTTCTTGTTTTTGGGGTAGCGAGGTCCATCAAAAGTATGCAACATGGGTACTCATTGGATGCAGAATTAAATTACACATCGAAAAAGCTCTTCCACTCATAATTTGAGTAAAAACACAAGGAGATATGTTGAAAATACAGACAAAAAAAGTAGTTTTTTTCATTCTTCCTCCAAAGTTAATAACTATTATTTTATTATTTTCCTTAGGAGGCCCATTTTAGACCTCAAATTTCCTCTATTGTAGATAAAAATTACAATGAAGTACAATGGCTTAAATAGCCATATGCAATTCGAATCCACATGAGGAAATTCGAATTGATTAGACTCTACTTGACTATAGGTAAATAAGACCTTGTCTAAATCACTATCAGAGGACACAATAGTTAACTGACCTTGTCTAAACCATTACCAGAGTTCAATAGAGTTCTAAAAAATAACTCAAGTGTCTAATTCAGTGTTGACTAAGGATAATTGGCTTTCGTAGGTGAGAAATGCGCCTCTCCCGCATGCAGCCATGCAAATCTAGCGCTAACTGAATGTAGAGGACTAGAACTGAATGTAACTGACTCCTGACTAAGCTTGACTAGTCACCAACTCAACTCAATTGACCTTTGTTGGTATCGGCACTCCCAGTGGCTCCTAAATTGTAGGGATTGGTCTAGGAGGCTCCTAAACTGATGCATGCAGGTGGAATCAGTGGCAGTGGGCCTCAATTAGTGTTCCCCACACTTTAGTAACTAAAATATGTGCCCCAATTAGACCAAGTGGACCCAATGGTGCTAGTGACTAAAAATAGACTGGATGGACTCACAATTTAGACATGACTCCTAATTTAGACATACGACCAAATTGGACAAGGGAGGATTAATAATCCTAATGCCCTCCCTAAATTCTAACTTGGAAAAACTATGGGCCCTGGTAACTAAGACCACAGGTCCCCCATTACAACAAGTAAATTAAAGTAACTGCTAAAAAACAAGGTGCTGGGGAAAAAACCACATGGGAAAAAAGCCCCCCCTCTAATTAAGCACGTAGAATCAGGATCAATCAGGTTCGTCTGTGCAAGGGTATCCTAGGGCCTGGCATGTGAACCTATCCATCATTATGTCTAGAGGAATCTTCCTCTTTGGAAGAATAATGATATGCTCAATTAAATCATAAATATAGACAGCTGCCGGATGAAGACTGGACCCATGTAGAGCAACTGAAGTCAACTGATAAGTGAGAAAAGGTTCTTGAGGATTTTGAACATGTGAGGAACACTAAATAAACTGATATGTTGCAGCCATGAACAAAAAACCATGAGTGTTAAGAACAACCCCAAGTGTTAGGAGCAAGTGTCCAGGTGGATGCATAAAATCTTCCTCTTTACCAGTTCTGTGAGGAGATGAGCATGTGATCAATGGTAGAGAAGCACTAGGACTATTGAGAGTGAATGCTTGAGCTCCATAGTCTGATATAGCTTCTAAAATAGCTAATGAATCACATAATAAAATATCAGCAACCTCATAAAAGGAAACTAACACCAAATCCCCAGCAGCAATTTTGAGGAAGAATTGTGGTACTTGATTTTTCACACCGGAATTGTTGAGAGTAGCTACAAGCATGACTGAAAGCTCTTGGATTTTAAAATATGAACCAAGTAATATCAGATCAGAAATTAAATCATATATAAATAGGTTCATAGCAGATCCAAAACTGTGAAATGAAATCAAATCCCCAGTATCAGTTTTGTAGGAGACTTGCGGTACTTGTTTCTTCACACCGTTGATGAGAAAAACTACAAGCAGTACTGAAAGATTATGATTTTGAAATATTAAACCAAGATATATCATATTAGATATAAATAATACCGTAACATATCCAATAAGGTTAATATGATATTCAAAGAAATGGTCAACTGAGACGATGGATGCACAACTTTCTTCTTCTTCAAAATTCTAAATTTTGGTGCATGCAATCCTGCAGGAATTTGCTGGAAGATCTAGATCAAGGGGAGTGAATGGATCACTCTATTAATCTGATATTTCTTCCAAAATATCCAAGGTATTACATGATTGCACACCAGTAGAAACTTTAGAGGGAGAAAAATCAAATTTCTCTTCACTTTCGGAAGCAATTACTGGCAAATTTTGCATAGAATTCAAAGGAAAATCACTAGTGAATGTTTGCATGGAAGTGCAGCAGTATTTTTCTTCAATATAAGAGATTTGAATTTCTTCTTGCATTTCAACCATATGAGGAGATGAGATATCAGAGATCTCATAAACTTCCGGAGCATTAGGAGAAGGAGTCACTGCAAGGAGACTGTCTTCAATTCGAATTGACTGTGTAGAAGCTTCTGCTTCTTCTTCATCTTGAACAAATTCACCAGAGAGAGTGGAGCTGAGATTTTCATATCAGGGATGCTTATGGTGTTGGATGTGCTCTCCAAAGTGCTATTATGATCCTCATAAATCATTCCAAAGGTTATGTCCAATATTTTCCAGAGATCCTTTGGGTTTCTAACAGATCTTTTGAGGTAGAGCATGATAGGAGAAATGGCCCTATACATTGTTCCATAAGTTGCATCACATTCATTTAGCCAGTCATCCTTTCTCTCAATGGTCTCTTCACCAAGTCCAATAGACACCTCATAGAGATCTTGTCTCTTCAGAGATGCAATCATCTTCATCTTCTATTATGAATAGTTTGTGAATAGAGTGAGAAGAGGAACTGATGAATCCAGAATTGATGAAGCCATTCAAAGTTGTATCTGTAAGGTCGACAACCTGCACATTTCAGGTTTTCATCAGACCCAACATAGTTGATCAAGAAAGATTGATCAACAATTCCTTAACTTGAGGTATTAAGTGGTAAACCTTCTGCTTCTGGTGCAGAGATGGAAGGAGCAATTTTGCTCAAAAATGATTCAGTAGGAGATCTGAGGAGGAGAAGTGCCTTGTCCACCGAGTCTTTGATACCATATTAAATTGAGCACATAGATCTATGGAAAAACACACAACTCACAAGATAGATCACACAATTTACTCAGTTATTGAAGAATGAAACAGTGCAAAAATGGCTTGCAGCTATGAATGCTTTTCATTAACCAAAGGGTAATTATATAAAAATTACAATGAAGTACAATGGATTAAATATCCACATGCAATTCGAATCCACATGAGGAAATTCAAATTGATTAGACTCTACTTGACTGTAGGTAAATAAGACCTTGTCTAAATCACTGTTGGAGGACTCAATAGTTAATTGACCTTGTCTAAACCATTACCGGAGTTCAACAGAGTTCTAAAACACAACTCAAGTGTCTACTTCAGTGTTGACTGAGGCTAACAACAAATTGTGTTAGGTGAGAAATGCACCTCTCCTGCATGTAGCCATGCAAACCTAGCGCTAAGAGAATCTAGAGGACTAGAACTGAATGTAACTCACTCCTAACTGATCTTGACTAGTCACCAACTCAACTCAACTAACGTTGGTTGGTATCGACATTCCAAGTGGCTCCTAAATTGTAGGGATTGGTATAGAAGGCTCTTAAAATGATGCATGTAGGTATAATCAGTGGCAGTAGGCCTCAATTAGTGTTCCCCACACTTTATTAACTAAAACATGTGCCCCAATTAGGCCAACTGGACCTAATGGTGCTAGTGACTAAAAATAGACTGGATGGACTATCGATTTAGACATGACTCCTGATTTAGACATATGACCAAATTGGACAAGGGAGGATTAATAATCCTAACACCCCCCTGAATTCTAACTTGGAAAATCTGTGGGCCCTGGTAACTAATACCATAGGTCACCCATTACATCAAGTAAAGTAAAGTAACTGCTAAAAAACAAGGTGCTGGGGAAAAAACCACATGTGAAAAATCCCCCCCTTTAATTAAGCAGGTAGAATCAAGATCAATATGGCTCTTCTGTGCACAGGTATCCTAGGGTATGGCATGTGAACCTCTCCATCATTATGTCTATAGGAATCTTCCTCTTTGGAAGAAGAATGATATGCTCAACTAAATCAGAAATATAGACAGCTGCCGGATGAAGACTGGACCCATGTAGAGCAACTGAAGTCAACTGATAAGTGAGAAAATGTTCTTAAGGATTTAGAACATGAGAGGAACACTAAAAAACTAATATTTTTTAGCCATGAACAACAAACCATGAGTGGTAAAAACAACCCCAAGTGTTAGGAGCAAGTGTCCAGGTGGATGCATAAAATCTTCCTCTTTACCAGTTCTGTGAGGACATGAGCATATGATCAATGGTAGAGAAGCACTGGGACAGTTGAGAGCGATTTCTTGAGATCAATAGTATGATATAGCTTCTGAAATATCTTATTAATCACATACTAAAATATCAGCAACCTCATAAGAGGAAACTAACACCAAATCCCCAACAACAATTTTGAGGAAGAATTGCGGTACTTGATTTTTCACACTAGAATTGGTGAGAGCAGCTACAAGCATGATTGAAAGCTCTTGGATTTTTAAATCTGAACCAAATAATATCAGATAAGAATTTAAATCAGATCTAAATAGGTTCACAACAGATCCAAAATTGTGAAATGAAATCAAATCCCCAGCAGCAGTTTTGTAGGAGACTTGCAGTACTTGTTTCTTCACACCGTTGATGAGAACAGATACAAGCAATACTGAAAGATTGTCAATTTGAAATATTAAACCAAGAAATATCAGATCAGATATAAATAAGATCATATCAGATCCAATAAGGTTAATATCATATTCAAATAAATGGTCAACGAGACGATGGATGCACAACTTTCTTCTTCTTCAAAATTCTGAATTTTGGTGCATGCAATCCTACAGGAATTTGTTGGAAGATTTAGATCAAGGGGAGCGAATGGATAAATCTGGTAATTAGATATCTCTTCCAAAATATCCAAGGTATTACATGCTTTCACCAGCAACAACTTTAGAGGGAGAAAAATCAAATTTCTCTTCACTTTCGGAAGCAATTACTGGAAAATTTTGCACAGAATTCAAAGGAAAATCACCGGTGAATGTTTGCATGGAAGTGCAACAATATTTTTCTTCAATATCAGAGATTTGAATGTCTTCTTATGTTTCATCTATATTAGGAGATGT
This sequence comes from Pseudotsuga menziesii, assembly GCA_001517045.1. Lineage (NCBI taxonomy): Eukaryota > Viridiplantae > Streptophyta > Pinopsida > Pinales > Pinaceae > Pseudotsuga > Pseudotsuga menziesii. The sequence goes on from LPNX010076947.1 coordinate 581,229, forward strand.
GATATCATAGATCTCATAAAATTCCGAAGCATCAGGAGAAGGAGTCACTGCAAGGAGAGTGTCTTCAATTTGAATTGACTGTGTAGAAGCTTCTGCTTTTTCTTCATCTTGAACAAATTCATTAGAGAGTGTGGAGGCTCATATTTTTGGATCAGGGATGCTTATGGTGTTGGATATTCTCTCCAAAGTTCTATTATGATCCTCATCAATCATTCCAAAGGTTTTGTCCAATATTTTCTAGAGATCCTTTGGGTTTCTAACAGACCTTTTGAGGTAGAGCATGCTAGGAGAAATGCCCATATACATTGTTACATAAGCTGCATCACATTCAGTTAGCCAGTCATCCTTTCTCTCAAAGGTCTCTTCACCAAGTCCAATAGACACCTCATAGATATCTTATCTCTTCAGAGATGCAATCATCTTCATCTTCCATTCTAAATAGTTTGTGAATAGGGTGAGAAAAGGAATTGATGAATCCAAAATTGATGAAGCCATTCAAAGTTGTACCTACAAAAAACACAAAAGGGGCACCATAAGGTTGACATACTGCACATTTTAGGTTTTCATGACACCCAGCATAGTTGATCAAGCAAGCTTGATAAATAATTCCTTAACTTGGGGTATTAAGTGGTAAACCTTCTGCTTCTGGTGCAGAGCTGGAAGGAGCAATTTTGCTCAAAAATGATCCAATAGGAGATATGAGGAGGAGAAGTGCCTTGTACGATGAGGCTCTGATACCATATTAAATTAAGCACATAGATTTGTGGACAAACACACAACTCACAAGATAGATCACAAAATTTACTCAGTTATTGAAGAATGAAACAGTGCAAAAATGGCTTGCAGCTGTGAATGCTTTTCATTAATAAAAGAGTAATTAGATAAAAATTACAATGAATTAAATGGCTTATATAGCCACATGCAATTTGAATCCACATGAGGAAATTTGAATTGATTAGACTCTACTTGACCGTAGGTAACTAAGACCTTGTCTAAATCACCGTCGAAGGACTCAATAGTTAACTAACCTTGTCTAAACCATTACCGGAGTTCAACAGAGTTCTAAAACACAACTCAAGTGTTGACCGAGGCTAATTGACTGTGGTAGGTGAGAAATGCGCCTCTCCTGCATGAAACCATGCATACCTAGTGCTAACTGAATATAGAGGACTAGAATTTCATGTAACTGACTCCTGACTGAGCTTAACTAGTCACCAACTCAACTCAGCTGACCTTGGTTGGTATCGACACTCCTTATAGTGGCTCCTAAATTGTAGGGATTGGTTTAGGAGGCTCCTAAACTAATGCATGCAGGTTCAATCAGTGGAATTAAGCCTCAATTAGTGTTCGCCGCACTTTAGTAACTGAAAGATGTGCCCCAATTAGGCCAAGTGTACTCAATGGTGCTAGTGACTAAAAATAGATTGGATGGACTCCCAATTTAGACATGACTCCTGATTTAGACATATGACCAAATTGGACAAGGGAGGATTAATAATCCTAACAAATGTGTCTTTAGCTTGCCTGGGTGTTTGAAAAATTGTGGCTATCATACATAAGAACAAGGCCTTTGACTGAAAATCGCTTGTTCTTAATGTGTCTATCGTGCCATACCTTTTGCCTTTGTTTTTCTATGTTTTGATGGAATCCTGCAATGAAGTGTTCTTCTTCCAAATGGATTAACTGAAGTAATATTTCTTTGACAACATCCACATCTGTCATTTCTGTAATTTCTGCCACTCTTAAACTTGGTACAATATATCCCATAGGCATGACAACTTCCTGGCCATATACTAAATTAAACGATGTCTAGCCGATTAAATTCTTACATGTTGTGCGATATGCCCATAGTATTGCAGAAATTTGGTGGTCCCAATCATCCCTTCTTGTATTGTAGACTATGGTTAGCGCATTTTCCAGAATCTTGTTAAATTCTTCGACCGCTCCATTTTCTTGCAGGTGATATGGAGTTGTTCTTCTATGTTGTATATGAAATTCATCAATTAGTTCTTCTATCAATTGATTAACAAAATGTGTACCTTAATCACTAATAAATATATTTGGGCACCCAAACCTTGTTACAACATTTTCAAATAAAAGCTTTGATGTTGTCGCAGTAGTACAATCCTTGATGCGTGCAGCTTATGCCCATTGAGTTAGGTAACCCATCGCAGTGATAATATACCTAACTCCTATGTGCTTCCCTGCTAGACTAATAGGTACCACAAAGTCAACAACCCATTTATCTAATGCTTGTAATGTGACTTGTGGAACTAATGATATTTCATCTCTTTTGGAGGGATTTCCTATTCTTTGGCAAGCATTGCAATTGCGACAGTAATCTCGGGCATCTCCATTCATGGTAGGCCACCATAATCCTGCCTGTAATATTTTGTGCACAGTCTCCTTTCCTGCATAGTTCCCTCCTGCGATACAAGCATGTGCTTCACTTAAAATAATAGGGAGCTCATGTTAAAAAACACAACATCGAAGTATCTCATCCGGGCCCAGTTTATACAAGTGGCCAGCAATCAATTGTAAATCTGTAACTCGTGTTACAAACAGTTTCTTCTATGTTGTTGTGAACTCATTCAAGGAAAAACCCATAGTTAGGAACCGTATGATTTCTTAATATTGATTGTAAAATGGAAAGCAGTTGTGCATCGGGGAGATTATCTTCCATAATAGTAGGTTATTCTCCACTCTCTATTCGGGAGAAGTGGTATGATCCCAAATTTAATCGGCATCATTTAACAATTATCTCAAAGTTAAATTCTTCAAAGAGGAGAAGCCACCGCCAGATATCCCCCCCCAACATTGGCTTATTGACCAAATATTTTAGTGCAAAATGGTCAATGTACATTTTAAAATGCCCCCCAGCAAATAATATTTAAATTTTTGCAATGCATAGACCATCGCAAGTCCTTCTCTCTCTGTTGTTGTGTAATGATTTTCTGCGGTTGATAACTTTCTGCTAGCAAAGAAATGGGGTGATCAATCTATCCCTCTCTTGGTTGCGTTAGTACCACTCCAAGTGCAACAGAGGATGCGTCAACATGAACATGGAATTATTTTTTCCAATCTGGAAATATGAGTATCGGTGCAGTGGCCATTTTATTTTTTAGCTTATCCAGACTCTCTTGGTATTCATCTATTCATTGAAACTTGGTTTATTTTTTCAACAATTTCTCCATCGGGGCAGTCACTTGTGCATATCCTTTGATGAACTTTGTATAATATCCCATATGTCCTAACATTTCTCTTAACTATTTCACTATGGTAGGTGGTGGTAAGTCTAGGATGATGGGGTTTTTAGCTGGGTCAACCAAAATCCCATCACGACAGACCACATGGCCTAACATAGCCCCAAAAGGTGTACAAAAAATACGCTTTCTCTAATTGAGGGAAATTTGGTGCTGGCGACATTGTTCTAACATCATTCTAATACTTTCTATGTGAACTTTTATAAGACCAAAGATTTTCCAATCATCAAAGTAGAATTTAATAAATTTATGTATAAACTCTCTAAAAGCAACAACAACAATTCTAGAAAAAATTGCAGGTGCATTCTTGAGTCCAAAGTTCATTACCGTGTAATGGTAGCATCCCCACTTTGTTACAAAGGTAGTCTTGTAGCGATCTTATTTTGCAATTCTGACATGGTAGTAGCCCGAGAATCCATCTATAAATGAATACATTTATTGTCCTCCAACATTCTCCAATACTTCATCTTTAAATGGAGTTGGAAATGGATCATGCAAGCAAGCATCATTTAATTTTTGGAGATCAACACAGATCTCGACTTCTCGTGAGATTTTTTCCTTGTAATACAATTGGGCTAATCCATTCTGATTCTTCAACTGGTTCTATTACTCCTGACTCTAGCATTCGATCAAGTTTGGCTTTAACTTTCTTTTTGTAGCGTCAGTTTAATATGTATGGAATTTGTTTGACCAGTTTTGCATCAGGCCTCAGGGGTATCTTAATTTCACCAAGGTTTCCAACTTTGCCTTTCATTTCAGATAAATTTGTGGGGAACAGATCCTGAAATTCATGTAATAAGTCAACTATCTTTCTCACAGTCTCTTCATCTGAGTAATATCCAATATTAACAAACTCCAGGTTTTCCTCGGACCCAATATTTACTTCTTAATTTTGAGTGTTTTTAGAAACTGGCCAGTAGTGATAGTAGCTCCCTCTATAGTACATATACCTTCTGACTCGGGTATATTTATCCCAAGTGGTTCATCATCATCTGGTTTTCTGTGAGATTATAACATTGCATCCATCTATGTGTAGTCATGTCGCATTGATGGAAGTTCATGTCTGCAACTGGTATTTCTTTAAATATCTCCTCCTTTATGACTTGTAACACAACATCCACTGTTGGGTGTTTGCTTACAAATTCAAATTTTCAAGGTAAATATTACAACTAAGCTTTCCCATTCAACGATTGCTCATTGTATCTCTTCTGAGGCGTACCAACTTCTTGGTACCATTTCCAAAGTGTGGATGAATCGATGAACCCATTATTGTCACAAATATTCTTACCAAATCCCTTGATAGTGCTCAATATGTTTCCCAGGATCTGTCAATCCTGTGTTTTTCTGATCAGGATAACTGAACTCTTCTCTAAATATGATCTCCATTAATCTCTTACATTGTGGCCATTCAGAGATAGATTGTTTGTGTGTACCCCACCATTTAGTAGGCATAGCTTTCAACACATAGTCCAAAGCGGAAAATTGTTGTGATTCCATGAATTTTTCTTCAAATTCTACCAAAAAAGATGCAAGGTTAGGAAATCCTTCATATGTAGGAAGTGCACTTTCTTTGGCTCCTACCCTTCGGATATCTCTTGTGATTCCTGCACATTGTCACATAGAGACTTCACATAGCCTGTTCAGCCAATTTTCTAGAGCATCACCTGAGTTGGACATGCACGAGCTTACACTTTGCTAACTCAAGTTTCCATCAACTATTGGGTTAATATAGTCTTCCTTCAAAGAGATGATGTTGTAAAGTTGGTCCATATATTTGTCTTTCCCTTTGCTATGTATAGGTTCGACATATCGATGTCCTTCAAGTGGATCGATTGGTGCAACCACTCTTATTTCAGAATATTCGAAAGGAAAGATCATTTTCTTGAAGTTTATAATAGTTTGGTTGTCTATTTCCCAATCAATTCCTAGAAGTGCAAGATATGGGTTTGTGTCATCGACAATTTCAATAACTTCAAAGTCGGCATATGTTCTTAAGCCTTCGAATTCCACAGGTACTTGGGTTAGTCTACCAATTGGTAGAACGTTTGACTGGTTTGCAAGACTTAGATGAATATGATATGAGTCCAGTCACAACTTATTCATGTTCTCCCATGTCTGTCTTGTCAATATATTGACATCCTATCCCAAATCTAATATGATATAGTCCATATCATAATCTCCTATCTGCGTAGTCATTCACAGTTCTCGACCTGTCTTCGGTTTTCTCTCGATATGATTAACTCTTTTGTTAGGTCATAGGTCTTTGGCGGTTTCTTCTATGAGTGTTGTCAATTCTGTGACATCATCTTTATCATGGATTAGTCCTAAACAAATTTTGAAAAATTCTTTAAGCTTACTAACCTTTTTCATTGGTGGCTTCCTGATTAGTTGTTCAAATCGTTCGAACATAGCTCTAACTCGTCTAGATGTTGACAACTGATTGGTATCAACAAAGTCTTGTCACACATTCAAGACAACTTCTTTCTCTTGTTGGACATCTAGCAGAGATTTCTTTTGTGTTGTAGGTCTCACCTGCGGTTGTCCTTGTTGTATATTTGGGTCTGCTCCCATCGCATCACCTCCTCTAGTGACTACAACAATGTGGGGTTGTCTGAGTTTGACATAAATAATTTTAATAATTGGATTGGGATTTGGATTCATATTCTGCACTGGGTTGGGGTTAACAATAGTTCTAGCCTGCCATTTTGCAATACGCTATGGACACTGTTCAATAGTGTGATCAAATTCTTTACAATATGTACAATTTTTCACAGGACTTTGACAATCTTGGGAAAAATGTCCTGGCTGCCCACAATTATAACATATGATTTGGCCTCTTCCTCAACCAAATCCTCCTCTTGGTTATTGAGGATACTGAATTTGCTGGTATTGCGGTTGAGGATATTGCTATTGTTGATACTGTATAGGATGATATTGAGGCTGCACTCATTCAGCTTGCATTTTCTCATCATTTTTCATTAAGTAGGTATCCATAGTTTTTTCTTGCAACAACTAAAGGTCTCTACAGTATTTTTCATCATGACCTACTAACATACAAAATTTACAATATAGACTAGTGGGTGCACTTACAATCTTCTGTAAGTACAGACATTTCTTGGACTTGTGACCTCTAGTCTGGCATATTCTACACCAAGGCATTCCTTGTGTGTTTAATGGGTTTGGATCCCCTATTGCGACATAGTTCATGAGCACCGGGAAATTATATTTATAGTGTCCATCTGTTCTGCACCTTGTACACGATAGTTCCTCCTGAACTTCCTTTCCTCTTTTAATGTCCCAGAGCTGCACCATAAGAATGGTCAACTGTGATTGAATTTACATTATCCCCAAGCTAGTGTCCCTAACTGGAGAGGTTTCTAATTTCATTTCTATTTAAAGATCCTCTTTTTGCGACAGAAGTTTATTTTACATCAACGAGGTTCAGATATGTGGTAGCAAGTCAGCAACAAACCATTCCTTGTGTTGCACATTCGGCATTTGGAAACTCACTTTGGCCATTTATGTCTTAAATATTTGGTCAAAGTCCCAAACAGATTCTGTGGGTAGCTTCTTAATCTCTTTGATCTTAGTGATGCACTGTGATTTAGACTTCAAATTTTTGAATTCATCTATCAAACCCAGTCAAATCTTGTTGAGTGTTTTCGGGAGCACTCCTATTGGTACTATGGAAAATTTCATATACCAATCCAATGCACGATCGCACAGAGTTGTGATCATTTATGCTTTCTTGATATTCTCATCCTGAATATGTCATACAATACAGATAATGTCACAAAGAAACCAATGCTGCTATGGGTCTTCCAACCCATTTCCATTGAATATTGGGAGCTTAGTGTCAGCTCCAGCCATTGTATTTGCTGTTGGTACAGTTGGAACAAAATTTGGACTAGTCAGACTTCCTTTTCTGCTATTTACAGTGTTAGTAGTACTTGTATTTACAGAATTATTTGGAGATAGGTCTGACGATCTTACCTCTGGGTTGAAAGGATGTTCTTGTTCTGGAGATTCAGTCGACTCTTCTGACTCTTCATCTCCTTCGTACATGGGATGATATTCCTCCTTTCATCACAAGATCCTTCTCCTAAGTATGATGCAAATGAATAACCTTCTTCTTCTCGATATGTGCTGCAACTCCCTCGTTTTAACAGAGTTTTCCTTCTTTTACCAGATCTGAATCTTCTTCCACTTCTTAAAAATCTTGGATCTAGTTCATTTCTGCTATCTCCTAGGAACATCTCACTCTAGGGTTCTGCTGAGACATAGCCACCCTTTTCTATTCAATCTTGCATTCCTAGAATTCCTTTTTCACATAAAAGAGTTTTTATCCATGTCTTTAAATATGAGAGGTGTCTATTGTGTGTTCCTTGAAAATAATTTCACTCTGCCTCACTGTATGAGGTTATTGTGTCAACAAAAAAACCAATAATACATCCTTATAAGATATTTTCTACCTAATAATCCACAACCCTTGATATAGGGTTGTTTACTCTTTTCAGTCTCTCAATCAAGTAAGGGCTCCACTCTCTTGGTTCTCCTCCTTGAAAATTCCTTTGTTGCATTTCCAACTTAGACAACCACTCATGCAACACGATGGGAAAATCATAAAAGAAAATCTCGTAAATGTTAGAATAAGTGTACTGAACCAACCGCTCTATTGGGTTCCACCGAGATCCTTCACTTTCTTTTAGTGCAAACTCTAGCTCTTTGAATTCCACCCAGTATTGGATTTCTAGTTTCGTGGGATGCCACACCATATCCATCACCACAACACTTCAAGGTCTCATAAACGAAACCATTTGTTGGATTTCTTCCCTCTCTTTGTCCCTAAACCTAGGTTCAGTCCCTTCTTCTTAGCACAAAAAATACGAAGATATCAACCCGACAGAGAAGAGCTCAGCCGACAACACCTGCGACACATATGCCATCTCACCTGAGATATCTTAGTTTTATGGGTAATTGCCAGAACCACAATTCTGCAGTTTGTGTGGGAGGGTGTTTTAGTACTTTGGCTCTGCTCCAAGGTTTCCAACAAAGACAGGGAAGGTGGGTTACTTGTATGCACAATATTTCAATACCAAGCTATGATCCGACCCTTCTTTATGCGAATTGAGTGAACAAACAGTGAACATACAACATAAGCATATTCATTAATATAATGTGGCAGTCATACATTCATCCAGTTGCAACACCATAATCAACCAGTCATTCAACAAAACATTCACGCATATAACTAAGCTACTTCAACATTCACACATATACACATCATATAATGTGGAAACCCATTCAAGAAAAAACCACAAGGTACTCTTCATTTGGCATGAGGAAATAGATGCACCTTTTTTCTGCACACAAAGGTACAGACTATGTTTAAGATCTTCTCTTCTATCTTTACAGACTTTTCCTCCCTCTCATGCTCTCTGATCTTCTCTCTTTCTCTTTCTACTCTAATCCTAATAGCGATCCACACAAAACCTGGATTGACTCAAACTTCTCTACTTGTCTGCGCACTCTGATGCACTCAACGATCCATATTCATTAACCAAAAATTCCTATCTCAAGTCTAGCTCCAACATCTTTTCCAAGGGTCTAGAGATTAATCCAAAATGTTGTATCAACTAATTAGCTAAAACCAGCTAACCCATCTATAGCTTGGGTTCCTTCTTTTATAGCCCTATTACAAACTCGATATGGATCCCGTAAATTTTTGTTACAGACTCAATACTGACTTGACACAGACTCTAACAGACTCATTACAGACTCCTCTTCAGTCGCTATCCCAACCAACTTACTATATTCAACCAACATGTTGTCTTTCCTATTCTAGTAACACATAACAAAAGGAACTATCAACCTGACTTACAAATATTTTTTCACGCATGTGGTTTTCATCGTCTCTAGCTGAGCTCGTACCCACGAACGTTAGGGAGTGTCGCTTTCTCAGTGTTATTCCTTACTGTCATTTTCCTCCCGTTACACTTATTTACGTGCATGCTTTTGTTGATATTCTACCATGTCATCTCATATCTCATTTTGTCCTTCTGTCATGGCTTACTCATCTGGCACAACTTCCTCATCCCATGCCTTCTCTTTGTCTTTTTATTCCCTTTACTTCTTCTGTCACTGCATCCTTCCCTTTCCCGTGATGCTCCTTCCTCTGTCGTAGCTCCTTCCTCTTCTCCTTTATGTTATTCTCCATACTTAGGCATAATTCTACATGAATTCTACCCTATTGTCCCGAGGCCCAACACCTACGTAGCCTTTTGAAATATTTGATTGATCAACATACAGTGAAATGGAGAACTATTATGCACAAGCACCTAGAATCCTTACACCATTCAATTACATTGATTAGACTAAAGATATGCAAATGGCCTTGCACAACGAGGGGCTGTATAGGATGACAATGGGAATAGAAGCTGAGCCCTAACAATATGTTGATAAATCCAAGTTTTTGAACTCACTAGATGAAGCCTTTGGATTCATGTGCATCCACATATCCATAGATATTCTATTTCACCTTGAGGGACTCAAAACTCCTAAAGAAGCATGGGACAAGCTTGAATCTTTGTTTGGAAAACAAGATGAGCTTAGAGGCCATATGCTAGAGAATGAACTAATTGAACTACAACCCAACAGTTTCAATACTATTCAACAATTCTTTTCAAAATACAAAGCTCTAGTACTACAATGTAAACAATGTGGGATAAAATGGAAAGATGAGCATCTTGTGCTGTCAATTTTGAGCAATCTTGGCTCATAGTTCTCTATCTTTGTCTCTACTTTCCATTCCAAATTAGAAGATTCCTTCTCTAGATTGTTTTGTAGTGTCTTTGATCCAAGAGCAATACAAATTGATTAAGATGGGAGTGCTTCAAACCTCCAAGAATCAAGGACTCTTAGTTGGAGACTCTAGCAATGCACAAGCAAGAGGGAAGCACAAAGGGAAGGAGACCAAAAATAATGATTCAAATCCAAAGGTGAATAACAAATCTTCCATTAATGGAGTCTCATGTTCCAAGAAGAAGAAGAAATTTGAGAAGGCTAAGTGTTCCTATTGTATGAGAGGCTTTCATCCAGAGAGCCAGTGCATGAAGAAAACCATTAACAATTTTTCAAAGCTCCTTAAACAAAAAAACATGTCTCTCCCACAAAGCACAAGGAAGTTTGAAGAAGAACAACAGAGAAAAGAAGATGAGAGTTGACATGCCTTAAAAGAAAATGTCTCTCGATCAGAGGCTTTTCTGATTGATTTAGGAGCATCCAATTATATGGTTGCTTCCAAAGAATCCTTCACCTCTCTGGATCCCTCAGGAGGAACTAACATTCATATGGGAGATGAATCATAGATCTAATCAGTAGGGAGAGGTTTTATTAAAATCCAACATGGAGCGTTAAAAAATGTACTATGTGTTCCCTCTCTCGCAACAAATTTATTATTTGTACATTAGATGACACACACTGGCTGACTAAAGCGAGTGGTATTTGGTCCTGACTTAGTAGAGATCACAAATATATCAACTGGGAAGATTATAGTGAAGGGTGTTGCAAACCATGACTCCAAGGCATATGAATTCTCAAACTTTCTTCCATACTCAGATCCAATACAAACTCATCTACCATTCGAAATGAGAGGTAAAAATATTCTATTTACACCTTTTGTTAATGATGAATTGTCTAATGTTTTAGATTCAAAAGATGAGGAACACAATCAACATGATCTTGATATTAAGATTGAGCCTCAAGAGGATCTAGATCCTGTTGCAGCTGCAACGTTCTCCCAAATTTCTTAAAATTTTGGGCCCTCCTTTAATTTTTGTCTTGCTTAGATTTATTGAAATTGTTCGACTCTGCTGCGAGTTTGATATTTTGAGGATGATTGCTGAATGAATATCTTTGTCCGCTGACGCTGCTATGTTTAACTTGGTTTTTACTTACGAGTGATTTCCTTTGGTCACTGTTGGAAGGTTTTTGAATTATGAGTCGGGGTCGTAGTCACCTACGCAGCCTCCCTTATGGAAAGTTTATAATGAATGACCCGATGTAAAGTCTATTGTTTGCCGATGCGTGTTTTTCTCTGTCATTTTATTTTACTGTCATCATTTTTCTTTCTGTTGTCAGAGGTCTTTGTACAGTGTATCAGAGCCGTTGTTCTCTACAGAGATGCCATTGCAAAAGATAAACGATGAATGTTCCGATGCATAGCCCCTACCCTAGCCGATCCTGTGGTTTTATTGCTTTTCCTTGTTAATCGGAGTAGTTCATAACTATGGGTGGAAGCTGTGTCTATTTGATTCCCGCCATTGTGGTTCCTTAATAGACTAATCGTCTAATTCTATAATAGTTTTGACCTCTGATGTATCAAATCCCGTTGTAATGCTTTGTTTTGCTGATGTTTTGTTTTGCTCTGGAGCACCTAGACCATGGGTTACCCATCGTTGCGGCATTTTAGTAAACTAACTGATAGACATTATGTGTTCCGATTCGCCGATTGAATTTTTTATCTAACGGAGGTTTAGTTTTCCCACCGGTAGGGTTTTTCTCACCCTAAGTGACGAATTTCTTGGTTTTTTATCAGGTTTGAGGTTTCTACGTTGAAAGCGCAGTCCTTGGTTGTTACTGTTGATGCTCATTTTTATTGGTAGTATGATTTACGTTCATTGAAAAGTGATGCATTTTTTGTGTTGATCACAGACAAACATGGGAGATTTTCTTAGATCTAGTTGATAATTACTGCTGCAAAGAAGTCATAGCTAGAGGACAACTCAGAAGTAAGTTGGTTGAAGAAAGAAGTAGCTAAAGCATAAAGAAGTAGAGATGTTTCTCAAGGAAAAGAAGATAGCAAAAGTCTGAGATCAACAGGATCTCAAAAGGACCAATGGATTACTAAGCGTAATCATTAAGAACTCTGTCTCAGGCTTGGGAAGTTCATCAGTTACCAAGTCGGTCCCTTTTTACAAAGTGCCTGTAAATCTTAATCTTAATTTGAAATATAACGTTTCTATGAATCATGAGCACTCATAAAAGAAAAAATTGTAATACTAAAACGTTTGGGGATCCCAAAGGTCACTGGGTGGGGGCAACCCAAAGGTTTTGCTATTTTTGTATAAATATAGGAAAGTTCGAGAGAAACGGGACTTTTTCCCTGTTAGACTTGTGAGAACACATTGTAAGAGGAACTATTTTTTTTTGCAATATATAATTACAATTTTTCCTGTTGGAGAAAAATTTGGTGGAATGTTCAAATGATTTTCAATGGATGTTGTTGAAGGGGGACTATTTCATTTTCAACTTTTATTCATTAACTGTGAGATCGTTCTAACTTGTTGAACCTATGTTCTTTTATGAATGTTCTCTGGTTTATTTTATGATAATTTCCACTATGAGTAATGAATGTTTTCACAAACAATGAGCTATCTTGTTGTTCATCCATCTATTCATGTTTATGTGTTTTGAATCAAAGAACAACTACCTATGATTTTTCTTAATGCATGAACAATAATACATTACTCATTGAATGATAATATCACTCCCTAGGGATAGCTTAGTTAGTTTTATTTCCTGCTATGTGTGGTTCAGATGCGAGAGAGTCTAAGACGAGAGGTAAGAACCTACGCATCACATTGTGACCACCCCTAGTATTCTTTATCAATTTTCATTTTAGATAGGCACTTGCATATCATACTTAGAGTTAAAAACACAAAAATATATACGGTGGAACGGGCTGCAACCGGTAAAACCTTTTAATTTATGTTACTTGACATACGGTAGCCGGACTGTAAACCGGACGAATTCCCCATACCAAACAGTCACTGGCTAGTTGGGAACATTGACTGGGGAGAATCCCTTGTTGTTGTTGCCTACAATTTTCCAGGCCTCAATGGTTTTTGGTGCTAGAAGGAGGGCCACCAGTGCATGGCTAGCCGAGGAAACCCATTTCCTCGAAATTAATCCACCAGTGATAGTTTTGAAAGCAATTTATTTCCTAATCCGATTCCTGAAGAGAATAGAGAACATTTGTATTATGTGGACAATGAAGTTGTTAATGATCTGAGAAGACACACTAGGGATTATGTGAAGAAGATTGGAGGATTACCAATTATCCCTGAATTACCTAGAAGAGAATACAAGAAGAAAAACCGTCCTTTTTTGGAAGAATCTGTGTTAGTTGGAGATTGGGAATAACTTGTAGAAACAACTTTACAGGAAATTGTTCAACCTTTGAATCAAGTAGGCCCTAATTCACCTAATGGTTCACCTGTATGTACTCATGTTCATTCTCCACCTCACTCTCCACCTAGACTCATGGTAGGTGTAAATGCAAATAAGCCACCTAACCCACCAAATCCACCACCTGCTTGGAAAGCCAGATCACCTCTAAACCTAACACCTCCTTTGCATGACTTACCTCAGGATTTTGAGAAGATGCTGCCCAAGTTTGACCCAAGTGAGAAGAATTTAGTAGATGACCATTTGCAAAGTTTCTACTTATCCATAGAAGGATTAAAGGTTGGAGAACATGAAGATGTAGTCTGCAGACTTTTTCCACATACCTTGAAAGTAGTAGCAGCCTCATGGTATTTTGGTCTGCCTGCAAATTCAATCCCAGACTGGGATACTTTTGAAAGGATATTCAAAAGCAAATATGCATCCCAGAAAACTCATGTAGCTCTCATGAAAGGGCTGCGCACTTTAAAGAAAGAAAGAAAAGAGAAGGTGCATAGTTTTACTCAAAGGTTTGCAGCCTATCTTAAAAACTTTTCTGAAACTGACAAACCCTCAGATAAAGTTCTGATTGAATATTATACTTCAGCTCTGGGACCTGATTTGGCCATGTTTTCCAAAATGAAAGCCAAACCTACGCTAACCCGAGAGAGTAGAAGCTGAAAAGGAAAGCATAGAAGATTACCCGGAGCAGTCAGGAGAATTTTTTTTTGGGAAGAAAGCTTTGTCGTTTACTAAGCCTAAAGATGAACAGTCACAAGACTTTGAAGGAATGGTGAAGATGATGCAGAAGCTTTCCAATAGAATAATAGATTTGGAAAAGGAGAAGTAGGCTCAGAAGTCTTACAAACCTTACTACAACAAAAGAGAGGATAACAATCAATCCGAACCGCCTCCACACGGTCCTGCATCAATGAACTTAACGAAAGTAGGTATGGATAAATTTTGCACTTTTCACCAGCAGCCCCATTCTAAAAAAAATTGTCCACAATAGATAAATTCAATGACATTAGTGATGAATCAGCTGTTGGACTCAAAATTAACAGAAGCTAATGATGAGGAAGAAAATGATAACAAATCTTCAGAAAAGCAAGAGGATGATGCCATGGTTTTATGGGATTGTGTCTCGACGTTCAATACTGAAAAGGAAAGTGATTTAAGACATGAGGACATATTAGAAGCAAATGTGACAACGAGAAGCCAAGGGATGATAAAAGAAGACAGGTTAATGATCCTGAAAAGTAAGAGACTTCAAAAGAATATAAAGAAATTTCAGAAAAGCACCACGGCTAATAAAATTCTCGAGTTTACTATTACCAATCAAAATCCAAAGCATACCAACATGCCTACTAAGCCCATTGAAAAGAAAATCGATAATATAAAAATGAATCTCACAGAACATAAAATGGAGTATGACATTGTGGAGGATATCAAGAAGGTAAAGAAAAATATTTCACTATTTGAGATGTGTAATGTCCCACAGCAGAAAGATAAATTATTGAGAGCACTTGAAATGCCAGAGGAAAAGCTTCCCACCGACAATCAACCCCAAGAAGAAGAAATCGGTGAAGCAAGTGTGGGAGGTAAGCCTAAATGAAAAACTCCACTTTTTCTCCTTACTTTCAAAATATTCAACCATAACGTCCACAACTGTCTAGTAGACTCAGGGGCATCAGTAAATGTTATGCCACTGTCAGTATGCAAGAAGATAAATGGACAGCCCAAACCATCTACTTGGCAGGTCATTCAGTTAGATAGAACAAATGTGAAGGTAATTGGGGAAATGGAGGATGTTTTAATTCGATTATTTTAAAATGAAAAGGTATGTCAGTTCATTGATGTTGTAGTAGCAGACATACTTGAGGTGTATGGACTTGTTTTGAGTAGGGATTGGTCAGCAAAGCAGAATGGATATTTTGCATCAGACTGGTCACATATGTGGCTACCTTATAAAGGAAGTCCAAATCAAATTAAAGTTATAAGAGAGCCCCACATGAAACACAATTTCACTCAGTTGGAAGGTAAGAATGAGCCAGTGAATTCTGTTTTGGGGAACTACTTCGTTGAGCTAGAACTGGGAAATTACCAAGCGGAAGAAGCCAGCAATACGTCAGACACCTAGCCTGATCTCCTTCGGTTTTCGCAGGCTGATGAAATTGATTGTAAAATAGTAGATTTATCTTTAGATGTAGATGATGATTCATGTACAATAGTAATAGAGTATTTTTGGACACTTTTCTTTGATGGATCTAAAACTTTGGAAGGATCAGGAGTTGGCTGTGTCCTGATTGATCCTAAGAAAAATAAACATTTTTTGTCATGTAGGTTAGAGTTTGAATGTACCAATAACACAGTCGAATATGAAGCATTAGTTTAGGGACTAAGAAAAGCGATTGAATTAAAAGTAGAAAATTTGAAAGTGTATGGGGATTCTGAAATAATTGTAAAACAGATTCGAAATCAGATACATTGCATTTCCCCTCATTTAAAAGCTTATCAAAATGAAGTGTGGGATTTTCTTAAAGGTTTTTACACATTTAATATTGTATCAATTCCTAGACTAAAGAATGCAGCAACTAACTTGTTAACCACCTCAGCTGCGAGGCTTGTACCCTCTAATAACAGGTGTTCTATTGAATTACTTTTTAGGCCTTCTATTCCAGACATGATTACAAATTTACGATTTTTTGACGACGATCAACAGATTCTGGAATGTTTGACAAATGATGAAACTTTCAAAGGGGCAATAATTGACGATGAAGAACATCAAGTTGAGCTGAAATTCGACAATTATATTCCTAAAGGAGTCAGGAATTTAGAGCGAATGTTTGATTTAAACTACAAATTCAAAAGGCTAGTAAATGCTAAGACCCATAGCTTGTCTTTACAATTTGAGCTGATTAATTTAGGAGCTGAAATTGAGCCTAAATATGTGAATTTGGGAAAGTGTTGCTCCCTAGGTGAAAGAAATAAGTTCATCAGTTTGTTCAAGCAATACAAAGATGTGTTTTCCTGGACATATGAAGATTTGAAAACATATGACACCAATATTATTCAGCATGTCATCCCTATTAGGACTGGGGTCAAGCCTTATCAGCAGCCTTTGAGGAAAATGCATCCAAAACTGGAGCCTCTAATTCAGAATGAAGTAAAGAAATTGTTGGATGCTAAAATTATTTTCAAAGTCAGACACTCAGAATGGGTTTCAAATCTGGTACCAGTAAGGAAGAAATCTGGAGAAATTAGACTATGTGTGGATTTCAGAAACTTAAATTGCGCTTTAGATAAAGGCAATTATCCAGTTCCACCCATGGAATATATATTGCAAATGGTTTTAGGTTCTGAGTTATTTTCTTTATTAGATGGATTCTCTAGTTACAATCAGGTGTTAGTAGCCAAAGAAGACAAACTCAAAACTACATTCAGAACAAGATGGGGGACTTTTGCTTATAGAAGGATGCCTTTTGGACTCATAAACGTTGGAGCTACTTTCCAGAGGGCTATGGATATAGCTTTATATGGTCTAATTGGCCACAATGTTGTGGTATACCTTGATGACATCACAATATTTTCAAAGAAAAGAGAAGAACACGCATTTCATCTAAAGTAGATTTCGAGCGTTGCCGAAATTATGGTATCTCGCTAAACCCCAAGAAGTGTGTGTTTGTTGTTACAGAAGGAAAGCTACTAGGTCACGTGGTATCTAAGAAGGGGATCTCCATAGACCTAGAAAGGATCAAAGCTATCGAACAGATCCCCTTACCCCATAACAAAAAGGGCATGCAATCATTTATGGGGACAATAAATTTCGTGCAAAGGTTTGTGTCGGATTTTGCGCAAATTGTTAAGCATTTGCAACAAATGGTGAAACAAAGTGTACAATTCAAATGGACTGATGTAGATAAGAATGCATTCAATAAAATAAAGACATCTATTTCTCATGCACCCTCTCTCAAAAGTCCATATTATATGAAAGATTTTATTTTGTACACTTTCGCATTTGACAATTCACTAGTAGCTATGCTTACTCAGAAGGAAGATGGGGGAGATGAGTTCCCCATATCATTTATGAGCACTGGTTTGTAGGGGGCCAAATTAAATTACCCAGCTGTGGAAAAGAAAGCTTATGCAGTCTTCAAAGTGGTAAAACAATTCAGGCCGTACATACTTAAGAACCGAACCAAGTTAATAGTTCCACACCCAGCTGTGAGGTCTCTTTTTGTGCAAAAAGAATTAGGAGAAATAAGAGGCAACTGGGTAACATATTTGCAAGAGTATGACCTTGAATTCAAGCCAACCTCCATCATTAGAGGGCAAGGATTATGAAAACTAATGGCTAAAGGCAACAGTAATGAAGAAAACAATTGGGAAAATGAAGTAGAGTTACATATGATGGATGTATGTCCTCTTTTCATAGCTCCAGATTCCTGGTACCAAGACCTTGTTCATTACCTTCAGGAGGGTGTGTTTCCAGAACATTGGAATTCCAAGTAGTGAAAAGAATTGTGCCTTAAATTAGCTGTGTATCAGATCATTGATGGAATTCTATTCAGAAAAAATTATGATGGAGTCCTTCTTAGGCGTTTAGAGAAGGAAGACGCAAAAAGGGTCATAACTGAGTTACATGATGGGCCTCCTGGAGGCCATTTTTCTAGAGATACGACAGCACATAAGAATCTCAGAGATGGGTACTATTGGCCCACGTTGTTCAAGGATGCTCATGCACATGTTAGAAAGTGTGATATCTACCAAAGGTGTGGGGGAAGACAAGCCAAAGCAACAGGACCATTGAAGCCAGTTATGATAACGGAACCATTTGAGTAGTGGGGAATTGATATCACTGGAGAAATAAAACCAAATTCTTCCTTGTAGCACAAATATATTCTAATGGACACTGACTACTTCACTAGATGGGTCAAATCCATTCCACTATGTAAAGTCAATGAAGATGCGGTCATGAATTTCTTGCAGGATCATATTATGACCAGGTTTGGGGTTCCAATTTCCCTAGTTTTCGATAATGCTACTTATTTTTCTTCTATTAGATTAATTGCATTCGATCATGAAAAAGGAATTAAGTTGCATTATTCTGCCAACTACTACCCACAAGGAAATGGTTTGGCAGAATCTACAAACAAGAATTTGATTAGGATCTTGAAAAAGACTGTCATAGAAAACCAAAGAAGTTGGCATTTAGCATTACCGAATGCTCTTTGGGCTGATAGGGTCACACCCAAGAATTCCTTAGGTGTGTCACCGTATACCCTTGTTTATGGAAAAGAAGCTATAATTCCTCCTATCATTATGCTACCATCCTCCATAATAGCCCAAGAATCTAGAGGCACAGACAACAAAATCTTGCAACTGAGAATTCATAATCTTTTGAAGGCAGAAGAGTCTAGATCCAAGGCCAAGGAACGTTTTAAGCAGCAGCAGGAAGTAGTGAAAAGGTGGTTTGATAAGCACAAAGCTGGGACAAAGGAATTTGAAGTGGGAGACCTGGTTCTTAAATGGGATCACCTGCATGATGAAAAGGGGAAGCACACAAAGTTTCAACAGTTATGGGTAGGCCCTTTTTAGATTGCGGCAAAACTTGGCCCCTCAACCTATAAATTGCAAGGTTTACAGGGGTGGGAAGAGAGCTTGCCAGTTAATGTTTTAGTTCTCAACCCTTATTTTTCTTGATTTTTTGTTTTTGTTTTGTACATAAATAATTTGATTTGGTTGATTGCTGCTTGTTTTTAGTTAAAATTTATTTTTGATTTCAATAAAAGAGGCAAACTGTTGGTTGCATGGAGCCTCAAAGTTCTGGATTAATTGAAATCTTTGGGTATAAGATTGTATCCTTTTGTTTGAATCTGATGGAATTTCTTATAGTAAGTAGTTTTCCTAAATGGCTATGAACACATTGAAGTCTCGATTAATCCCTGAAAGATAACTCAGGATCAAGAAGTCTGGAATACTATTTCGAGGCCCCATCCATTCCACATCTAAAATTTCCTAAGGTATGACAGCAAAAGACCCATGGAAATGAAGCAGGGTAAACAATATATTATATATAAATAATCCCATGCCAAGAATTGAAAGCCAAAAGGCTAATAAGAGTCAAAACTCCTAAGAAAGCAATATGTATTAAACAAAGTACTGAATCTTATAAGTACAAAATTGCCAAAAGTTCTTCTTCGTCCGTGAGCTAAAAATTAAATACATCTCTCACACAAAAGGACACTATGGATAGAAGAGCCTAAATAATAATAAAAAATTCAGAAAGAAAGGCATGAGGAGGACTCAAAGGAAAAAAAAGTTCACAAGCACACAAAAGTGCAAAATGGCATGGGAATGAGGAACAAATGAATATTTCTGTTTTCCATGTGTTACAATCATGTGGTGTCTAAGTTGGAAGCTACTTGAAGACCGAGGTAAAATGAAACTCATCTACTTGGCCTCAAAAGAGTTATCTTGACTTTGATGTCTTAGTTTCCATTTCCTAAATAGGACTATCATCAATGATTAAAAGTACATATATTTTCCATTGTGGGAATCCAGACATCTAGAAGAATTCAACATGTTGGTTTTATTGCTAAACAGTTTGTTGCTTAAGGAAGAAATTATCTAGAGATCTGGGTTCACCAGGTAGTTGCCATTTGTTGCAGCTGCAACGTTCTCCCAAATTTCTTAAAATTTTGGGCCCTCCTTTAATTTTTGTCTTGCTTAGATTTATTGAAATTGCTTGACTCTGCTGCGAGTTTGATCTTTTGAGGATGATTGCTGAATGAATATCTTTGTCTGCTGACGCTGCTATGTTTAACTTGGTTTTGACTCTATGGGTTATTTCCTTTGGTTGTTGTTGGAAGGTTTTTGAATTATGAGTTGGGGCCGTAGTCACCTACGCAGCTGCCCTTGTGGAAGCTTTATAATGAATGACTCAATGCAAAGTCTGTTGTTCGTCGATGTGTGTTTTTCTCTATCATTTTATTTCACTGTCAACATTTTTCTTTCCGATGTCAGAGGTATTTTGTACAGTGTATCAGAGCCTCTGTTCTCTACAGAGCTTCCGTTGCGGAAGCTAAATGACGAATGTTTCGATGCATAGCCCCTACCCTGGCCGATCCCACGGTTTTATCGCTTTTCCTCGTTAATTGGAGCAGTTCATAACTGTGGGCGGAAGCTGTGTCTATTTGATTCCCGTCATTGCGGTTCCTTAACAGACTAACCGTCCAATTCTATAATAGTTCCAACCTCCGATGTATCAAATCCCGTTGTAATGCTTTGTTTCGTCGATGTTTTGTTTTTCTCTGGAGCACCTAGACCATGGGCTACCCGCCATTGCAGCGTTTTAGTAAACTAACCAAAAGACATTATGTGTTCTGATTTGCCAATGAAGTTTTTATCTACAATAGGTTTAGTTTTCCCACTGGTAGGGTTTTTCTAGCCCTAGGCGACAGATTCCTTGGTTTTTTATCAGGTTTGAGGTTTCCACGTTGAAAGCACAGTCCCGGGTTGTTATTGTTGATGCTCATTTTGATTGGTAGTATGATTTACATTCATTGAAAAGTGATGCATTTTTTGTGTTGATCACAGACAGACATGGGAGATTTTCTCAGATCCAGCTGATAATTACTGCTACAAAGAAGTCATAGCTGGAGGACAACTCAGAAGTAAGTTGGCTGAAGAAAGAAGCAGAGATGTTGCTCAAGGAAAAGAAGATAGCGGAGGTCTGAGATCAACAGGATCTCGAAAGGACCAATGGATTGCTGAGCATAATCATTAAGAACAGTGTCTCAGGCTTGGGAAGTTTGTCAGTTACCAAGCCGGTCCCTTTTTACAAAGTGCCTGTAAATCTTAATCTTAATTTGAAATATAATGTTTGTATGAATCATGAGCACTCATAAAAGACAAAATTGTAAGACTAAAACGTTTGGGGAGCCCAAAGGTCACTGGGTGGGGGCAACCAAAGGTTTTTCTATTTTTGTATAAATATAGGAAAGTTCGAGAGAACCAGGACCTTTTCCCAGTTATACTTGTGAGAACACATTATAAGAGGAACTATTTCATTTTGCAATATATAATTACAATTTTTCCCGTTGGAGAAAGCTTTGGTGGAATGTTCAAATGCTTTTCAATGGATGTTGTTGAAGGGGAACTATTTCATTTTCAGCTTTTATTCATTAACTGTGAGATCGTTCTAACTTGTTGAACCTATGTTATTTTATGAATGTTCTCTGGTTTATTTTATGATAATTTCCACTATGAGTAATGAATGTTTTCACAAACAATGAGCTATCTTGTTGTTCATCCATCTATTCATGTTTATGTGTTTTGAATCAACGAACAGCTACCTGTGATTTTTCTTAATGCATGAACAGTAATACATTACTCATTAAATGATAATCTCACTCCCTAGGGATAGCTTAGTTAGTTTTATTTCCTGCTGTGTGTGGTTCAGATGCGAGAGAGTCTAAGATGAGAGGTAAGAACCTCCACATCACATTGTGACCGCCCCTCATATTATTTATCAATCTGCATTTTAGATAGGCACTTGCATATCATACTTAGAGTTAAAAACACAAAAATATATACGGTGGACCGGGCCACAACTTGTAAAACCTTTTAATTTATGTTACTTGACCTACGGTAGCTGGACCGTAAACCGGACGGATTCCCCATACCAAATATTCACGGGCTAGTTGGGAACGTTGAATGGGGAGAATCCCTTGCTGTTGTTGCATGTGATTTTCTAGGCCTCAATAGATCCATATCCAACTCCTATTCCAAATCAGAAGCCTAAATGGGCCCAAAAGCTCATTGAAGCAGTCGGTAATGTTGCCGGGGATTCAGATGACAGAAGAAGAACGAGGTCCCAATTTCAGAATGAACATGTTGCACTCTCCCACACAGTTTCACTACCTTTAGAGTGGTGCATCAAACTTGCCGAGAGATTCTACTTGATGACAAGGACTGATCCACAATTTGGCTCACTAAAGGACAAATTGGATCAAGTCACTATTCCTCTAGAAAGAACAGTCAAAGGACATAATCCTTCTCCTATCTATCATCAATTCGGAAGAATATTAAGAGGTTCACATGCACAGTCCAAGGATGCTAATGTATAGAAGAACCATGATTCTGCATGGCTGCTCCATAGAGTTGTAGATTGCAACAATGTTTTCACAAGTTTTTGCTCAAAGAGAAATTTTTTCTATCAAGTATGGAAGCTTTTTTCCTGATTACCTGCTTATTTTGGGTGGGGTGTTCCCACGAGGTTTTCCCCATTTTCCTTAGTGTATTAAGCAATATTTTAATGCATTTAAATTATATGGGTGACTTTTGGCCTAGTTTCCAGGGCCCAAGTTCTCCTAAGTTAAGATTAAGGGGGGGGGGGGTGTTAGGATTAATTAATTCTCCTTTGTTTGATAGTCTATTTGGTCATTTTTCCTAACTTAGTAAGTTATTACTACTGTACTAGACTATGGGGGACACACCTAGAGGTTATATTCCACTTACTGCATGTGCATGCATGGGTTTATGTGCCTTTGGGACCAATCCCTACATTATAGGATCCCACTCTGAGTGCCACCAGTAGCCTCCTTCAGTTGTCTATGGTAGGTTAGCAATTATGTTGAGTTATAGTCTAGTTACAATAAGTTAGATCATTATCAGTTAGCCTAGCGCCAGTTTTGCATGAATGCCGAGAGTGTGGTGCCTTTTGTCCACCTACCTTATTAGTTAACTGATTGTAGACTATGAAATGAGGTAAGGAAGCAATGAGCTCTTTGACCAAGACACGAGGATACTAACAAAAGAACTAGTACTTAAAATTTAATATGTTCGGCTAAATCACTAAATCCTGACATGTTGGAATCATATCTAAATTAAGAGTAAATTTTATAAATATTTATGGGTTTGGAAGAATCCTTATGAGAGTGATGGGTAACTTATGCATTGATTGTTGACTATTTCGTTATTGATTTAGAAATTCATAACTGTAACTACCAATCGATTGAGGATTGTATACCTTCTCTCCTGGGAATAGAGGATAGCCAAATAGATTGTATTCTTAAATACCTTTTGTTGGACTCATGATTGTCATTAGAACTAAACCTGTAGGTGTTAATATACACCACAATCGCCAAAGTTAGGATCTCGTAAGACGATTAGTCCATGTTACGAAACTCACGGGGAGCATTGAACCCAATGTCAAACATTCTCCCCCCAAATGCGATCCGACTGAGTTTTGAAACCTTGAATGATTGATCTGATACCATTTGTTGGACTCATGATTGCCATTAGACCAAAACCCATAGGTGTTAATCTCAGCCACAATCTCCAGAGTTAGGATCTCGGAAGGTGATTAATCCATGCCACGAAACCTACGAGGAGAATTAAACCCAATTTCCAACACCTTTGGATGTGCAAAATGTTTATTGGTTATTCATGTGAGATACGTTGGAGTTTGCATATCACAAACCCTCATGAGAAAATAGGAGGTGTTGAGAATCTAGATCAGATTGGAAATTATTTAAGATATTACGGGATTTACATTATGTGAAATTACTATTGAATTAAAGAAGACGGGTTGGAACTTTATTGATTGGAACATAAGGTCAATAATGGAAGCATATCTAATGCTTATGGGGATGATCATTTGATGAAGATATAGTAGAATGAGATAAAAACTTGAATGTGAAAAGAAAGCGAAACTAGCATTGAATATAAAATAAGAATTAAATCCGAGACAAAGTTTCCTAAAGAGGGGGAGTATGTAATGCCATACGTAGAGATAGGAAAAGTAATTGAATGGAATCATTTTGTAATATAAATAGGTGTGACGATTTGATACGAAAGCATAATGGTTAGTGTCTTTGGGTAAACTGGCAAGGAAAGATTCATGTATGAGGATCTAATATCTAGGATGGATATAGTCCCAATATTGCGACCTAAGAGGACACATTGGAAATATATAGACAATATCTGTACTTATTCTAGAACTTCATGATGAAGTTTCTTGAAGTGGGGGTGTATGAAACACCCTGTTTTTACCTTGACTTATGAAATTATTATGACTAATCTCTGAGGGAATTCTATGACGAATGACCTGAATACTTACGATTTTGAAATCTAGAATAACTTTGTATGGAGGTATTTTTTTATGGCATCTAGTTTAGGATGAACTAGACTTGCGTGAAGAAAGGAATTATTGATGAGACATGACCTAAGGAGGATTATCTAACATATTGTTGAGTAATTATGATTATGAAAATAATGTCAAAATTTGGGTAATTATGTATGAATTTATATTATGATTTTAATTGTGAATGAAAAATCATGTAAATTTATCAGAAAGGATTAAAGTTGTATAATGTTTTGACAAAATTTATGTAGCATGCACTCGGATGGCCTATCCATTGTGACAGGAAAGGCAGGTACATGCAACACAAGAAAGCACTGAGATGAAAAATACTCTAGTTGAATCAAAGACTATGGCAGGTGATGGGATTGTGATTGCCAATCGATCCATATCATGTGATGGAGACGAAAAATTATACCTGTAAGATTGGAAAATTGGACGACTTGATGAATTTTGAATAGAGTGAGGAAAACTCCATTTCATTAGATGTGTGTGTCGTGTGTTGGTTACTCATGAATATCATTACTGGGGGTGCACAATAGGGATTCATCCTTATTCCCCAATAACCACATGGCTCTTCCCAGGGTAGACGAACCGAGGTAACATTGGCTCAGTCGTCATAACGAAGTCCCTGCTTGTGGGAATTATTAGAAGGGCAAGATGAAAGCATAACACCTTGATAATTCTGGCAGCAACAAGAATGTGGTGGTAAACAACATATATCTTAATTAAGGAAAAATAAAATTGATCATAAAGAACTTAATAAATAATAATAATAAAATAAATTAAATGGTAAATTAAATTAAAAATGATAAATAAATAAATAAAGATAAATAAACTGAAATCAAGCTAAATTAAGAAATCAGTTAACAAAGTAAATTAAGGAACTTGAACTAAAGTGAAATCCTAACTAATCGAAAAAGAATTAGAGAACTAAAGATAACTAACAAGTGGGTTGGTAATTAGAAAATTAATTAATTAATTAAAGTAACTAAAGAGTTAACTGAAAGTGATGCATGGGAATTAACGAAATGGAAGAATGGGGGAGATTCATGGAGGGTCATTACAACTAGTGAGCTCTAGCTGTGATTTTTCCACATCGAGTTAGCTAATCAGTTAGTTAGAACTGATAGATTCAAATTATACTTATTGTATAATCATTGTATTATTAATTAATTAATGAATATTAATGTTGTGATTATTTAAGTAATTCTTTTTTTATTTATCTAAAATTTCTGTCATGAATTATTTGCTAAGTGTATATTGAACAAAATTATTCCACTGCATAATTCCTTTCCAATAGCTCTCATATTGGCTTGTAGATCTATGGTTCTCAAATTTAACAAGTGTATGGTTATGAAGGTGGTGAACGATGCTGAATATGGATTCGACAATGACGGTTCAAGGAACAAAACTAAGGGGTATGCCCCTAAGTCTCTAAGTGTAGCATGGTGGAGAAATGGTGGCGAGATGGTGTGCTATATGATGAATGAAGGCTCAAGAGTGTCAAACACAAGCTCAAAAATCCAAATGCAACCGAGTGTGTAGAAGGAGAGTTGATAAATGGTGGCACATAGGAAAAAAACAAAGCTATAAAACCAAATTGCAACAACGTATCACATCAGGCGAGTCTACAACAAAATGGCTAGAAATACAACAAGCAACACTACCTATGAAGAAAATGACACACTAACCTATGGGGTATAAGTGCAAGCAAGCTCCTAGCTACAATATGGAATACCCTCACAAATTGTATCCTCTGCCGGGTGGAGAAATCCACAGTCAAACAATATGAAATGGAAGAACCAAAGGCTAAGAGAATCCCACTACCGAAAAGGACCTTGGGTAAAAGAGCCCTAAGAGACTGGAAATTAGGATACCTCGTTCATGAAATGTTTGGGATGGTTTCTTGACATTTCAGCCCTTTGGTCCTCGACACTCGATATGGTCCTTGACATGCACGAGAAGGACTATGAAGGGTTATACTTCGGTACATAATGGAGTGCGATATTCTACCCTGACTTCTAGAACCCCTTCATTGCATATTACCCTTGCAGAGCGGGATCCCCCCTCGATAAACTGGTTGTGACCGTGTCAACAAATACTAGAGGATTATGGTTCCCTAGAAGACAACAACTATGTCTCAGATGTAAGTGACAAAGGGGTGTTATTTGGATGCCTATCCCGAGTGTCCTAACTTAACTACAATATTGTTTTGGTCCTCAAACGAGGTTACAACATTGGTTGAGTTAAGATAAATTTTAGGCTCAAGTTGGGGTCATGTACCAAGAATTTATTTTAACATGTGAGATGTGTGCACAAGTGAAGTGTAATCTCTAAACCCAAAAGGTCTCATGCTATAGATGCATATGCTAAAAAATAAAGAACAATAATGAAAGTAAATCTTTTCAACACCTAACAATTCATTCTTCCAAATAACATACACAAGTAAAGAAGCACATAAGGACTTCATAGGGTGTAGGAGACACACAGGGGGTCTCAACTACCAATATCAACTAAGATGGGCTCACATACAAGGAAAAGAGGAAAACTAAAACAAAACAAAGGGGTTGTAGGCAATTAGATATGGAAGGAATTAGTCGAGGGAGTGGTAGAACACAAATAGGGGGTATGGAAATGGTCTCAAACACCTCAAAGATCTAGAAAAATTGCAGGACGCAGCTATCAGTGGAAAAGGCGTAGTCGGGGTCGGACAAAATTGTAAAATAGGCGCGACTGAGAAGGAAAATCAGTAGAAAAACATAGGTCACACTTAACAGGGGTTTCTGTGCGACAAGTCAAACTCAACTGGGTCACAGAAGAGACCGAGGTCACTGCAGAATCCTGGACAAGTGTTATTTAGAGTTTAGTTCTAGGTCGCACTTATCAGGGAAATAGGGGAAACCTAGGTTGTGCATATCGGGTGGAAGGTGCGACCAGGGTCACAACTTTCTACCAGATAGGTGTGATCCATCCCTAGCTAGAATTTTTTTATGGAAAAAACTTCCACCTAGAGCTTGGGGGGAAGGCACTGTGATAGGACTGGTTCAAATTTTCCATAAGGGGGTCATATCTGTGACAACTAAGGGTGAACAAGTAGAACAAACGAACAAAAACACCCTTTAAAATAGATATCCAAGGGGATCGAGGCAGTGGAGTCACCAAAACCATAGTGAATATTTATCATCATCTATGTGCAAAAGGACCTTCCTTAGATCAGCTGAATCTAAGGATAGAGTTCATGGTGCAAGGGAGGAGCTCAACCTTGACTATTACAATAAGCAACAAATATTTATTTTATTTTTTTATTTTATGGTCTAACTAGTAAAATATAAATACCACATACCTTTCAATAATATGGGCCACTGCAGTTCATGTTTGAGGATGTGATCTGATGACTCCCACAATCCTGGTCTCAATTTATCTCCAACAAGGGTTGTCATAGGGAAAGGGATCAAGGGTTACATAGAGTGAACTCAACATGCAACATGGGATGGTGTGGTGAAAGTGAGAAAGTTCAGGAATCAAAATTTTTGTGACCAAAAGTTTCTAGAATTAAGGAATGCTTGTGGGGAGACCTTCATAATGTATTTATAGGATGATCTAGGATTTTATTACCCATGGTTTTTCATAGTGCATAATATTTGTCCATGGTTTTGGACCCATTCTCATTTTAGGGTGTTTTGGTCCCTTTTGGGAGGATGGGGTTTATGTTGCAATAAATGCCCAACTTCCCTGTATTTATGAGGGAAGGAATAATGATGTTTTGCACCAATTTTGGTGGAATTTAATTGTGAAATGGAGGAAATAGTGGTGGGACTATGATGTATAATTATGGTTTGGACCATAGAGAGCTATGTGGACAATTTTTGGTGTTAACATGACTCAAGTTTGAATTTTGCCAAACAATGGGCGAAATTTCAAAATTTACATACATTGCCACGATGCCTCCCCAATGCACAAGTGATTAGGTAAATTAATTGTTACTTCAC
The DNA here is from genome assembly GCA_001517045.1 of Pseudotsuga menziesii. NCBI lineage: Eukaryota > Viridiplantae > Streptophyta > Pinopsida > Pinales > Pinaceae > Pseudotsuga > Pseudotsuga menziesii. The sequence goes on from LPNX010076947.1 coordinate 609,854, forward strand.
TATTTAATTTCTTTGCGGATTAAATTTGAGAATTTATCTTTATTTTGAGAAAGTTGAAAAAAAATTTAAAAAATTCTACATGGTGCATTCACTCCGTTTGGATCACACCGCAACACAACGCACCCTGTTAATTTACGGGGTGCATCGTGAGTGGTGCATTCCCTACCTAGGCACACCAAAAATACAATGCACTATAACTTTTAGTGCACTGATTAACATAAATTAAAAATAAAAACTATGAATATAATCATGGTGTGTCATATAAATATATATATACTGCATGTCGATGCACTGATGTGTTCAAAGCACACTAGGTAAATCAACATAATTTATTAAAAATAATAACGTACATAGTGCGATTAATTTAACTAGATGCGCTACTTTCACGATGTGTTGGTGTGTCCATATCACACCGCTAAACTAGCTACATATAAAACAAAACGTATGATGGTGTTCTTAGTTACAAGATACACACTTGCTATTTGGTGCGTTGTCGTGTAATGAATGTACTGTAACATAATAAAACAATCACAACTTAACGGTGCTCTACATGAAATTTTTTGCACTGTACGCTAGTGTGCTGACATGCATTAAGCACACGTCCAACCATATTTAAAAAAAATAAAATACATAAATAGATGCCCCTATAACAATGTTCTTAGGTCTCCCTGACACATTGCCAAAGCAAATTTCTAAAAAACCTCTTTATCTGGTGTGCAATTAAAACATGTGTGCACTAGATATATGATGTATAGGCTTATAAATGATGCACCATTATTTTTTAAACATATCACAAACAAACAATTAACTACACCTACTCCAAATCAGAAGCCTAAACGGGCCCAAAAGCTCATTGAAGCAGCCAATAATGTTGCTAGGGATTCAGATGACAGAAGAAGAACGAGGTCCCAATTTCAGACTGAACATGTTGCACTCTCCCACACAGTTTCACTACCTTCAGAGTGGTGCATCAAACTTGCTGAGAGATTCTATTTGATGATAAGGACTGATCCACAATTCGGCTCACTAAAGGACAAATTGGATCAAGTCAATATTCCTCTAGAAAGAACAATCAAAGGACATATTCCTTCTCCTATCTATCATCAGTTTGGAAGAATATTAAGAGGTTCACATGCACAATCCAAGGATGCTGATCCTAGTTTCCAGGGCCCAAGCTGTCCTAAGTTAAGAATAAGGGGGGGGGTGTTTGGATTAATTAATCCTCCTTTGTTTGATAGTCTATTTGGTCATTTTTCCTAACTTAGTAAGTTATTATCACTGTACTAGACTATGGGGGACACACCTAGAGGTTATCTTCCACTTAATTCATGTGCATGCATGAGTTTATGTGCCTTTGGGACCAATCCCTACATTATAGGATCCCACTCTGAGTGCCACTAGTAGCCTCCTTCAATTGTTTGTGGTAGGCAAGCAGTTATGTTGAGTTATACTCTAGTTACAATAAGCTAGATCATTATCAATTATCCTAGCGCCAGTTTTTCATGAATGCAGGGAGTGTGGTGCCTTTTTTCCACCTACCTCATCAGTTAAATGATTGTAGACTATGAAATGAGGTAAGGAAGCGATGAGCTCCTTGACCAGGACACGAGGATACTAACAAAAGAACTAGTACTTAAATTTAATATGTTTGGCTAAATCACTAAATCCTGACATGTTGGAATCATATCTAAATTAAGAGTAATTTTTATAAATATCTATGGGTTTGGAAGAATCCTTATGAGAGTGATAGGTAACTTATGCATTAATTGTTGACTATTTCGTTATTGATTTAGAAATTCATAACTGTAACTACCAATCGATTGAGGATTGTATACCTTCTCTCCTGGGAATAGAGGATAGCCAAATAGATTGTATTCTTAAATACCTTTTGTTGGACTCATGATTGTCATTAGAACTAAACATGTAGGTGTTAATCTACACCACAATCGCCAAAGTTAGGATCTCGGAAGATGATTAGTCCATGTTACAAAACTCACGGGGAGCATTGAACCCAATGTCCAACATTCTCCCCCCCAATGCGATCCGAGTGAGTTTCGAAACCTTGACTTATTGATCTGATACCATTTGTTGGACTCATGATTGTCATTAGACCAAAACCAGCAGGTGTTAATCTCAGCCACAATAGCTAGAGTTAGGATCTCAAAAGGTGATTAATCCATGCCATGAAACCCACGAGGAGCATTGAACCCAATTTCCAACACCTTTGGATGTGCAAAATGTTTATTGGTTATTCATATGATATACATTGGAGTTTGGATATCACAAACCCTCATGAGAAAATAGGAGGTGTTGAGAATCTAGATCAGATTGGAAATTATTTAAGATATTATGGGATTTACATTATGTGAAATTACTATTGAATTAAACAAGACGGGTTGGAACTTTATTGATTGGAACATAAGGTCAATAATGGAAGCATATCTAATGCTTATGGGGATGATCATTTGATGAATATATAGTCGAATGAGATAAAGACTTGAATGTGAAAAGAAAGCAAAACTAGCATTGAATATAAAATAGGAATTAAATCTGAGACAAAGTTTCCCAAAGAGGGGGAGTTTGTACTGCCCTACTTAGAGATAGGAAAAGTAATTGAATGGAATCATTTTGTAATATAAACAGGTGTGACGATTTGATACGAAATCATAATGGTTAGTGTCTTTGGGTAAACTAGAAAGGAAATATTCATGTATGAGGATCTAATATCTAGGATGGATATAGTCCCAATATTGCAACCTAAGAGGACACATTGGAAATATATAGACAATATCCGTACTTATTCTAGAACTTCATCATGAAGTTTACTGAAGTGGGGGTGTATGAAACACCCTGTTTTTACCTTGACTTATGAGATTATTATGACTAATCTCTGAGGGCATTCTATGGCAAATGACCTGAATACTTACGATTTTGAAATCTAGAATAACTTTGTATGGAGGTAATTTTTTATGGCATCCAGTTTAGGATGAACTAGACTTGTGTGAAGCAAGGAATTATTGATGAGACTTGACCTAAGGAGGATTTTCTAACATATTGTTGAGTAATTATGATTATGAAAATAATGTCAAGATTTGGGTAATTATGTATGAATTTATATTATGATTTTAATTGTGAATTAAAAATCATGTAAATTTATCAGCAAGGATTAAAGTTGTATAATGTTTTGACAAAATTTATGTAGCATGTACTCAAATGTCCTGTCGAGTGTGACAGGAAAGGCAGGTACATGCAAGACAAGAAAGCATCGAGATGACAAATACTCTTGCTGAGTCGAAGACAATGTCAGGTGATGGGATTGTGATTGCCAATCGATCCATATCATGTGACGGGGATGAAAAATTATACCTGTAAGACTGGAAAATTGGATGACTTCATGAATTTTGAATAGAGTGAGGAAAACTCCATTTCATTAGATGTGTGTTCCGTGCGTCGGTTACTCATGAATATCATTACTGGGGGGTGCACAATAGGGATTCATCCTTATTCCCCAAGAACCACTTGGCTCTTCCTAGGGTAGGCCAACTGAGGTAACATTCACTCAGTCGTCATAACCAACTCTCCACTTGTGGGAATTATTAGAAGGGCATGCTGAAAGCATAACACCTTGATAATTCTAGCCACGACAAGAATGCGGTGGTAAACAACATATATCTTAATTAAGGAAAAATAAAATTGATCATAAATAACTTAATAAATAATAATAATAATAATAATAATAATAATAATAATAATAATAATAAAATAAATTAAATGATAAATTAAATTAAAAAAGATAAATAAATAAATAAAGATAAATAAACTGAAATCAAGCTAAATTAAGAAATCAGTTCACAAAGTAAATTAAGGAACTTGAACTAAAATGAAATCCTAACTAATCAAAAAAGAATCAGAGAACTAAAGATAACTAACAAGTGGATTGGTAATTAGAAAATTAATTAATTAATTAAAGTAACTAACGAGTTAACTGAAAGTGATGCAAGGGAATTAACGAAATGGTTAATAAAATCTAAAGAAATGGAAGAATGGGGGAGATTCATCTTTTTCTTCCTCGGTCCTACTATGGTTTAGAGCCAGAACCCTTTGGGTGGCTTGGAGGCGACTGTGGAAGAGTGTGGTTTAGCACAACATGAGTGAGGTTGGGAGCCTCCCAGAAGAAGCCTGGTGTTGTACTTCCATTGCTAGCAAGGTATTGTCAGCCCCGTCGAGCTCGACTGCCCCGAGGGAAGGAGAGTAACCGACAGGGTATGGTAGGGAGGAAATCGGTGGATCTGACACGGTTGGAAATCCAATGAAAACAACTGCGGCAAAGTGATGACAAAAAAACCTTTGGTCTCATCCTCAAACGATAATGACTAGCGATATGAACATGTAAGTTATTTGAATTTGTTAAATGTTGCACGTAAAAATGGTTTAGTTAATTCAATCGATGTGTGTGGATTGGTTTACGATTCGTAATGTTGTATATACTTACCTACTTTGTAAACGACTTTTAAAATGAAAAAAATTTATATATGTTCTTAACCTCTTTATCATATCTAGATTTATTTATATGCATGCATGTTAGACTATTTGGTAGGACCGCGTGGAGGGTCATTACAACTAGTGAGCTCTAGCTGTGATTTTTCCACATCAAGTTAGCTAATCAGTCAGTTAGAACTGATAGATTCAAATTCTATCTTAAACATTCAAATTATACTTATTGTATAATCATTGTATTATTAATTAATTAATGAATATTAATGTTGTGATTATTTAAGTAATTCTTTTTTTATTTATCTAAAATTTATGTCATGAATTATTTGCTAAGTGTATATTGATCAAAATTATTCCACTGCATAATTCCTTTCCAATAGCTCTCATATTGGCTTGTAGATCTATGGTTCTCATTTAACAAGTGTATGGTTATGAAGGTGGTGAATGATGCTGAATATGGAATCGAAAATGACGGTTCAAGGAACAAAACTAAGGGGTATGCCCCTAAGTCTCTAGGTGTAGCATGGTGGAGAAATGGTGGCGAGATGGTGTGCTATATGATGAATGAAGGCTCAAGAATGTCAAACGCAAGCTCAAAAATCAAAATGCAACCGAGTGTGTAGAAGGAGAGTTGATAAATGGTGGCACACAGGAAAAAAAGAAAGCTCTAAAACTGAACTGCAACAACGTGTCACATCAGGCGAGTCTACAACAAAATGTCTATAAATACAACAAGCAACACTACCTATGAAGAAAATGACACACTAACCTATGGGGTATAAGTGCAAGCAAGCTCCTAGGTACAATATGGAATCCCCTCACAAATCGTATCCTCTGCTGGGTGGAGAAATCCATAGTCAAATAAAATGAAATGGAAGAACCAAAGGCTAAGAGAATCCCACTACCGAGAAGGACCTTGGGTAAAAGAGCCCTAAGAGACTGGAAATTAGGATACCTCGTTCATGAAATGTTCGGGATGGTTTCCTGACACTTCAGCCCTTTGGTCCTCGACACTCGATATGGTCCTTGACATGCACAAGGAGGACTATGAAGGGTTATACTTCAGTAGATAATGGAGTGCGATATTCTAACCTGACTTCTGGAACCCCTTCATTGCATATTGCCATTGTAGAGTGGGATCTTCCCTCAGTAAACTAGTTGTGACCGTGTCAACAAATACTAGAGGATTATGGTTCCCTAGAAGACAACAACTATGTCTCAAATGTAAGTGACAAAGGGGTGTTATTTGGATGCCTATCCCAAGTGTCCTAACTTAACTACAATATTGTTTTGGTCCTCAAACGAGGTTACAATGTTGGCTGAGTTAAGATAAATTTTAGGTTCAAGTTGGGGTCATGTACCAAGCACTTATTTTAAGGTGTGAGATGTGTGCACAAGTGAAGTGTAATCTCTAAACCAAAACGGTCTCATGCTATAGATGCATATGCTGAAAAATAAAGAACAATAATGAAAGTAAATATTTTCAACACCTAACAATTCATTCTTCCAGATAACATACACAAGTAAAGAAGCACATAAGGACTTCATAGGGTGTAGGAGACACACGGGGGGTATCAACTACCAATATCAACTAAGATGGGCTCACATACAAGGAAAAGAGGAAAACTAAAACAAAACAAAGGGGCTGTAGGCAATTAGATATGGAAGGAATCAGTCGAGGGAGGAGTAGAACACAAATAGGGGTTATGGAAATGATCTCAAACACCTCAAAGATCTAGAAAAATTGTAGGACGCACCTGTCGGTGGAAAAGGTGCAGTCGGGATCGCACAAAATTGTAAAATAGGGGCGACCGAGAAGGAAAATCAGTAGAAAAACACAGGTCACACTTAATAGGGGTTTCCTTGCGACAAGTCGAACTCAACTGGGTCACAGAAAAGACCGAGGTCACTCCAAAATCCTGGACAAGTGTTATTTATATTTTAGTTCTAGGTCACACTTATCAGGGAAAAAGGAGAAACCTAGGTTGTGCTTATCGGGCAGAAAAGTGCGACCAGGGTCACAACTTTCTACTAGATAGGTGAGATCCATCCCTAACTAGAACTTTTTTAAGGAAAAAATTTCCAACTAGAGCTGGGGGGAAGGCACTGTGATAGGACTGGTTAAAATATTCCATAAGGTGGTCATATCTGTGACAACTGAGGGTGACCAAGTAGAACAAACCAACAAAAACACCTGCAAAACAGATATCCAAAGGGATCGAGGCAGTGGAGTCACCAAAACCATAGTGAATATTTATCGCCATCTATGTGCAAAAGGACCTTCCCTAGATCAGCCGAATCTAAGGATAGATTTCATGGTGCAAGGGAGGTGCTCAACCTTGACTATTACAATAAGCAACACATCTTTATTTTATTTTTTATTTTATGGTCTAACTAGTAAAATAGAAATACCACATACCTTTCAATAATATGGGCCACTGCAGTTGTTTGAGGATGTGATCTGATGACTCCCACGATCCTGGTTTCAGTTTATCTCCAATAAGGGTTGTCATAGGGAAAGGGATTAAGGGTTACATAGAGTGAACTCAACATGCAACATGGGATGCTGTGGTGAAAGTGAGAAAGTTTAGGAATCAAAAGTTTCAAGAATTAAGGAATGCTTGTGGGGAGACCTTCATAATGTGTTTATAGGATGATCCAGGATTTTATTACCCATGGTATTGACCCATGGTTTTTCATAGTGCATGGTATTTGTCCATGGTTTGGACCCATTCTCATTTTATGTTGTTTTGGTCCCTTTTGGGAGAATGGGGGTTATGTTGCAATAAATGCCCAACCTCCCTGTATTTATGAGGGAAGGAATAATGATGTTTTTGACCAATTTTTGTGGAATTTAATTATGGAATGGAGGAAATAGTGGTGGGACTATGATGTATAATCTTGGTTTGGACAATAGAGATCTATGTGGACAATTTTTGGTGTTAACATGACTCAAGTTTGAATTTTTCCAAACAATGGGTGAAATTTCAAAATTTACATACATTGCCACAATGCCTCCCCAATGCACAAGTGATTAGGTAGATTAATTATTACTTCACTATTTAATTTCTTTGCGGATTAAATTTGATCATTTATCTTTATTTTGAGAAAGTTGAAAGAAAAATTTTAAAAATTCTGCATGCTGCATTCACTCCGTTTGGATCACACCGCAAGACAATGCACCCTGTGAATTTACAGGGTGCATTGTGAGTGGTGCGTTCCCTACATAGGCACACTAGAAATACAATGCACTATAACTTTTAGTGCACTGATTAACATAAATAAAAAAATAAAAAATATGAATATAATCATGGTGTGTCATATAAATATATATACACTTCATGTCAATGCACTGACGTGTTCAAAGCACACTAGACAAATCAACATAATTTATTAAAAATAACAACGTACATAGTGCTATTAATTGAACTAGATGTGCTACTTTCAGGATGTGTTGGTGTGTCCATATCGCACCGCTAAACTAGCTACATAGAAAACAAAATGTATGATGGTGTGCTTAGTTACAAGATACACACTTGCTATTTGGTGCGCTGTCGTGTAATGAATGCACTGTAACACAATAAAACAATCACAACTTGACGGTGCTCTACATGAAATTTTGTGCACTGTATGCTAGTGCGTTGACATGCATTAAGCACACCTCCAACCATATTTTAAAACAATAAAATACATAAATAGATGCCCCTATAACAATGTTCTTAAGTCTCCCCGACGCATCGCCAAAGCAAATTTCTAAAAAACCTCTTTATCTGGTGTGCAATAAAAACATGTGTGCACTAGATATACGATGTATAGTCTTATAAATGATGCACCATTATTTTTTAAACATATCCCAAACACACAATTAACTACACCTACTACGTTGCACTCATTAACATATGTGCACTATTTACAATGTGATCATATCTTCACAACACATTGGTGCTTACTATTATTGGACACACCGTTAAACAAAATATATTTAAAATAAATTACCACGGTCATTGATGCGCTTGTCTATTATAGCACACCATTGGTAGTGCTTGTCTATTTAGAGAGAATTAGAGGTGGTGTTGTCTTGTGATTTAGGTGCACCGCATATAAAATTTAGTTTTTTTAAGAAAATATTTATTATGTGATGTTTATAAATAGTATGCTCATTTAATGAAATATGTTTTTTATGTCTATTTTTGAGACTAATCAATGCTATATGTTAATCAGATACATCTGCAATGACAAGGACTTGTGAAGTAGCAAGCATGAGTTGATCCCTACAACTTCGTACGTGCTTGGGAGGCAAAAGAAAGGGAGAGGGATTTGTACCCTCACCCCATCGCAAATCATACACTAGACTTATTGATGGTTGTAGTCCTCCTGATGTTCTATCAGGAGGCTACTTCCCTCAAGGGGAATTTGTCTTTATCGGTGTATTTCAAGAGTCATCGGGACCACAAAATACAAACATTTCGCATTGGTCTCAGTCAGTAGTTCCACCCACTGAGGAAGATATATATTTCATCATTGGAATATCCAGGTTATGGGAGAATTTTCCCCTATTCCTTGATGTCCTAGTAGGTGTTGTGGAAAAGATTCATATCACTTACTCTTAGAGATATATTGTTTCCAACATCATCGATCCTGTTGATTTTTAGGTGCATGCTTGACAACTTCATATTGGTTCTTTCAATGGAGAGGAGGTTAGGTGCCTCTCACTATTGGTTGAGAGCATCACACTCTCTACCAATGATGGGAAATGCACTAGCTTCCCTCTTTTATATTATGTAGATTATTTAGTGTGGTCACCTAGATGCATTAGGTGGTTCACCATTTTTTTAAAGCAGTATTGTTTTGATATGGATCAATGTCATTTTTTGTTTGACGGGAGGTCCAACTTCCCTTTTGGTTCAAATATTTTTTTGTTTATTTTTTGAGAGGATTATATTCATGAGGCCATCATTTGACTGTTGCTTTCCTAGGCTGTTGAATGAGGTGCATATGTGAATGTGGGGACAGATGATTCCAAATAGGAGGTATCCTAATTTACCACCACAAATCACATCAAAGGTGTTGGAGATGCTATCCAGCGAGGAGTACCATCCATTGGAACTTCTACCATATTCGTACATTGGGTTAGACTAGAGAACATGTCCCAACATCGTTTTCACCCAAGCTGAGCCACTGGATGAGAGACATAATGTTAGCGTTATGTTTAAATTACTACAATTGCAACATTTTATTGTCTTATTTAATTCAAAATAAATACATTTCAAAATTTTATTTAAATTGTTTTATTACATTTTTTAATGAATTGTATAATTATATATGTTGTGTACTATATATTCTGCAGACATTGGCACATTTGATAGGGGGGTGCCTCTTGATTTGGTTGAGGATGATGATGATATGTATGATGTTGAAGTGCCTCCATTACCCATATCCAACCTACGACTTAGGCTAGATCAGAGGTTTTTAAAGGATGTGGCCAACATGTTGTCCACACTGTTGGATTGGTGAGGAGTTGACCCTGTATGATTCACAAATATCAGGAGAGTGGATGATGTCATAGAGTTATGGAGAATGTTTCCTCATGATATGTGATTGTTGATTTAGTATGTAGTTGGTGCAACTATTCTTTTATATGCTTGGAGTCCGGAGGATCAATAGTATACGTCATCTGATGAGGATGGTGATCCTTCATCTCCTTCACCTCACCATGATGTGGTAGCATTGCGATATCATGATCCACATCCTCCTCCTTATCCTCACCATGATCATTACCAACCACTATTTACTCCTCTACATCCATCCAACCCACCACCATCTCCTACCCATCCACTCGTCCTACCAGCCATTCCACCATCTCTCACTCCACTCACCTCAACTGTAGATAGGATGGTTGCAACATGCGAGATTCATCTTGATGTAAATAACTATGATTCTCTATATTCTTCTTTTTCTCTTGATAGAGGTAATGATGCCTCTTCTAGTGGACGAGATAACTTATAACATCTATTGGAGTGGAGACGTATATTTGGAATGTATCATGAGTTTGATATTATTGTTCATACACACACACACACACTACATTTTCCATGTTGATGTGTATTTATTTATGTTGATGGTGATGTCTATGTTGGGTTAGATTAGATATGTTTCCTGGTGTGCCAGATAGATGTGTATGTTAGATGGTGTTAGATGTGTGCATGATGGTTATGTTAAATAATGTAGCTTGTGTTTTGTTGGATGTTATTATTATATTTGTGTGTTAGATGATGTTTAAATTTGTTAAATGATGGTAGATAATGTTTACATGTGTATGTTAGGTGATTTTCGATATCTATGTTAGATTATGTTAGCCATTTTTTTATGTGTTTGTAAGTTGGTGCTTATGTTTGATAAGTGATGATAGATGTGTATGATGTTAGATGATTTTTGCCATACTGGTGTGATGGTTATGTCAGAAGATGTTTATGTTCAATAGGTGGTCATGATGATGATGTTTATGGTGTGTTACATGATTTTAGGTGGTGGTGTGTTACAAACTTATTCTCAAGAAATTCAGGGACCAAACCCGATTTAATCCCTAGGTGGTTGAGGGCCAATAGAGACACAAATCATGATTAAGTAATATCACTAGAAAAAAGGGGGTGTGAAGTACTATTCAACATTAACTTAATCTTGCAAGTTTATCTTGATATGATGGTTCTTTAATTTATGCAAACTTTCCTTTTCGTATTATTGTTCATGTCCAAAATGTTGGTATAGGCGCGGTGAATTTTAATATTACTATTCATGTCCAAACTATTAATATGGAAGCGATTAATTTCTAGTAGTTGTTTGAGTTCTAGGTTTGATTCCATGCACAATGAGTAGGGACCATTCTACTATATTATTAACCCACTTTCTCTAGTTCTAGAACTTTGAATGTAGGCCCAAACATTGTGTTTGTTGAGTAATGAGAACAAAGAGTGGCACTCATAGCATCAACAAAAAAATGACTACAAATCCCCTCAACAACCTTGAATATCATTGAGGAAGAGAAGGTTCTAAGCCAAATAAAGAAAATGATGGGTGGAACTATGTGGCATATTCCCTATTTGAAGTTATTTTTGAGAATCATGATACCATTCCTAAATATTGTCGATAGTATTGTGTGTCGCCTAGAGACACTACTCCAAACTTAACTTCAACAATAAATGTATTTTGTTTTATGTTGAAATATCAAAGTTTAACTCAAAGTATTCCCTCATAGCTACTAAAGCATATTTATGAAACAACAAAGCTCCCATGTGTGTACACACACAAATGCATGCGTGCACACACACACACACACACACACACACACACACACACACACACACACACAATTCAACCACTAAGATGAAATATCAAATTATCACAAAAATGCATTAGTAAAAAATGTCCATTATTTTTACGTAATTCATAAATACAAAGTAATTAATATTGTTAAAATTTTAAGAATTCCAAAATAAAGTTGTTAATTATATTAAATTTAATTTTTGAAAAAGGAGCAATTATTCTTTTGTCATTGTCTATGGTAGGGAATAACAAGTTAGATGTTTGAAGTTGGGTTGTAATTGAATAAATTAACAATTGAATTTCAACAATGTTAACATTCAAAATAATATATTTTGTGTATAAATCCTAAACCCTAGACACCCTAAGCCCCAAACCATACTCTTCCATTGTATGGAGCAGGGTAAATTTGTATATACTAGGGTCCTATAAGTTGTGCCATTTGATTCAACAACCAAGCCACTAAAATTCCATATCATAGAAATGACGGCTATTATTAAACATTGCAACCGCTATCTATGATTTTTTCATCATTGGGATACAGAATAACATCCCATTTATTTTACACACAATAACGATAGATTCACAACCCACGGTTATTCCCACCACTCATTATCAATCATGATCTTCAAATTTGAGCTTTCTAAATATGGAATGATATCTACTTGGAGCTTCCTAAATAAAGAATACAATCATACAATAGTGATTTTTAATTTACAAGGTGTGTCGTAATAACAAACCACACTTGTGTGTCATGAGTAAATGAGGGCACTGGTTTTTCTAAACCACATATGCACTTTGGTGGAAGAATCACAAAAAACCCCATAAAAGAAGTTATCTACTATATGTGATAATGAATAGTTATCTATGTTGTTTTTAAATTGTTGACAATGCAACACTTACTATTTATAGATGAACCAATGCAATTGAAGTTTCTTTACGCACCATAGTATGTTTTTTTTGTTGTTGTCAATATGGTGTGTCGTGAAAAACAAATAACAATGGGGAGTTCATATCTGGTTCACACAGCCCTATTACATTTTTTTTAAAATATTTATGCACAGTGTGTTTCATGTTATGATGCATCAATGCATCTGTTCAAAGAAAACATCGATTTCTAGAAAATAAAAAATAAAATGTTGATGAATTATTTTCCAAAGTAAAAAAAGAGTAGGAATTTCAATATTAAAAACTAATTCTACAAGGTATTAAAAAAATCATTATCTCATTATTGTGCCAAAATTTCGAGGAGAGAGTGTTGGGAGAGAGTTATCAGGGATGATTTTGGAGCAACCAAATTATTCTGAAGATCAAAATTTGTAAGGTATGTTGAGTCAATCAAATCCCTGCATAGTATAAATTTCAAGTATGGAAATTATTACTATTATTTTCCTATTTATATTTTCGTGTTGCTTCCTTTCGTTTTATGTGGCTGCAAAATTTTACTTGCTGCAAAATTTTACATTACAATTTAAATCCCTCTATTATTCCACAATTAATATTTTTTGTAGGGATTTTAGATTTGATGGGTTTTTATTTTTATACATAAGTTGTTGGGTGCGATGGAACCAATTCTTGGGTCGAATCTGAAACCTCGTCGACCCTGTTAGTTTTTTTTTTATTCTTAAAAAAAACTCTTACATAGTTTTTTATGTGTTTGATTTGTCCAAAAGCATCGGTGCGTTTATAGTTAATATAATAGACTAGTCATGTTTGGCATGTTTTTTTAATTTAAAAAAACATATAGAGTTTTCAGTGCGTTCAAGTTTTTCTAAGGAATTGGTGCGTTAATAGTGAAAGCGTGCCGTCTTAATTTTCGGTGCTTTATAATAAATAAATCGGACCAACAAATGCATATATGATGATTTTAATTTTGTTGTGGTTAACAGTGCATTCAATTACGATGCACTGATGTGGTCATATATGAGAAGCACCAGTGCTGTTCGTATGTTGAAATGCACCGAAATGGTAGGTTTTTTAATTTTATGTTTTTTGTTTTGAAGATGTGTATTTAATAGCTTGATTATTTAATATTCTAGGTTGTTTATTGTTGTGAAATGCATGATAAGAGTTCAATGAACAACAATTCTAGTCGACATGATGGGAGCACATCCAAAGTCATGAAGAAGGCAAGTTCTTTGTAATTTTTGTATTAAATTAATACAATTGAATTATTTGTAAATTGAACTAATATGTGTTGGTTAATGTATCACATGCAAAGCCATAAACTGAGGAAGCTTGATAAGGTTTTTTGTAATCTAAGTGCAAAAGAGTGTAAAACCTTGATGGAAAAGTTGTAGAGGAATGAATCAAGTGATTAAAAAAGAAATCAATATGAATTTTTTTCTTAAATTTTGAGTAATATTGTACTTAAGAATATCTAGTAATAATTTTCAAACAATATAATTCAGATATGTTGAATGTTTTGTAAGGACTGACAACAATGGAAGGGAAGGTCAACATAAGAAAAAATTGGTAGGTATAAAACTTGCATGAAACAAAGCATGTAGTGGAGCCAACATAAGACTTGTTGAAAAAATGAATGAGATTTAGTTTTGAAAGAATGTGTATAATTTAGGACTCGATTATTTCTAAGGTATGTTGCTTTTCCATTTACATTCATGTATATTATCTATTTTAATTTTCATTAGTCCCAACAATATAGATCGTACACTCATTACACTTTATTTTTATGTTTGTAGATGTAGGTTGAAGAAGAGGTTAACAATTGAGGCAATGAACAAAACATTCAGGAAAATAACCCAAGTCATGCAAAGGGCTTGAGAACTAAGAACTGTTTTAGTGAAGATTGATCCACATATTTTGGACATTAATGCAAGCCGTTGTATATTTTGATATAATTGTTTGTTAGTATTAGAAATTTTAATTGTATATGTACTGGACATAATGTCCCAATTGAAAGAAGATGGGTCACCAATAACTGTAACAATTCCATGTTGTTGATATTTTCATTATTGTGAACTCTATGTTGTCCCATTTTGTAACCCAAAAGGCCTCTTATTGATATATAATAAAATGAATATTTTTATTCTATTTCATTATCCAATGTCGTGAAATGTTAAATCACTAATTAAATATATGGATGATTAAATATTACAATAGATGCAAAAATTTATGATATAATAAATTAATCCAAACATCATATCCAACCCCAACAATAAAAATTCAAATGAATACTACTATAAAAATATCTCAATATTTGATGAATAATGTGATTAAATAAAATAAAAATAAAGTATATATATTTCAGTGTCATGTCACTAGTCACGGTTCACCAAACATAAAATAATCAATGGTGCTTTTTATCGTTATGATAGCACCTTTGCATTTTATAAATTGCAACATCTGCGCGTTTCGTTAACTTTCACACTAGGGCGCTTAAAAATACATAGTCTTGGAGCAACATTATACTCGTTGCATGCCTCGAGTATTTTTGTATTATTATGCCTTGGTGGGATACTTTATATTAATTGTACTGGTAAATATTAAAAATATAGCGATTGTCAATGTCGTAGTCAACTTTATTGACGTGTTTTCCTTATAATGTGGCATAGGTGCTTTGTAATACTTAGAGAGCATCGATGCTTTTTAATAGTTCGTAAGCACCAGTACTACTTTAGATATAACACACCGGTGCTTATGTTGTTATACATTACTAGTTTGGTTCAATAGGTTGTAAGCACCGATGCATATATTGTTATAAAGCATTGGTTCCTATTAAAAGTTTGTGCGCACTGGTGCTATATGTGTTGTTAAGCACCAGTGCCTATTAAAATTTTGTGTGCATTGTTTCTATGTGTATTCTGAAGCACCAAGTCTTGTTGTTTTATGCCATCGGTGCTATTTTTTTCTTTAAAACACACTAGTCCTTTCTATGTTAGTTATCATGAGTGTGTTCCATCTAATGATGCGCACACAAAAAAAACATATGCAAAAGCTTCCAACCACTGAGATTATTTTTGTTATAATACATTTTCATAAAAACCTCCACTAAAATATCTAGTACCATTTGCGAAGGTTGTAGTGAAGGTTACTTATTTATTTATTGAAAATTTGGCCAATATTGTATCATTAAAAACCTCTGCTATAACCTTCTCTATAAGGCATTTTCCTTCTAGTGACAGTACATATTTTTTCTCTATAAAGTAGGAGAGGT
The DNA here is from genome assembly GCA_001517045.1 of Pseudotsuga menziesii. Lineage (NCBI taxonomy): Eukaryota > Viridiplantae > Streptophyta > Pinopsida > Pinales > Pinaceae > Pseudotsuga > Pseudotsuga menziesii. The sequence continues at coordinate 625,842 of LPNX010076947.1, forward strand.
TTCTCAGTAGAGTAAGTATTAATTACAATCATCTAAAATATAAAGTACTTATGGAAAATAACATAGATACCTAAACTATTATAGATTTTGACAAACTATCATAGTAGGAGTCTACAGAAAAAATTCATAAAAGAATAATCTAACAACTAGAATCACTATCCATAGCCTAGACATCTTGAGTGTCTCCATATTCATCTTCAGCAATATTTTATGGATCAACATCCAGGCTTGTAGCATTGTCATCCTGGTTTTTATCCATAGTATCCTCAACTTCCTCATCCAAAGTGTCAATATGTTCTTTCTCTGTTTTCTCGCTATCCATAAGTTGGGTACCTTGATTATCCTAACTTCCATCAAAATTGTCAATCTTCTCCTCTGAGCTAGTAATGTGAACTAGTGATGAGACTGATTAATGAATTGAATCGTCTCCTTTTTCCTTTTGTTCAACCTCCTTCAAACAGGTCTGGGACTAGTAGAATAGGTGATAATTTGAAAAATAACTTGATATATTTCTACAAGCCTTACTTCTCCTCAAATATTAGTGGGAAACTACTACCCACTGGACAATAAGGATACTACATCCTACTTCTCAATGGAAAACTATGTCCCATTTGAAAATAAGACTTCTTATATGTCCTTACATTTCCTCAAATGTCTTAATGGGAAACTATGTCCCATTAGAGAATTAGGTAACATTGTCCTTATAAGGTTATGAGTGCACACATAGTTATAAGTGGAACACATTCCACCGATTGAAGACCTGTTGGCCTGATTTTATGAATCAGAGCCAATAAGGAGGTTTTGTCCACACAATCAGCTTAGAGCAGCGTCCGGTATGTTTGGTTTAACAAAACCTCGCAGGTTATGGTCCTGCTACCAGCTAGTTTGTCTCTTAAGGAGAACTTAAAACCAGCAAAATCTAACCTATTCTAATACCTATCTTACCTAAATACCTAAAATATCCTAGGGTTGCTTTCTTAAGGAAAGACTTCGATTTTTTTTGGGAAGTTTTCTAAATATGAAAACTTGCTTATAATATGCAGTATGATTTAACAGTGCTAATTAAAAAATAAAATAAAATTTAAAACTAATTAATCTATCTATCCTATTTAACCCTATCTCAGCTGAGAGCAATTTGAAACTATATTAATTATTAATCAAATAACAGAAAACCGAAATGTGATCTAAACGAACATATTTAAATCATAAATAAAGTTATTCTGCTATGTAATAATAGAAATGAAATTTACCCTATAAACACATAGTCAATTTCAACTTCCAAAACTGATTAATAATTAACTATCAAGACAGTGATTTGAATTTGAAATGATGCTTATTTAAAATTCACCGTTAACATACAAATGAAATTTTAAATAAACAGAAACGTATATCATTAAAACTGATGTTTATAGTGAACACACTAATAAACAAAACCATAATGAAATATTTATTCAACAACTAACTTGAGATGATAAAGTGAGAAAAATATTCAAACATCAATGTGTCACAGCACACAGAGTTCATTTATAAACAGAAGACAACAAACTGAAATATATGTATATATATATAATCCAAAAATGAAATACCAGTCACAGTATCATTTGCAGATATCCAGTGTCATTCATATGAAAGCTTCAGCTTCAAGTATGAGGTAGTACTAGCAACAAAATATATTTCATATAAGTTTCTTCACCACTCCATCCTCTTCTGGCGGCAGCAGTCTCTCCTCTATCTTCAGATCTCAAAGTCTACAAAATAGAAAATAAAATTTCAGAGAATAACATTTCTCTTTACTCTATAGAGACCCCCCTCCTTGGCAGCAAAATTTGCTGTTTAAATAGCTCAAAATCTCCAACAGAAACTCTGCTAAATTTCGTAGCTGGCCGCACTTCTGAAAAACGTGTCCAGAGCACCCCAAAAATCTCCCAAACCGTTCACTTTTTCAGCAAATCCCTCACGAGTCTGGTAAATGGGGATCTTCAGGAAAAAACCCATGTCCCGGAATTTATTAATTCATCTTCGTTTGCCTGCAGTTCGCTGTAGAAAATCGCTTCCTGAAAAACGACGGGAATTCCTGTAACGAATTCTCTGTTCACGCAGGTCAAAACTCTAGTAAAATAGAGCGAGATAAGAATGCTCCGGCAACTGATAGTACAACAAACTCCCTTCCCCAGAAGCTTCCTCAAACTTCTTATCTTCTTCAACCAATTATCTTCACGATTTCAATGATCCAAAGGCCTGTAATCCATCGCATGGTCCTTCATTCATGCACGTCTTAATTCACTTTTGTTCCAAATGAGTTGAACCTGTCGATTTATTCGCCATGTAAATCTGAAAATCAAACAATAAATTATTTTTAGTAATCTAAATCCAACCCTACTAAATCCCTAAACAATATAAAACTAACATATGAAAAATAAAATCTAAAAATCGAAACTGAGATAAACATCAAATGAGACGGGAGAAGATAAAGAAAGCATGAAATATGGAAAACTCATACACGTGGCTGATATATCCATGAAATATGGAAAACTCATACACGTGGCTGATATATCCGTTCCACTGATGTCTCTGGCAATGTAACGTGGAATTTCCACACAGCGGCGACATTTAATGCCAAATTTTTATTGGAAATTCAATCAGTCATAAAATCTGATAGTTACTTGTTGAGCTTTGCGAGGTGATGAGTTAAATGCTTTTGTTAAGATTGTCTTTCAATTATCTTTCAATTCATGACAGTTTCTGTATGGCGAAGTGGCAGATCCTGGAGTCTCCGTGATATCTGGCTGTGACTGAGATGTGACGGTTCCCTTTTATCTAGTGATCCTTAACCGTGACCTGGTATAGCTGCATTTTCAACGGGATAGTCTTGCGATTTGGTGAAGATAATCGGCGATAGAAAGACGCCTTTATAGGGAATCTTCATCGTAACCAAACCATTTCTCTATACATTAAATCCTTTTCTCTTTACATGGCAATTTCAGCGTGTGATATGGCATACTCTCCTCAATCATAAGGATCTATTGAACGTAGAATGATTTATTGTAACTTGATAAAGTCGTTGACAATTTGACAACAAAGTTTTAAATGTTAACAACTTCTAGATTGAGTTATATCGTTGTATGGAGATTTTAAGATAATAGGGTAGAAACAAGTTGTTCCCTTTCTCTTATGAGCCGCATTACTCTATTTATAATCCTCATAAAAATCGTGCCATAAGATAAAATTATTCAACGAATGTGTAAAGTATCATTTTTTTATAAAATATAAATGAAAGTCACTCTATCTTTGACGTGGAAATTAATTTATAATATGAATATTGTTTTATGGTATGTTATCCCTTCTATCACATGCACAATACATTTATCATAAAACTGTATTCCAAATTGCTAATCTGTTCAAAGAAAATGAGGCTCAAAAAGTTATAAAGAAATAAACTTTATGTGATGTAAAAGTTCATCGTTGCATTTTCTCATAATCTTTAATTTATACTTTATTGCATTATATCCACATATAATATTTCAATGGTGACTTAAATCATGTCAATAATTTTAATCATAAAGGAGGCATCATAAAGTTAAGAAACCATAAGTTTATCTTTATATAAATATATATACATATAATTTCAAATGTAATTCAATTTTTCTAGTAATAG